>OZ025295.1:396176972-396776972 GCA_964019185.1 Maratus speculifer
TTGGTGTTTTAGAGCCAGAAATTTCGTAAAGTATTAGCCGCTATATTTGAAGATAGAATTCGATAGAAGACTGTGTCGCCCAATTTGGATTATTGCAAAATACTTTGCTTGCTTCATCACTGAAAGCTTTTTGATACGACTAATTTCTAACGGTAAATTTATTTTGTTGATTGTCAGATATTTTTTAATTAAGTAAAGCACGTATTTTAGTATGGTTTAGTTTGTTTGGTTTATTTTTTGTCGATTATCTACTCGAGGGATATAGGACCAGGGGGTGAGTGCCCTTCGTGGGGATCTTTCTAAGGGTACCTAACTCGTATTTACGCAAGTTAGAAGAAAAACACGAAAACTCCGAATGATTAGACCAACGACCGCGATTGGGTTCGAACCCAGTACTTGCTGTCTATCAGTTCAGAGGTCAGAACCTCTTGACCACTGGAGGGGCATTTTAGTATGGAAAAAAATTGTGTTAAATTCCTATTTTTAATTTATGTTGACAAAAAAAATGTAACAAATATGGGGTTAAATTTGGAAAATATTATTTTATAAAAATTCTAATAAAAAGTGCTTGAAAGTCCTTGGAGCGAATGAACTCTGGAATAATTGCTTTTCATTATTTTGTCGAATTACGGCGTGTATGTTTTTTGGTAAAAAAATTTTAATTTTACTTAAGAAAGGTGCATAATAAAAATAAATGACATTGACATGTTTCGGAACCATAAAAAAATAATGATGGTTCCGAAACATGTCAATGCCATTTATTTTTATTATCTAGACACTCGGAAGTGTGTCAGCTAAGTTCACAAAGTAAAAGGCGACACACCGGCCGTGGTTTACATTACCCGAACCATTTCGAGCCACTTTTTACCCCTCAATAACTTAAATTCTATTTGACCTACACACTTCCAATTTTTTGTGTGTTGTGTAAGACCATCTTCTATTTTCCGAATCCTAAATTTTTAAAAAAAAAATCTTTTACGTAATTGACGTTTGAAAAACACTGTTTTTACCACTGACTCACTGATTCACTCATAGAAATGTTTGACTACTTCCAGGTGACTTAGGAAGTAAAATTTGGTATGGAGGTAGGTTATTGGATCTATAAATAGGAAAAAATCCGAAATCACCATTAATTAAACATTAATGGTTAGTTAGAGGAGAAATTAATGGATTACAATGGAAGTTTATGAGAATTTCACAAAATACAAACAAATAGTGCCAAGTTGGCGTCACTTTTGGCGAGTATTAGGGCTAATCTCTGAAACTACCGAACCGATATCAAAAGTAATGGTCCCAAAATGATGGTATTCGCCCCGGTTCAAACATAGACTATATCTTATGTCTGTGCCACTAACCAAAAGAGGGTTCAGAAGCGAAAAACATTCTAAAAATGTGATTTTTGTTTTACTGAAGGGCCTAGAAGCACAAAATTTGGCATGTTAATTATTTATAAGATATAAATGATCACTAATGACATTTGCTAAAAAATATCAAATTTAAATGGGTGAAAATCCGCGAAGAGCGTTCTAAAAAAGTTCGAAATATCAATTTTAAAACAATCTCAGCAAACAACAAACCGATCTCAAAAGTAATGATATCAAAATGATGATGACAGTCTTTGCTCCAACATAGGATATAACTTATGTCGATTACACTAAACCAAAGGAGGTAAAAGAGCAAAAAAATTCTAAAAATGCGATGTCTGTATCTTATGGGACTGGCCTGGAAACATAAAGTTTGGCATTTTAGAGTTTACGGGAATTTCGCGAAATATCAGAAATAGTGCCAAGTTGGCGACACTTTTGACAAGTATCAGGGTTAATCTCTGAAACCACCGAACCGATTTCAAAATTAATGATACCAAAATGATGGTATTCGCCCCGGTTCAAAAATAGGCTATCTTTTATGCGTATACAATTAACCAAAAGGGAATGAAGAAGCAAAAAACATTCTAAAAATTCAACTTTTGTGTTACTGAAGGACATAGAACTATAAGATTTGACATGTTAATTATTTATAAGACATAAATGATCTCTAAGGCCATTTGATAAAAAATACGGAATTCAAAAAGGGTGAAAATGTGCGAAAAGCGTTCTAAAAATGTTCTAAATTGGGATTTTTAAGCAATTTCAGCAAAAAACAAACCGATCTTAAAAGTAATGATATCAAAATGATGGTGATAGTCCTTGCTCCAATATAGGCTGTATCTTATGTCGATTCCAGTAATCCAAAGGGGGTAAAAGAGCAAAAAGCGTTCTAAAAATGCGATGTCTGTATGTTAAGGGCCTAAAAACATAAAATTTGGCATGTTCATTAATTATAAGATATAAACGATCTCTTAGAACATTTGTTAACAAATACAAAATTTAAAAGGGGTAAAAATACGCGAAAAGCGTTCTAAAAACTTTCTAAATAGCAATATTTAAGCAATCTTGAGTAGTTAGCGAATCGATTTAAAGAAAGAAAATATGCCAAAATGACGGCGACAGTCCTTGCTCTAACAAAATTATTGAATGAATTAACAGATTACAAAGGGAATCTATGGGAATTTGGCAAAATACCAGAACTAGCGCCATGTTAGCATGACTTTTGGTGCGTAATTTTTGTCGTCAATATAGCGATATTTCGCCAAGTTGGCTACAAACGTTTTTGGCCGACGAAATAATCAAGTAGTACCCAATCACGTAAAAGAAACATCCTTATTAGTGGAATTTAAAGGAACATAAGCAATCCTAATGTTACATTTTTAAATTTGACTGAAAAAAACAGTGAATAAATGCAGGAAAGAGCTGAAAGATTAATTAATATTAAATAAAACTAATTTAACTAATTTAACCTATTTATTTCAAAAAGGAAACAAATACCTACTTATTTGTCAAAAAAAAAATGATATCCTATCAAATACATGAATGTGAAAAAATGCCAAATTCGTTAAAGGTTCCGCTCACAAAAGAAGTGATTTGACAAAAAATAATATCCTGTGAAAAACATGAATCTGAAAGAATGTGAAGTTCGTTAATGGTTTAACTAATAAAAAAAGTGAGATCTAACTGCAAACCAAGTTTTTTCGGAGCTCCTTAAATCATAACTCATGTCATGCATAATATTATTCAATTGCTTAGAATGATTTATTATGTTACTTGTTATTCAATAGAGCGACTTGGCAAGTTTTCAGCTACCAACTTTAATCTTTGAGTCGGAGTACAATTTAATCTAGAATCTGATTGGCAAAGATCTAGTCAATCGAATGTTCGAATAATTATATTGAAGTTAAGGTACTGATAAGTTAAGGAAGGGATCAAGTTTAATTTCTGATCAACTAAATAGAAAAAAATGAATAAGAGAAAACTTGCTAAGTCGCTGTATTGAATAACAAGTAACATAACAAATCATTTTAAGCAATTGAATAATATTATGCATAACAGGAGTTAAGATTTACGGAGTTCCGAAAGAACTTGGTTTGCAGTTAGATCTCACTTCTTTTATTAGCGAAACCTTAAAGGAACTTGACATTCTTTTACATTCATGTTTTTGACAGGATACACTTTTCTTAAGTAAAATTAAAAAAATTTTATTAAAATGTTTATATAAAATGTAAATGTTTTTAAATCTGGTGATTAAAAAAAATCAATTGGATTTAATAAACTTTTTATCATAGTGTATGTTTTTTTAAGTTAAAAGTCGATGAATTTAGAAGTTTAAATGACTTTTTAAAAAAATTACTTTTTTCACGGTAATTGTTGATTTACGTTAAAATCAAAACTATATACACTGCAGGAAAATAGAAAAAAAAAATACTAATTGTTCTCCTAAATTCCTTTTATAATAATTTATAAATAACTTGAATCTTTTTTATACAAAAATATATTTAATTCAAAATTCACTATTTTTGTAATTGCACAATTAGTTTGCTATATGCTTTTTTATGTTCTGTATAAAAAAAGCAAGTAATGCCAATGGAAAAAAAAAATTCTTCTCTTCCAAACGAAAGAAAATCCACCGAATGGATTTTCTAACTTCATTTAAACTAAGTATTAAAAAAAATCTTGATTACCCTTCAGAGTTCCTCTTTTAGTTTTACTTGCAAAAGACACTTACTCAAACGCCGCTTCATCAGAAGTAAATGTTTTAATTGCCTGTCGTTAATTGACTTCTTTCGACTATTTTATCTAGATCCACGGAGACCCATTTCAATTCCCCGTTTGTTTTCTTTTAAAACATCGTTTAACAGCTCTTTTTTTAGAATTTAATTTGAAGGAAAAAAGGAAATAATCTGCAGCTTTTTTTTTTTTATGTCTTTAAGACATTTTTTTTTTTTTTGATAATAGACATTTTATTTCTTAAAAAAGTATATCAAAAAGTTTAATGTAATATTTGAAAATATATTAATATATCAGGGTTCACACGGAACTAGATTAAAAAAATAAAACAAACTGATGTTAGAACTGAAAATAACTGGTAAACCAACGGTACCTAGGCAATACATTCACCAGCGCGCTGATCAACATTTTTGAAAAAAATCTGTCAAATAATGCCAATTTTTTATCTTTTACAGAATTTTTAATTTTTTATAAACAGTTCTTCAAAACATCCAATTTTGTTTAATTGAATACTAATTAAAATAAATACTCGATTTAATTAATGCAAAATTTACAATAATAATTTACTGGTGAGAATAATAAATCATGATTGGAAAATGGATGTCCGTATGTAAGACGGACAAATTATGATTGGCAAAAAAACGTTGCGGGTATGACGTGCATGCAAATCAGGGAAGCAGTTAAACATATGTTATAAAATAAAACAGACACCATGATAAGTCTGCAAAAATACATAAATCAGTTTGAATTCGATATTAATGCTCCCAAATATTATATTTACGAATTATATGTAGGAGAGAAATGTTTTCACTTAATGTCACCATTTTTATCACATTCAGACCATTGAGTAAAAAGCAAAATGGTACGGCTGCTGAAACGCATATCATTTATCAACGAAAATTTCTATTCATTCTTGGAAAACGGAAGAATTTAAAACGAAACATATACAAAAAGAAGATAAAGTCCTGTTGTCAGAAGATATGGATTCTGTTCACAAACTTTTCGGGAATTCTTTCGCGTGTAATGTCTATTTATTTACAGCACATTACTTCAAATGTTAACAGCGATAACTTACATTCCGAAATTGCTCTTTTTTTGCGTTGAGAATTTCAAATTATTAGGCAGATATTTTTCCTTCATCATCATAATAAACTCGAAGTCTTTTCTATACAGGGTAATTTTAAATTCATGGCACAAACTTTGAAGGTTGGTACAGTAACTATACTTTATTGTATAGGTATGTATTGGAGCAAGTAAATATTGAAATACCAGTACCAGGACCAATTTCGCCTTTTTAGGTGTGTTCGTAACTATGTAAATACGTAGCACTTATAGTTCTCGTTCAGTCCGTCCGCATATTACAACGCAAAAACTACCCAACCAAATCGTTTAAAACTTAAAATATAATTATTACATAATTTTGTCGAGTCATTTCAAATTTTATGAAAATTGGATGCATTGCATAGATCAATTGCAGGGACAATAAAAATATTCCATTACATTACGATCAATGGGGAAAAAGTTCCAAATGTGTTTTAATCGTGTGAAATATAAAATACACAATTATTACATAATTTTGTCGAGTTATTTCAATTTCTTTGAAAATCGGATGCATAGATCAATCAATTACAGTGGCAATCAAAAGTATCCCATTACATTACGGTGAATGGGGAAAAAAGTTCCAGACTCATTTTACATGCTTGAAATTTAAGGTATATAATTATTACATAATTTTGTAGTTATTTCCAATTTTATGAAAATCGAATGCATAGATCAATTACAGGGACAATCAAAAGTATTCCGTTACATTACAGTCAATGAAAAAAATATTTCAAATGCATTTTAATGGTGTTACACTCATTCGACCATAATAAAATTGATATGCATCTATAAAGTACATATTATAATATACATTTTGCATAATCTATGGTGCAAAGAATATTTGTTATTGATTTACAATGAACCGCAAAAGCATTTCATTACGTAATGGTATAGGGGAACATTGTTTGGTGCACATTTTAATTCTAATTAATTTTTTATTTACAATTTTATGAGATTGATATTTTTTAAACTTCGTTATCGTACGAACGAACCTCATTTGCTACGCTTCACTTGCAATTTCCAACTTGTTTTATTTACAAATATATCTTCACACTAGAAAATTCCTTTCCTATTCTTTACTTTACTTAAGAACAAGTGAACAAGTTAGTATGTTTTATGGACTTCCTAGTTGCTGAGCAACTTAACATCCAGGCATTTTATGATTAGATAAAGAAAAAATTCTTTGAAAATTTCTGGTATGAATTCGAAATTTTTAAATTACGATAATTCGCAAAATTGGCAAATCTGTCAAACATAGGTATGATAATACATGAAAATGTGGAGTTCATGTTATTGTTTCCTTTATCTTTTCGTTTGTATGGTCTTTTGTCTTGAAAGTTTGTACCGTGAGTTTATAATCACCGTGTATACATCACATTTACATCATTTTCATAAAAATAATAAAGATGATCGTCGTTTCACGGTAACGAGTTAAGACTGTCTGAGAAAAGCTAGTTAAAACAATTTTCGTCGAGTGTGAAATAATCGGCTTATTTTATATTTTATTTATGGAGTTCAATTTATAATTTAAAACTAATACATGTTTTTTTAAACTGCGTTCAAAACTATTGAATTTAAATTTTAAATATAAAAATTATGTTCATAATCGGAATTATTTTACGATTATTCTTAAATAAAAATGTATAAGTTGAACGTAGGATTCAATGGGATCCAGACGAAATAAAAATAACAATAGCACTAGTAACAAAAACATTTACAGTAATAATAAATTAACAGTAAAAATTATACTGTTTATTTATGCACTTACTTATACGCCAGCGTCAAATAATATGTATACAGGATGTCCGAATCAATGTCTTTGATCACTGATACTGATACAATTAAAAAAAAAAAGGTAGAAAGCACCAGAAAAATGTAGAAATATATAACACTAGTCAGAAAGTTTTTAATAAAAAGTCAGTGCGCTACTTGCACATGCGTTCTTTTAGTTTGCCTTAGGTTCTGGATCTCCTCAAGTAGTCTAAAATGTACGTAGATTCAGTGTTGCCAGATAGACTTTTTTTTTTCAACTTCAGATTCTTGATTGGCACCGCTTTTTGGCAATGGTAAAATGCGCCTTATTTAATGGCTGATTAATAAAGACAAAACAAAGGGAATTTTACCGTTTCAAAAAAGTGGTGCCAATCAAGAAATTTTAATTAAAAAAAAGTAGCCCACTGGCAACACTGCGTCGATTACTTCCGATTCTTTTCATAATTATTTATAAATTGAATGTAGTTCACATTTCTAATTTATTGATATAGAACGAGTGGTCAGTTAAAAATACAGTCAAGAAAAGAGGAATCTAACGGTATTTTTTTCCTTTATTCAAAATACTTACAATGAAATAAAGGAATAGAAGAAGACGAATTTCTATTTAATAAAATTCTGGTATTTAAAAATTTTTTTTATCGTATTTTTCTCGGAGTACTTTATTCTGTTTTTATTCGATATTAAATATTTTTGTTTTAGTGTAATGAAAGTAAAAATAGCATTGGATATTTTTCTTACTAAATTCGTTTTATTTTATTTTAAAGTACTTTTTTTAATTATTTAAAATCTTCAAAATAATTATGTCGCTCTTTAAATTTTAATTGAAAAAAATAAAGTAAAGCTTTTAAACAACAGTATGTTCATATTTATAAACATATTTCTCTTAAGATATATTAATAAAGTCAAACAGACTAAGATATATCTATGTATCAAACTTCAAGTTGTCCAATATATAAGGTACAGAGAAGAATATATTTTATGAAGTGAAATTTGAGTTGCATTAAAAACTTTTCTTTTAATTTCATATCATTAAACTATAAGGACTAACTATAAACTAAGGATAAACTATAAATTTTTGGAATTAAGCAAGACAAAAATTACAACTCGGTGGAAATTGCATGCAAATATAATTATATTATCGCACCCTGATGTACCTTTCCAAAAAAATTAATTTGACGCAAAACGCTAATATCTTGGTGAAATTGTCAAATAAATTATTCTTAATTTAGTAAGTCTGCCCTATTCCATTGTAATCATGTTGTTGTGAAACTCAGTCATTTATATCAGTTTCAATACATTTAAAATATTGAAATCTCATTAAGTAAAATATTCTGCTAACCATCTGTTATGTCTAATTCCATGGGGTTTGTAGTGTAAGTCACACAGCTGAATAATAGCAAAGCTTGTTGGCCACCGTTATTTTCAAAAACTTCGCTTGGGCTTATTCAACTAGTGAGATATTTCAGATTAAAGAAAGTCAAATTTTTCTAATTTAACCCATTCGTGCTTACGACCATTTGTGCAAATTTTATTCGGTTGGTACCACTATTTTTAAAAGAATTAAGTTTAGTTCATTAATTACGAAAATGTTTCAATTAAATAAAATAAAGATTGTTGTTTTTTTTTACCGGTGTCAAAAACAGTGCTACATGCACCTTTTGAAGCGTCCCGAAAAAGGAACGCTAGGCACTAATGGGTTAAAATACTGGAGGCGAAAAATCGTAGCATGTGACTTACACTACAAATACTCATGGAATTAGCCTTATATGAAATTCCGAGTATATAGTTAGAGTGGACAGACAGACAACCTAGCGGAATCATCTTCAACCTTGTTGGAAGGCGTTACAAACGACTATGACATTTAAAATTTACATCTTCATTTTTCACGCTGTCATTGATGACAACATGATTTCATGATTTCACATTTTTAAGAAGTATACGTAAGCAATCACAGAAATATATTTGCTATTTTATATATTTATGAAATAAGTTTTCTGGTGTGAATTTTAGTGTAAATTTCTTATTTGTTACAAATTCAATGTTCGCGAAAATCGTAGAAATAAATAGAGTTCGAATACTTTTACCCCATGTTTAAATAAGTTTTTTCACTTTATTAAACTTCAGAAAAGCAATGTAAATATGGCAAACAAACGAGGCGATTCCGAGTTCTGTATTTTTAAAATTAAAAACAAATTTTCTAATCATTAATTGCGGCGATAGGCGTTTTGGAAATTCAAAGAAGTGTGCGAAAATGAATATGTACGCAGGGATCTTAAATGCTTCTAAGTTTAAACGTGTTGGTGGTGTTTTGACACAATGAAAATCGGATTTATTCAAAGTAAAATAATGATATCTGCATTATATTTTATAGTTACATCATTTTCTCCCTATTCTGATAAGAAAAGCTGCAAAAATTACATTCTTTTGCGACCACAACTTACCGAGCTATGGTACTTGAAATTCCATGACCTTTTTTTTCACTTTCTGACATTAAAACCATATAAACAGGATTTCAATTTTCGAAAAGCAAAATTTTGTATTATTCTTACATATGTTCTGACTGCAAGCATCTTGCGTTCAAGAAAATTAATCAGTTTAAAAAAATAAATAATAGGGCATATGGAAAAATAGAATAAAAATTGCAATTGCATAAAATATTTCTTTTTCCGCTAATAATACTGAACACACACATATTATATTACCAATCCTTCATTTAGTGAAATGTACCTCAAGGATTTCCTATGAATAATTCCTTTTTTCGACCATATGTTCAGTTCTCAATATCACATAATTACAATTTTTGCATTATCGAATTGGTGAAAAAAAAGAAATTCAAAATAAATTTGTATGAAAGCTATACACTTTTACTATTTTTTTATAATACTTTTTTAAACTTTCAGGCACAAATGATTTTTTATCAATGTAAATAATAAACAATGATTACTATAATAATGGAAAATAACCAAGGAGTACATATTGAGAGCAAATAAAAAAATAAAGAGAAATCATACATAAAGCATAGTTTACGAAATACTTTCTCACTCAGTAGAAGTATGCACGGACCCTGGCCTGGCTCAAGACCCGTACCCGGTGGTGCCGGCAGAATGGTTCCGAATTTCCAAACGGAACTGGACTTGCTGGCAAAACATTATACGGGCCATACAGGCTGGGCAGGAGAAATAGAAAAAATTAGCGGGCTTACCGGCCCGTTATAAAGCTTTCGTTTGAAACATAATGTAATTTTGGTTTGAAACAAAAAATACTATTGTTCAAAGATCCACAGAGTTGAAGGCAGTGTAGGCAATAAAATTTCCTTCTTTTCGAAAAATGTTTGTTTTCATGTATAAAGTTAATTTATTCGATGCATAACAGACCGGCGTTTGCGGCCGATGAAAACAAACCATATCTCTAGGTTCATTTAGTTTTTTTTAATGTGAAGTCATACCAATTCGACAGTGTATGTTATAAAAGCCTGTAAGACCTCAAAAATTAAGTCCATTTCTGAAGATTTTCGTTACAAACTATACAATAAATTTAGATATGTCACCTCTGATTTTATTGAAATGTTATTTTCACGTTATTATGGAAATTTTTTAATATTGGCGCTTACTGAAATTAAGTTTGGGTTTAATCTTTATTTAAAATAATTTTTTTCGTATACATGAAAAGTTACATGGTATATCGTATATAAAATCCCCGACTTTTTTTAACCGCCAAATAAAAAAAAAATACAAAAATGAGATTCCACTGATACTGTAATTTGAAAAATTCTTAAAAGAAGTTTTCCTCCATGGGCTGTTTTAAATTTCGAGTTTATCTGAAACTGTTCATTTGCATTTCATAAGTATCTTGAAAGCCAGATTTTAAATTTATGTCTTGAACAATTTCAAAAGCAATTGTAATATAGAACATTTTTTGATTATTTCACTCTTTTAAAATTTCAATTTTTTTTCAATTGTTCTTCGAGAGCATTTGCTTTTTATAAATAACTAATGTGTTACTTGTAAGATGTTCAAGCTGTTAGTCGCTCGAGTGTAACAAAAATTCCAATTTAGAAACTTTTTTATTTCTGTAATGCTCAGGTGGTAGTGGGGTAACTCCACAGAAACCATACTTAAAAACGTTTTATATTTACTTTTTATTCATTTTTACCAATGAGGTTAATAGACATCATTCGACAAACTAATTTTTGAAACCCAATAAGTTTATGAATTGTTCCTTATGAATTTTTGTATTCAATATTAGACAACAATGTTCTAAAAATATGCATTATTTAACTACGTGTCATTCGTAATGACGTTCTAGTGGAGAATATTGAAAAAAATCCTGCTGATCATTTTATTGATTTGATAATAGATGGTTTCTAAAGGCAAGGACTTTTCTAGAATTTAAATTAAAGAAAATTTCGCCTTCTGTAATCACGCGATAACGTAAGTGGAATTTTTTTCTAGAAGAAAATATTCGTATTTCAGCTCATATTTGTAAGAACCATGTCATACTATTTGAGACAAAAATTTTATTATTACGACGAAACAATGTGCAATTAAAAAAACATACAAAACACCACCGGAAAAACAGTTTAAATATGTTTTCTATTTTAAATATTTTGTTTCTGTTATTAGCAACTTATTCTAAACTAGAAAAAAATCACGTAAGAATGTCGTTCTGAATGACGACGTGCAAATTACGAAAACGCCGGATAAGCACTGGAAACACGCCTTTTAAGCAAATTTTTAGATTCCCCCCCCCCCATGTCTGAGATACTATCTGACAATGTATTTCTCCTATTATCACATTATAAATGTTGATAATTTATGAGACAAAAATGTTTTTTCGATTTTTTGAAAACCTCATTTTTTTAAAAACTACTGCGCCGATTTACATTGAGTTTATAAAAACTTCAACGATGCATAGTTGGGAATTTTCGTATAAATTCCTGATTGTAAAAAATATGTGAAAAAGCTATTAAACAAATTACAAAAATGAAAATCCTATCTTATCGTTATCCGAAAATTACGATTTTCTTGTAAAAAATTCCTCATTTGTGCCGGCTTATTACATAAAAAAAATCAAAAGTTTGCATTGGGTACTACATATTAATAAAAATACAAATAAAACGTCGAAATAAAAATCACTTAATGACGTTTTAAACACGTGCATCATGTTTAATCTAATTGAATTGACATTCACGATCATCTATCATTGGCATTTAATCTTATAGTTTGGCGATAATATTTTGGTCGACGGGATAACATAGTAGTACCTTCCATTGTTTTTTCGACTAATATTAATTTATAAAAAAAATATCTCATCAAATATTAAACAGTTCAAAATTATAGAAGTATATTTTCCAATACAAAATATCATCCATTCTTGTCAGCTTTTTTTAGTCAAATTATGTACCTTTCGCTAATATATATCTTCGAGTTAGACAACCACAGAAATCTACTCATCTCACTCATACGTATTGATATAAATCGCATGTGTATTCAATTAGTATTATGGGTATACACGAGTATGCACGAATATTTATTTTTTGAAATGTGTGATAATATGTTTAGACAAGGAGTCAAAACTTGAACCTCTGTTTTATTCCAGGAACAAATTATTAGAGAACATCCTTGTTAATTTTGGTAAGAATTCTTTGAAAAACTATTCTCACTTGTTAAATTGTAGGTAATTTTTACAAATTTTGATACAACTTAAATTAAAGATTACTTTACGTAAAACAGTGGTGAAAATGAAACGTCAGTATCTCACACAAAGCTTGACATACATTATTTTTTCCGCTGATGCTCTAAAAAATAACAATCTTGTAATATACTGCCCAAACGAATTTATTCAGACAATATTTTATGAAAATACTGTGCTAAACATTTCGGAAATATCACGTAAGACGTAGCAAATTAGGTGCTCTAATACTATAACAGAGTTTTTAAAATATACAATATTTTGGAGTACAATACAGCTTTCACATTCCGAAATCTTTTATGTGTCCCTGTAAATACTAAATGCTTCCTATTATACAGGAATTAACTTGTGGTAAACCTCAGCAAGCAATATCAATTTCATAAAATGTAAAACAGTTTAATGTAATAAAAATGCTCCCCTAACAATGTGTTTCCCGATATCTTTTTGTTATAGAATACATTTGTTTCGCTCTGTATGTTAATAAATATGCATTTTGCATCACAGATTATACATATATTTTAGTATATATTTCATAGATGTTCATGAATTATATTATGTTCGAAACAGTGTAACATTATTAAAATGCACATGAAACTATTTTTTCCCATTGACCGTAATGTAACGGAGTATTTTTTCCCTAATGGATTGCCTCTGTAATTGAACTGTACATCCGATTTTCCTAAAATATGAAAGGACTCGACCAAATTATGTAATAAATATATTTTTTAAATTCAAACGATTTGGCTGGATAGTTTTTGCGTTATTACATTTGGACAACCATGTACGGACAGATAGACTGATTGAAACGACGACTATAGATGCTACGTATTTACATAATTAAGAACGCACCTAAAAATATGGATCGTGAAAACCTTAAAATATTGTCAATGTAATGACATTGATTTCACAAATTTATTTACGAGAAAGCAATTTACACCATAAAAATTAGGTAGCAAATCAATTACAATTTTAAAGTGACTCACAATTTCGCACGTACATTTCGGTATCGTCACCCTGTTCAAGCAATTAGGCAATCCGATTTGGGATCCTAGATAAGTGCAAATAAAACTAATCAAACGTGGTAAGCCCATAATTATCTTCTAATAGATCTATCTAGTATTGATACTTCTTGAAAAGTGAAGTATAGCGACACTGCCGGTTATGTGATGTACATCAAAATCATATTAGCAGCAAAGTAAATCAAGCTCTTACTGAATCGGAACTTTTCATGAAAATCATTGCATTAGGTTTTTAGACACAAAAATTTCAGCAATTGAAAAAGAAAGCTATTTGCTCAGCGGTTTACTCCAAAAACCTAACGGAACTAACTTAAAATACTTACCTGATCTAATATGAAGATTGATAAAATCATTAATGGATTAATTTTTTGACAGAGCTATTGCGATAATCATAAATAATGTCTCATAACGCGACCACCTGTTATGAGATTTACACCAAGAAGCACTCAGCTCCATGGACTAACGGAATCTGAAGTTTTATGAAAATTAGATCTTGAAAACAGCAATTATGGATAGCATGAAAAAAAAAAAACAGCACGGAAGTGACACATGTTGTATGATTTACACCAAAAAGTAATTACACCAGTCTTTATAACAGACTAAATTAATGTTAAGTTTTATTGAATTTTGTCCTTGAATTTTATTCATTAGATCTTGAGATAGATCACCTACAAAATCTGTGTGACATACAGACAGATTCATAGATAGACTTACGGTAATATATTTTGTAAAAACACGTTTTTCGGGATCTCTCATCACCTAAAATGTGTAAACCGTCGAAAACCGGAATTAAAAACAAATTACGAATCCAATTCTTTCTTCCGGTGATGATTGCGGGAAGTAAAAATGTGTCCTGTTTGCAATCGCGTATAAATGAAGTTCGACTAATTAGAGGTATTTGTAGTCGATTGTAATAATTAATCACGGAAATATGAAGTTTAGATTGTGAATAAAACAGGATTGTCAATTTGGCCTCCACTTTTAGTCAGAAAAATCTGGATTGACATCAGAAAATACAAAAAGTATATATTTGTTTAACAAAAGACTGATTATGATTAGGTTAACCATTTGAGCTCTGATGTTTAAGTTTTCTACCACTTA
The DNA here is from genome assembly GCA_964019185.1 of Maratus speculifer. Lineage (NCBI taxonomy): Eukaryota > Metazoa > Arthropoda > Arachnida > Araneae > Salticidae > Maratus > Maratus speculifer. The sequence continues at coordinate 396,191,758 of OZ025295.1, forward strand.
ATTTAAATTCCGAAATATCAGAATGGCCCCGGAAAATACGACCAAATTTATTTGAAAACGATTAAATGTATATTTTCCTGTATATCGTAAACCGAATTTTTCTTTGTAAAATACTGGTGCCAATGTGACATTTGGAATTTTAAAGAAATTTATCCACCAGAGCTCAAAGGGTTAGGTAGTGGTTCTGGTAAAAAATTGAACCAAATTTATTATGTATGGGTTTCGCTGTGGCAAGAAGATCTTAACCCTTTCCGGCACACTGTGCCCGGTCTGGGATACCTAATTTTAATTACAAACTTGCAAACAGCACCAGTAATATTTTAGTAACATTTTGTTTTTACAATAAAAGCTTAAATTAAGGAATTCGAAATATTTAAAAAATTCGTTTGTGAATTCCGGTGTCAGTCGATAATTTCTCATTTTAATACAGATTTTGCCCGTGCCGGAAAGTGTTAAATCAATTTTGAAATGTAATAGATCAGAAGTTTAATATTTAGCTTAACATCTTTCAACATTAAGTCTTAAATGATTAAAATGTATATTGTTTTTTAAATATATTGAAATAGTTTACGTTTTTTAAAGTAAATGAAATATAAATATATGCATGTAGCTTATATTTCGAGAATGTGAAATTTTCATTTTAGCACTCAGTCGGAAAAAAAGACACAATGTTATGGATTTGTATTTCAGTAAATGTTATTTAGGATGGATAGTACTTTTGCATTTTACATTATTTCTAGAATATAAGGAAGAAAATGTTTATATGTTTATTGTTTGTTCATAGAAGTAGTCCATTTAGTAAAGTCGCCATTATCAAATTCATTTATTTGTAAGATGCACATAAACTCAGAAACATTTCTCTTAACACTTTCATAGGCAAAGTACTAATGTTTTTGCAAGGTTTAAATGACTCAATAAAGCCAGAATTTCAAAAAAATTATTATTGATTAAGTAAAATTTCTTTCTTTGTGTAAAAGACAATTCCGTTGAAACGTACTGGTGCATGGTGCATTTGTGGCTGTTAGAAGTATAAAGTGATTAGGGAGCTGCAAGAAGTGTAAGAGCAAAGTAACTTTTCTCTTGCAGCATTGGATTGGATGGAACGTGTCTTACTGAAAGCTGTACTCTTTAAAAGTTTTTACACACAACTTTTTACTTTGTTCTCGGTTTACTTCGTACTCGGTTCAGAAGGAAATCAAGCTCGACGGAAGCGTCTATCGCTACGCCAAGTATGATTATCGCCAAGTTACGAGAATACAGTGCCGAGAGCAACAACCAATCAGAGTGCGAGCTTGGCCTTGGAATGACGAAGGCGGTTGGAAAAAAAATTACGCCAGCAAGATACACGATTGCACTCTAATCTGAGAAATAATAAAAGATCAGCGTGAAACACATAATGTCTTTCACATTTACAGAATACTTTTACCGGTGTGTATTAAAATATAGATTTATATATATATATATATATTTCATTATATATTTATACACGAAAATACCCTATGCTCTCTGTTTTCCCTTGTTTTTTTCGGCTTCCACCGTACGCATTCCCTGCCTCACTATTTTTTTCGTTTATTGGTTTGACTACAGCATATACTTTTTAATTCAAAACCATGAAGATAAAAAAAAGATCAACTCAAACTTACAACCTGTCTATAATTATTGGAGAAATTCAATCCTTGTCTTCGTGACAAAATCGGAAAATCGTGCGGAAAAATCGAAATAGAAAGAGGAATAAACGAGGATAAAAGCGAAATTACACTTGAAGATTTTGTCAGCTTGTTTTAAAAACTTTATGGTTGCTCAGATGTTGATATCAGCGACTTTAGCAATTCTTTGGAAGCAGTAACTAATAAAGAATGAAGAAAATGCCTCGCTTACAGATGACTTAGATGACAAAGCGATTATTAAATAATCGCTTTGTGCACAACTGAAGAAAACCAATACAGGCGAAAACCATTATCAATGATGATCAATTAAAAGTTATAAACTATAATGAAGCAACTTCCCATTTTGAACAATTAATGATGTATTTTGAACGTCATGTGAAGCCTACATCCAACGAACTATTTAAGCTCAAGGAAATGTGTGATCATGTGGCCCGCGAAACTGGCACAGCCCAGTATATAAAATTTTATAATTACAACGTAAACAATTTTAATGTCTGTAAAAATTCAATATGTTCAGTATATAGGTAATTTTATGTGAGTATGTTATATTTTATTTCATTTATTCACATTCTCCGGATAATCCAAATATTCGACAATCCGGATTGGGCCTGGTCCCATTTAATCCGAATTATCGGGGTTCTACTGTACCATACAGGCAACGTATTTTTGACTTGACGGTTTCGTGATTTGGTTTCTGAGTCAATTAGGAAAATATTTCTATTTTGAAAATTGCTGATAAAAGATTAAATTTTTTATAAAAGATATGAAAAAGATGGACATTATTTGAAAGTAATTCAAAAATATTCATCAGCTAAATAGTTAAAAAAAATAATTTAGCCACTCCGTAATTCCTGAATTTAAAAATTTCTTATTGGTCAATGAGAAGTTTTCTAGTAGAATACAAAGAGCGATGTTATTGTTATGATCTCAGTTTTTGTCTAAATTTTACAAATATCTTAACGCATATGTGTAGAATTTTTAAATAATAATAAAATTCAGAGGTACGGGAAACAAAATATTTTACATATTCCAATTTTAATTTTATAAAAAAAAATTCCAATTTTAGTATTATAAAGTATATTATCATTTTTCAATTTAAATAACTCTTTATAAGATGCAAAACTCATTTCATTCTATCCATTATTATTGCAATAAACAATATGTTGCAATAATATTAAAATTACATCAATGCAGTATAACTTAAATATACGAATAACTCGAGAAATACATATGAGATTGAAAAATTTAAATATAAGTGTTAAATATTTTTAAATAAGCTACTCAGTGATACCAAATTCGACCTTCGCAACCGACACTTTGGGGGTCAGAGTGGGGTCCAACTTTGAAATCTTAAATTATAACCCCCATTTTTTATTGCAGATTCGGATTCTACGGAAAAAAATACGTAACTTTTGTATTTGATGTTTATTTCGAATCCTCGTTTATCACGGTGTAATCTAGCATATTAAATCGATACATATTTCGGCTTTTTTAACAGGATTTTCCCTAATCGAAACTGATTGGGCAGAATTTTTGACGTCAAATACCTTGTCTTTTGCAGGAATAGCGTTTCCTGAAAATCACCCGTGGCGATTATTTCGATAGTGCTACACTGTTAAAAATTTGACCCATTTGCATCATCGTCACTCCACAGCTTTTATACAATATCTCTTTTATGACCAATGAGAATGCTCCATAACACAGCAAAGTAACCGTTTTCTATAAAAGCGGCGGAGTGACGCTGTAGCAAATGAGTCAAATTTTTTACAGTGTATAGAGTTTTTTATGCTTTTCACTAGAAAAATTCATTGAAATATATGAATTTAGTTTTCTATTTCGATTTTTATTTTATCTAGTAAATGGTTTCCAAAATACGACCTACTTGTTTTGATGTTCTAATGTGAAAATTTGAACTTCCCCTCCCGAGTAGAAAAAGTATATCTTCAGTTTTGGGCGGAGAATGTAAATATTTTGCGTTTCGATGATTCTTTTTTTTAACACTAGAACGCCCGGATGGAGTCGATTCGACTCCAATCATGTAACTAAATTTCAATTCGAACCAGAAAAATTATCTTGAAATAATTTAAATCTAATCCACGCAAATTTACGTTAAATAAATCAATTAAATAATTTTGAATAAAAATTCTGGTGAGAAATATTATTTTCAAACTTGAGTAGAATTTCCGGGCGTTCTAGTGTTAATCATTTAATTCAGGCGGGCAAATGGGCGTGTATGCAGTTTTTTAAATAATTTTTACAATGTATAATAAAATGTAAGGCAAAGTGACCTGTGTGTCTTTTGTCATATAAATATGCATCTTCCCTAAGTAATAGAAAAAAAATTCATAATTTGAGTGTGGGATGTGTATATATTATGCGTTTCCATATATTCTGTTGTTTTAAAAAAAAATCTAATACAGCTTATGTGGGTGTATGTTTTTATTATTATTATTATTACAGAAAAAATATAGGACAAAATATTAAGAAATAAAGTTATGAAATATTTTTTGGCTGTGCAACGGATGAAGAAGTATCGTAAATTCATTGTACTTACGGAACCCGTTATTTTCCAAGTGAAATATCAGTATTTTCTTTATAAAATAAATAAAGCTACTATAAACATTCGTTATTTTGTCTTCTTTAACAAGTGATTTTCAATAAGAAAATATTCGTAGTTAGCATTTCTTATTGAAATGAAATTGAAATGCAATCTTACTGAAATTATTTCTTATTCTAGAAATTGCAGGATCCTTAGAAACCCTGAAATTTTAGTTTGGGGGAGGGATTATACGTTTTCATAATTGATTAATTACTGCAACAACAAAATAATAGTGCAGGGATTTTTTCGACAATTTTTGTTGATATATCAGGATTTTTTATAAATTAATATATATTTTATTCAATTTAAAATTGTTTTTCGTAAATTTAACCGCTTAATGGATCAATAGTTCTGGTAAAAATTTTCAAATAATGTCTAATTTAGCATATCTTTTATACAATTTTTAATCTTTTACGACGGGTTATTTCAAAGGGAAACTTTTGCCTTATTGAATCAAAAAAAAAAAAAAAAATGCTCGGATTAAGTAATGCAATATTTAAAATTAGATTTTACTGGTGAGAAATATAAATTATGATTGAAGCATGGATGCCCGGCAAATCATGATGGGAAAAATTACGGTTAACATGCCAAATTTCATTTTGCTAGGCCTTTCAATATCACAAAATTGCATTTTTAGAAAGTTTTTTTTTTCCTGCGCTCCCCTTGAGTTCGTGGTATGGACATAAGAGATAGTCTATATTTGATTTGGGGGGAACACCATCCTTTTAGTATCATTGTTTTTGAAATCAGTTCGGTAGATCCGCAGATTTTCTTCTACAAATAAAGTAATTTTACCTGTTTATAATATAGGTATATTTATAGATTACTAATGCATTGCATTTATTAAAATTATTTATAAGTGGTTAATCAGAAATATTGATCCGTTAAGCGGTTAAACTTATGAAAAACAATTTTAAATGGAATTAAATGCATATTAATTTACAAAAAATCATGATATACCAACAAAAATTGTTTAAAAATTCCCTGCCTTATTATTTTGTTCTTGCAGTAATTAATCAATTATAAAAACATATAATACCCCCCCCCCCAAAAAAAAAAAAAAATAAAAAAATAAAATTTCCTAAGGGGAGTTCCTAAGGATCCTGGAATTTTTAGAATAGGAAATAATTTCAATAAGATTGCATTTCAATTTCATTTCAATAAGAAATACTAAGTACGAATATTTTCTTATTGAAAATCACTTGTTAAAGAAGGCAAAATTACGAGTGTTTATAGAAGCTTTATTTATTTTATGAAGAAAATACTGATATTTCACTTGGAAAATAACGGGTTCCGTAAGTACCACGAATTTACGATAGTTCTTTTTCCGTTGCACAGTCAGCACAAAAAATGTTTTATAACTTTATGTTATAATATTTTGTCCTATATTTTTTTGTAGTAATAATTTAAAAAAAAGCATATACCCACATCAGAGTATTAGATGATTTTTTTAAAAAACAACAGAATCCATGGAAACGCATAATATACACACCTCCCGCCGTCAAATAATTAAAGTTATCCTTTTTCTATTTCTTAGAGGAGGTGCATATTTATACGTTAAATGATCGAAACACGCAGGTCAATTTGTCTTACATGTTATTCTACATAATAGAAATTATTTAAAAAACTCCATGCATTCCCATCCGCCCCACTGAATTAAATGATTAAAAAAGGAAAGAAAAGAAGGCAGAACTTATCGAAACGAAAAATATTTACATACCCCGCCCCCAAAAACTGAAGATGTACTTTTTCTATTCGGGAGGGGAGGTTCTTATTTACACATTTAAACATCAAAACAAGTAGGTCGTATTTTAGAAACCATTTACTGGATAAAATAAAAATCCAAATAGAAAACTAAACTAATATATTTCAATGAATTTTTCTAGAGAGAAATATAAAAAACCCTATACACTGTAAAAAATTTGACTCATTTGCTACAGCGTAACTCCTCTGCTTTTGTAGAAAACGGTTACTTTACTGTGTTATGGAACATTCTCACTGGTCATGAGAGATATTCTATAAAAGCTGTGGAGTGACGCTACAGCAAATGGCTCAAATTTTTAACTGTGTAGCACTATCGAAATAATCGGCACGGGTGATTTTCAGGAAACGCTTTTCCTGCAAAAGACGAGGAATTTGATGTCAGAAATTCTCCCCAATTAATTTCGATTAGGGAAAATCCCGTTGGATAAGCCGAAATATGTATCGATTTAATATTCTCGATTACGTCGTGATAAACGAGGATTCGAAATAAACATCAAATACAAAAGTTACGTATTTTTGTCCGTAGAATCTGAATCTGCAATAAAAAAATGGGGGTTATAATTTAAGATTTCAAAGTTGGACCCCCTCTGACCCCCCAAGGGGTCGGTTGCGAAGGTCGAATTTGGTATCACTGAGTAGCTTATTTAAAAATATTTAACACGTATATTTACGTTTTTCAATCTCATATGTATTTCTCGAGTTATTCGACCGTTTCCAGACTTTTCGGACACCCTGTATATACATATCTATAATATTTTTATAAAAAAAAAAGGTGTCGATGGTAATTTTAAATTGGTGACCCCTCAATTTCCGCATCCGGGGCGACCGTCCCCTTCTTCTCACGATTCTGCATGAAAACAAGTAATCGCACATATATATATATACACCGGGTGATCCAGAAGTCAGGGAGAAATTTAAGAATGAATAATTCGAAAAAAAAAATCAAAATAAAAAGATACGGTTTGCACAAAACGGATGGAAAAGAACCGGGTTTTATTTGGCAACGAAATAAAATAATTCTGTGGGCGATAAACAAATGACTCCACAACGTTTTATTGCACAAACAGATGATTTACAAATGAAAAAATGTTGACAACTTACAAGTCAGCTTAATTAAGGTTAATTAGTACTACAGTAAAAGTTCACTGTGATGTCCATATATCAGAAGTACACCTGTGAGACGAGGTACCACAACCTTCACAGCATTTAGTAGCATTTCTTGCGTTATGGAAGACACATTTTGGCGGATGGCATCTTTCAGTGCTGCTGGTGATGACGGTTGGTCGCAATACATTTTTGATTTCAAGAATATTAACAGTCAAAAGTCACAGTGTCTGTATGACTTTCTCGAAAAAAATGGACGAATTATGAAATCTGCTGTGAAGCCACACCAGACTGTCACTTTTGCATGTTGAAAGGGTACTTTTCAACAAATTCCAACAGAACAATTTTTTTCGTTGCCACACAAAACCCGGTTTCTTTTACATCCGTTTAGTTATCTTGATTCGTTTTTAAAATCTTCATTTTTAATGTTTGTCCTGACTTTTGGATCAGCCGGTATATATATATATATATATATATATATATATATATATATATATATATATATTTGTACTCCTAACTTTACTTAGCAAAAATGGATAATTTTCTCGGAGAATTGATTATATTGAAGAAAGTTATAAAGCTCTCATAATAAAATAAAACATGAATCATGAAAGAGAAAATTATTTTTTTTTTATTCGCATTTTGTATTTGTTTAACATATTATGAAAGGTAGAGAAAAGCAATAGAGTTTTCTCAAAAGTCTACTGAAACATAGCAAGAAAAAGATAGATAGAAAGAAAACACTTTCACCAATTAGATTTCAAATACTTTTAACTATTTTTATTAAGATATTTTGAAATTAGTCGATAAAAAATAATCGAGAAATCCAAAAGAAATCCACTAAAATATTGCACTTATAAAAATTGCATTCTGTGGACTCTTTAAATGATATTTAGGTGTTTGCTCATATGTTTTAAACTCAAAATAGTCAATTTTTAAGAGATAAAAAGTTTAAATATTATACATTCTTAAAATGGGAGAACTTTTTTTTTTCTTCTTGAGGCAAGAATTAAAAAAAGACTTTCAAGTGCTTAATGTCTCAGTCATCTTAATTTATATATTATGCTTTGGAAATTAGGCTAGGAATCCTTTTGATTGTCCCTGTAATTGATCTATCCATCCGATTTTCATAAAATTTGAAATGACTCGACAAAATTATGTTATAATTAGATATTTTAAATTTCAAACGATTCGGTTGGGTAGTTTTTGCGTTGTTATATGCGGACAGACGGACAGACAGACGGACAGACGGACAGACAGACGGACGGACTGAGCGACAACAATAGGTGCTACGAATTTACATAATTACGAACGCACCTAAAAAAACGTGCAAAAAATGAAAGCGTTACATAATAGTAGCGTTTTATTTATAAACATCCAGCTTATTAATGCAGACCTTAAAATGCCATCATTTAGAATTAAAGGGATCTCACATTATTCTTTTTACCGTGTTTTTTTTTATATATATATATATTTCTTGCTAATTTTGTTGAAACCAAATAGCTTTGGGATACAAAGCTATTTCTAGATTTCGAGTATTAAATAAACATACTACGATATTGTTTTCTAGAAAATACTTTTTAAAAAGTACAATGAGCTCATTTTCGTAAAAGAACAATAGTACACCTTGATGTTCGTATGTACTTGTAATACGAATGTAGTGTTTTAGAATGTAAAATATTTTAACTGTGTAATTTATTTCCTTTTTTATTCCAATATTTCCCATTCTCAATACCTATTCTTATTTAAAGCAGACTGAACAAATTTAATTTTTATTCTTTAAATATAATTTTAATGTAAGTTTTATTCAAAATATTTTATAGATAAAAAAATTTCGAAAGAGAAAATTTCAAAGAAAAATTATGCAATTTTTATTTTTACATTTCCATAAGAGATTAGTACAGAATTTTGTTAATGATTCCCGGTTTATTTTTATATTTTAACTTTTTTCGTTTTATAGTTCAAGAAGGGCAGTATTTACAATGTTTTATACAAAATAATAAGTATGTTTTTGAATAGGTTTTTGACCTAGTACACCCACATTTTGTGAAAACTAGCTGTTTAGCCTTTTGCGGCACAGGGGTCTCATTCAGGACACATGTAATTTTAATTCCAAATTTGCAAATGACACCAAGAGAGTTTTAATAAAATTTTGCTTTGATAATGAAAGCTTAAGTTAAGGAGTTCTTAATTCCTAAAAAAGTCGTTGGTAAATTCCGGTTGACACCGGAGTTCACAAATTCACAATCACAATTTCTCATTTTACGAAAAGAATTTGCATTTACCGGAAAGGGATAATCAAAAATAGCAGTTATTATAATACATAAAAAATGCCAAAAAAAAAAAAATATCGCATTGTGAAACCTCGCGTGCTTCTACAATGTATCAGTGGTTCTAAAGTGTATCAACGAAATTTTATCTTATATTATTTAGTTGTCAAATTAAACCCTTTGAAGCTGTAAACACGAAATATTTATTCAACAGAATATATTTATGTTTACACACTTTTCAATTTTATAATACCTATCACAAAGACAAGTGGGATGAGGGGGGTGCCAAATTGAACAGTTTTCCCTTCGCACTGCGTTGTGGATATGAACCATTGTGCTGAATTCATTTTGGAATCCTCTTTATTCTCTAGACTGAGCTGAGTCCAGAGTTGTTTCTTGTCTTGCTTTGATCAATATTGTATAAATCACCGATAGTAAGCTGATCGGACGATAGTTTTTTATGTCTTCCCTCTCCTTTTTCTTGTAAATAGCACCATCACAGCATTATTCAAATCTTTTGGTATGTCCGACTTCTAAAGACATTTGAAAAACAGTAAATATAGTCCTTCTCCTGATTCTTTCATAGCTTCAATTGTGATTTCATTTCATCAGGCTATTTGCCTTTTTAGGTGCGTTCGTAATTATGTAAATACGTAGCACCTATTATTGTCGCTCAGTCCGTCCGTCTGTCTGTCCGTCTGTCCGTCCTCATATAACAACGCAAAAACTACGTAAGTCATGGGAGAAAAATTTCTTTTTAAAGGGATTTTACCTGAGCGGGTATAATTATTCAACAGGAAAATAAAATTTTAATACTATTTAATTCTGTATTCCGTTCGACACAATTATAACGTTTCCATAAGTTTCATATATTAATATGTCTGGAATAAGAAGCCACTGTCCCTCTTTTTTTTCCTTTGTGTATTTACTTCCTTTTTGTGACACTTGACCTGGCAATACTAGTTGACACCAAGTTTACTTCATTTCCCACAAATCAACTTTCTCTACTGAAAAATATATTTTAACTCACACCGGGAAAAGTAGGATATTCATGTAAAAGAGTTTAAGTGTTTGAATGTCAACTTTAATATGTAACTTGTGTGTAAAAAGGTCATGGTATCTTGCTGTTTTCGATGACAGCAAGTCAAATAAAATTAGAGCTAGAATGCCGGGAAGCTGTCGGTTCGGCACCGGTCGCTGGGCTAATTGTCGGTTCGAACCGGAAAAATCTTCTAGAAAAAGAAATAATTGCAATGGGATGAGCTAAACAAATAAGCTAAATAATTACAAATTATTTTTCTGGTTTTAAATATATTTTATAAAACTTGAGTAAAATTTCCGGCGTTCTAGTGTTAAGATGTTTATTTTAGAATCTTTATTATTACTGGAGAGGAGGGTTATCACTGAGAATGAAATGCACCAAGTGGAAGGATTTCTTAACCTTTTGTGGGGCAGTGAAAATTCATTGCTTAAGTATTGAAATTAATGATTGACACCGGAATTTGAAAACAACTTTATTTGTAAATAAGAAAACGCTATACTTCACACATTCAATAAACCGTAATTTTCTTTAACAAAATTCCGGTGCGAATGTGGCGTTTGGGAATTAAAATTAAGTGGTATATCTATGAAACCACCGCCCCTCAAGGGGTTAACTACTCACGCAAGGATTGATCGCGGACAGCTTCGCCTCTCTATAGCATTCTGTATATTGTTCCGTGTTGGAATTTTTTTTCAGTGATTGTGAATGATTTATGTTCTATTATTTTAACAGATTTTTTTGGGAAAAAAACTTAGTGAATGCACTATATTAACGTGTTCTAATGAATCTCGGAGAACAAGTATTCATATTTAAAAATTTTAGTACAGAGTCTAAATGCGGACAATTTCCTTTTTTCGAGTACAAAAGTAGATGTAAGAAAATTATTATATTTGGAGTATCATGTATCCATTGCAATATTGATACTTTTATAGTGATAAAGAGTGAATAATATTTCAAATCCCATTTATTCCATTATAAATATAAACCTTTCATTCACTTGATTAAAAATACACAATTTTAACTAATTTCACGATACATCAGCAATGTTATTTTGCCTTTTTTATTTATTTATTTTTTTTTATGGAAAATGTTAGTCGTTTTCGTTCGAGGTTGAAACCCATGTGGTTTTCGTATTTTTTTACTTATTTATTTTTAAACAATTGGTTAATTAGTGTATAATCTATAGCGTATGATATATAAAGGGTTCCCAAAGTCCGCCAAGTTAACATCAATACTTTCTTAGAAAAAGTTTCATTTTCATTTTTTTTTCTTTGCAAATTGCGCAGAAACTGTCCTCGGAGGTTAGCTTTAGCACAAATGCTGTAGAAACCTACTATGAAATTTTCTGTTAAAAAATACTGATGTCCAGTTAGCGGACCATTTGGGAGCCCTGAATCCCAATTTAGACGTTACGTAAGCCACATGTTGATAATCATAAAAATGATGTTTTTACTAAACGACTACTATAGGTACTCCATATTTACATAAATAAGAACTCACTTAAAAATCTAAATAATAATAATATGCCTATTTAGAAGCGACGAGGTACTAGGATTGAATACTATCAGGCCCATTTTAAATCGCCTTGATATCCTTCGGATTCAAAACTCTTGCTATTAACCCTTTTGCACTCCAGAAGTGAATCTCACTAACCACTAGTGCTACACGTAAATGGACGCACCAAATGCTCTGGACACCAGATTTTTTAAACTAATTTTTCTTCGTGTTAACTAATGACAGAATAGTCGGTGATAAAAGTAGCCGAAATAAAGTGTAAGATATAAGTTGTGTAAAAGCATTAAGCGTAACGATTTGCAAAACACACTTAACAACATTAGTGGTGAATGAGAGTCACATCTTGAGTGCAAAAGGCTAAACGACTTGGTTATAGGACAAAACATACATTACGACGTTTTACCCTTTCCAGCACGTTCAAATTCTGTTAGTAAAATGAGGAATTATCGACTGTCACTGGAAGTTTCGAACGACTTTTTTAGAAATTAAGAATCCCTTAATTCAAGCTTTCATTGTAAAAGCGAAATTTTATTAAAATATTATTGGTGCCACTTGCAAGTTTAATATTAAAATTAGGTTTCCCAACCTGGGCAAAGTGTGCCGAAAAAGGTTCATTGGATTTTTTCCGTTATCTCTCAGTTGCAAAAGAACATTTTTGTATTTAACATTTACCGAGTAAAGATAAGAAATTTTTTAAGAGAAAATTTCCAATTTTCACTCAAAATAGAAATTTTCAAATAATAATAATAATAATAATAATAATAATAATAATAATAATAAATAAAGACATTTTGCATAAAATCATAAGTATTTCTACAAAATCGATTTAGAGTGCTCACTGCAGTGCTTGGACCGGACAGAAATCAATTCAGTGCAGAGTTTGTATCATTGGACCATAGTGATACAAATACTGTAATTGTTCAGTATTAATAACAAATGATTTGAATTTTCAAACAATGCACTTGGCGTATATTTCATATATTTTAAAAATTGACGCCACAGCATTTTATCAATACGGGCGATTTATTCGTTTAAAGATTATTATGTGATGCAAAAGAATTGAAATTTCTAAGGCAGCTTTTGTTACAAACTGAACAAAAGACAAAAATGATAATCTAACTTTTCTTACTCGTATGAGAAATGTATTACTGAATAGAACTAGTAAATCTGTAGATCAGGAGCCTCAACGTCAGCTTTGAACATATTTTTTTAAACACACTTTGGGTAATATTCAACTTCTTGGAAACTGTAATTTAAAATTTTCAAATTACGTAATTATTTATAAGAATAAGATGTTTTCAGCCATCAAAAGCTTTAAATCAAAAATTTAGTTATGTTAGGATATTCTAAAATTTTCATGATCTATTTTTTTTTTATTATTATAACATAGCAGATTTCTTCAGGGAGGCTCCGCCCCCCCCCCCTTTTTGTATCATCTTCTGAACCCCTTCGCCAAGGGAGTCTTTTACGAAATTTTTAATATTTTGTCACCGGTTTTAAAAAACAGAAATTTGTGCCTTTCTAAATCGAGCTAATGCTACGATTGAATAAGGCAAAGGGCATAGCCGGATAAGCATTGAAAACATGCCTTTCAATCAAATTTCTTGATTTTTTCCCCAGGTGTATCTACATATCTGACAATCTATTTCCCCTATTATCAGCTAATAAATATTGATATTTTATGAGATAAAAATGATTTTTCGATTTTTAAAAACCTCATTTTCTCAAAAACTACTGTACCGAATTACATGTGATTTATTGAGTTTATAAAGACATTAAAGTTGCATAACTGCTAAGGTTTGCATAATTTTCTGATTATAAAAAGTGTGTGAAAAAGCGATTAAAAATTTTTGAAAGATAAAATTCATATCTTAGAGATGTAGGAAAATTACAATTTTCTCGTAAAAAATTCCTCATATGTGCCCATATATTATATATAAAAGCTGTAAGTTTGCGTTGGGTACTACATATAAATATTTACAAAAGTATGTATAAAATTAATTAAAATTCATTTAAAGGCGTTACTTTGGGCGGAGCTACGCAACTTTGAAATCTGAAGAATCTTTAGAATGTATACTTGCAGAATTGGTGTATTTTAAATTTTAATGAACGCATGAGCATCATTCTCGACGCTGACGATTCTGTTTCGATAACAAAATTTTTTGTTGGTGTCACATACAAAAAGAAAGAAGAATGTTTCTCTCATAGAAACTAACTACATTCTTCGATATCGAAATGTAACAACAGTAATCACAGGCAATTTAAATTAAAATGTCTTTCATCAATTTTTGTAAAGAAAAGTTATAGTTAGAAGTTTCAAGCTTTTTAACCAAGCGATGACTGATTACCATCATGTTAAACGTTTATGTCTAAGTAATAATTAACCGCAGCGATCAGAAACAAATTTAATATAGTGAATGATTTCTATTTCTTATGATGTTATCTAAGAATGATAGTTCGAAATGTGATTGTTAAGGAAGTTTCTTGAAAAAACTCGTGGTTACAGAAAAAAAAATATTTTAATTTTTATGTATAAAATAATGTATAACATTATCAAGTGTCAGCTGTTTTTTTTTTCATAAAAGTCACTGTTCTTGACAGTGAGGCCTAAAGCACTGAAACCGATTATGTATTTACATATAAGATTATAATATATTCGCATAAAATTAGCTGTGTCTTTACAATATTTTATCTTCTGTTAATTTTTCCACTGCTTTTTTGCACTATATTTATTTTAAAAAAGCATTTTTTATCTCATCAAACATAAAACGGCTCAAAATTGTAGAAATATATTTTTCAATACAAAACATCATCCAGTGCTGTCAGCTTTCTTTTTTTATCTTTTAAGTCACATTTTGAACCCTTCGTAATAATTATCTTCGGATTAAATAGCTTTAGAAATCTGCTATTAGAAAAAAAAAAGTTATTAGCATGCACCTTGAATAAAAAATTGTCTAATACCACCCAATCCCGATGATATATCAGAATTAAAAGAGAGCATTAGGCTCCAATTCTAACATTACAATATTCATATTTGATTTGCGCTGCGAAGAAAAAAAAAAAACTGAACTACTTACTCATATTACCCTTCATTAAATGTGGTGAGAATGTTCGAATAAAAATCATTATAGTAACTGTCGTAGCATTTAGATATTGAAGAGTGTTGTTTTCCAATTGAAAATATTTTTCAGAATACTGTCTTCGATAGAAACCATCAGTTTTCGATTTCGAAATAATATGGACTGTGTTGAAAATTATGACCTATACTATTAATGAAATCTAAAATACATCAGTTGACACATTTTCTACTGACATTGTTCCAAAGATTCTTCGGATTTCAAAGTAGCTCCGCCCAAAGTAACGCCTTCAAATGATTTTTAAATTATTTTATACATACTTTTGTAAATATTTATATGTAGTACCCAATACAAACTTGCAGTTTTTTTTATAATATAAGGGCACATATGAGGAGTTTTTTACTAGAAAATGGTAATTTTCCGAGAAATATAACATATGATTGTTATCGTTTAAAAATTTGTAATCGCTTTTTCACACACTTTTTATAATCAGAAAATTATACAAAACTTAAAAGTTATGCATCTTTAATGTCTATATAAACTCAATAAATCACATGTAACTCGGTACAGTAGTTTTTGAGAAAATGAGGTTTTTAAAAAAATCGAAAAAACATTTTTATCTCTTAAAATATTAATATTTATAAGCTGATAATAGGGGGAAATGCATTGTCAGATATGCATATACACTTTGGAAAAAAATCAAGAAATTTGATTGAAAGGCATGTTTCGAATGCTTATCCGGCTACGCCCTTTGGTCAAAAACCCTGCATGATATATATATATATATATATATATATATATATATATATATAAAAAAAAAAAAAAAAAAACACCAGAATTTTTGAATTAAAAAAAAATCACTCTTTCGCCATGAATATACAATATCTTACGAAAATCAGCGTACATATTGTGCAGTATCCACATATTTGTATTCTGGAGCGATAAATCATTTCGTGTATTTTCATGTACAGGGTGATCCCAAATATTTTTGTTATTCTTTAATTTTTTGTCGGCCCCCTAGTTGCCCTGCTTATCAAATGAATGTTGATAAATATGAGGTGAGACATAAACTTCATAATCCTGAAGTTTCAAAAGAATCCGACAAGTATATTTTTAAATATTTGACAAAATGTCAAAAATTGAAAGTTTCCAAATACTTATTGGTAGATTGTACGACAAAATAGCAGTGTTGCGAGTAGACTACTTTTTCTTAACACTACAACGGCGGGAAGGTGTGAATTCGGCACTGGTCGCTGACTAATTGTCGATTCGGACCAGAAAAATCTTAACGAAATAAGTTATTTATTAATTTGAATGAAATGAGATGAACAAATATTAGTCCGTTTTCTAATTACATCCCGTGTGCAATTTTATGATTAAATATAGTGAGTGGTCTCATTTTGTTCCTTATGTCTTGTAGACTAAGAAAAGCGATGGTGGACATCTGGGACCCGCGACTGGGGAGGGATATTGGGAGGGGAAGGGTCGAAAAGTGCAAGGGGAAAAATTCCATTTCATAAAAAATAAAGAAAATTATCAATATATATTATTGTTTAAAACATTTATAGATTAGGGAAAATATTTGTGGACATCCAGGACCCGCGATTGGGGAGGGAGAGGGGAAGGGTTGAAAAGTGCAAGGGAAAAAATTCCATTTCTTAAAAAATAAAGACAATTATGTATAAATAATGTTCAAAGCATTTAAGATTAGGTAAAACATTTGTGGACATCCAGGAGCCGCGACTGGGGAGGGGGATGGGGATGGGGAGGGGAAGAGTTGCAAAGTGCGAAGGAAAAATTCCATTTCATAAAAAATAAAGAAAATTATTTATAAATATTAATGTTTAAATCATTTATAGATTAGGAAAAACATTTGTGGAAATGCGGGACCTGCAACTGGGGAGGGGGAGGGAGAGGGGAACGGTTGAAAAGTGCAAGGAAAAAAATTCATTTCATAAAAAATAAAGAAAATTATGAATAAATATTAATGTTTAAAACATTTATAGATTAGAAAAAACATTTAAGGACATCCAGGACACGCGACTGAGGAGGGGAAGGGGAAGGGTTGAAAATTGCAAGGGAGAAAAATTCCATTTCATAAAAAATAAAGAAAATTATGAATAAATATTAATGTTTAAAGCATTTATAGATTAGGAAAAACATTTGTGGACATCCAGGAGCCGCAACTGGGAAGGGGAAGGAAGAGGGAGATGGGGAGGGGAGGGAATGAGTTGTAAAGTGCATGGGAAAAAAATTCCATTTCATAAAAAATAAAGAAAATTATGTATGAATATTAATGCTTAAAACATGTATAGATTAGGAAAAACATTTGTGAACATCCGGGACCCGCGACTGGAGAGGGGGAGAGGGAGGGGAAGAATTGAAATGTGCAAGGGAAAAATAAGTAATAAGGGTAGTTGAAAAGGAACTGAGTGATGATAAATACTAAATGATACAAATTTTGCAACGCTAAATATTATTTATTATATTTGTATTGTTATTCTATATTATACATCATATACCTAAATAGTAAAAACTTTCAAATTTTAAACTGCAAGTAAAAGTTTAACTTCAGAACAAAGTAGGATCATCGGTATCACTGACATCATAATTTACATCATCAAGGCCTCAAACATTATCACATTTATCAGTCTCACCCGAGCATGAACACATTTCAGTTACAAGGTGTGACTATTTTGTGAACATTTTGTGAACATTTGTGAACATTTACAGGATGCTACACATCTTGACTTGACACACGAACAACGCACCGATTAAACCAGTTCTTGAGGAGCACATGGCATGTTACACATGACAGGTAGATATTCTTTTTCCTTTATCACCCAACCAAAATCAGTTGGGGGTGGAATATTAGTTTTTAAAATGTGGGCTCTTTGCCATATTATTGCTTGGTAATGAATTCTTCTTATGGCTGGGTAAAGGGCGCTTGAGTTGGAGGCATATTTGTTCCTTCAGCTTGCTTTTTTGTAAATAACCACCATCTTAGCTCACTTAATGTTTTAATGTTTAATTTTGGCATGTACACTAGGGTGGATCGAAAATTTTTTTTTCACTGTGTCAAAACCTACCTATGCGGAAAAGATGTTCTCTTGGATGGAGATTAATGGAAAAATAATTTAAAAAATTAATTTTAAATTTTAATACTGCCACAATGAGGTTGAATTTCGAAAAAAAGTGAAAAAAGACCTAATTTTGGCTAGATTATTTTTTATTCAAAATAATAGTTTAAAAAGTTATCCAAAACCTACCTAAGCGTAAAAAATGTTATATTATATGCTGAGTATGAGAAAAATAATTTAAAAAATTAATTTCAAAATTTAAATCTACCGCAATGTGGCTCAAATTTATGTATTTGAACGTTTTTACGGTAAAAAATCAACTTTTGTTTTGTAAAATAAAATATGAATTTTAGACATTTTTAACATTTATTACAATGAGGGGATATTTAATTGATTACAAGATAAAAACTTTAGTTTCTTATTTAACAGCTTCATTAGTATTAAATCAAGACAAATCGTCAACATTTCAATTGCCGATAATGACGTTCGGTATTGAAAATCGACATGAGATTTTGTAATTCAATTCAATTTTTATAAAACTGTCTCTTATGTATGGTCTATACATAGCAGAAATACTTCCGTGACTCTTTTGATTATTAGTTTTGTAGAATGAGAGTTGCGCGAATAGATATTATTGATAGTAGATGTTATTGCCACTGAAATGATTGCTGGATTTACATATTGCTTCTGAAATCATGTCGTTACTAAATCCGCCAGTTAATGGAGGTTCGACACATTTTCCTATTTAATTAAATCTATGAAATCCGTCGCAAAAGGTCAAAAAGCTGGTAAATGGAAAATATAGATAGTTTTTATGTAATGATCGGGATTACAGCAGACCGTTTGATTTCACTCGCGCGTTTTTAGAATTCATATACTGACATAAATGAAAATGCAAAAAGCTTCTAACATGCTGCGAATAATCTTTCTATTTCACCAGTGAAACATTTGTGCCCAGCCGCGGTTCCATCCATGCTGCAAAAAGATGACATAGTGGAACTTCATTGGTGTATAACTAGCACAAAAAACATTGTAGTGGACGCTTGAAGATCAGTCCCATATTTCGAATAACACATCCTTTAACATCTATGTTAACAGATATTACGTCACAACCGATAACAACCAATTTTGTTACATGTATATTATTGTTAACACATGACAAAAAATGTACGTCGTGTTTTCAAATTGTTTGGTACTCTCCCGGAATTTATAAATATGTGGCCGATGTATTCAGAACCCAGTTCTTTTTTCAAGCTTAAATCTGCTTCTATTATGATTTTTCTTCTGTTGTTTTCTAGTGATGCAGTCAGTCTTTACACCCATAAAAGTTTAAAGAAAATGGCCATGGTCATAATCTTTTACAAATGACAAAAGAAAATGACTAAAACGATGCAGTGGTCTTTGGTTTGTTTTGTCATGCCGATTTTTTTCTGTCAGTAGCATTCGACTCATAGTTTTGTGAGGTAATGCCCACGTCTTGAAGTGCACCAGACACGATGGCAGCACCTGCTTGGTCGGAAGTGCCCAAACTGTCCAATATTCTGATGATGTGACACCTAGCTCGGCAGCATTTTGGCTTTTCAATGATAGCTGATGATGTAGAAAAGTGAGTTTGTTCTCAATACGTCGGTTTAGTTTATACTCAATATTCATATTCATATTCAAATCTATTGAACTGAAAAAAATAGGCAGTATTTTCGGAAATGGTCCAAAAGGCTGTAGTAGCTTTCAGTATCTTATTTTGTTTTACAGGAATTAAGAAGAGCGCAATATTTGTCGTTAAACAGTTTAATTTTTCTTAAAAGGCTGCTATGGTAAGTTATTGAGATTGAATCTCATTTACAGGTCACTAGTAACTTATTAGCAACTCCTTCTCACTGGCAGGAAATAAATAGATGTTGACCGATTCCTTTCTTCGGTTATCCTTTAAATACCAATATGTAAATTTTATAGCTTTTTGTATTAGGGAGCATATTTACTGGCATATCAAAGCTAGACCCAAATAGGGTGTAATTCATATCTCTCTCCTTTTTTATTTTTTTTAACAACGCCATGGTACAGTAATATTCAAGGTACACTAAGCTACACAATACACAAGCAGACAAATTCTAACTGAAAAAACTGGAACTGCCAGTTTTTCGAAACTTTAAATTACTTGCAGGAGTATTAAATTTCGAAATTAGTTTTATTTATTTATTTATTTTTACTTAATATCCATGCAATATAATATTTCTTACGCAAAGGTAGGTTTTGATTGATATTAAAATGTTTATTTTGCGTCAAAATTAAATCTAACCAAATTTAGATCTTTTTCCGTTTTTTCAATATTTTATCGAATTTTCAACTTTTTTGTGGCAGTATTAAATTTTGAATTTATTACTTATTATTGTTTTTTACTTAACCTCCATACGATATAACATCTTTTCCGCATTGTTGGATTAAAAAAAATATTAAAGTAATTAGTTTTTGACAAAAATAACCTAACCAAAATTCGGTCTTTTTTCAAATTTTTTCGAAATGTCAACCCTTTTGTGGCAGTATTAAATTTTAAAATTAATTTTTTTTATTATTTTTCCCTTAATCTCCATACAATAGAACATATTTTCCGCATAGGTAGATTTTGATTAATGGTAATTTTTTTTTCGCCATAGACAATCGATCCACCCTAATGTACACTGAACATATGTATTCTTCAAGAGCAATATATGTTTCACTCTCAAGAATATCTGTTTGACCTTTGCAGGCCCTTATTACTGCATGGACAAATCGGGACTTTGCCCATTTGCCACGGACCTTAAGAGGCCCCCTAAATCCATACATTGAATTATAAAATATTTACTTTCTTTTCCCAATTCCATTTCCTCCATATGTTGAAGTTATTAAAATCATCTTAAAGTAGTATAACAAACTGCTAAATTTATATAAAAAGTATTTTTGTTCTGTAATAAGGGAAACAAAAGGTTTTACTTTTACTAATTAAGGTATTTAATTTAGAATTGATGCAAGTAAGAATTTTCTTCTATTTCTATCCACGGTGCGAAAATATGTTTATGCATTACACAAACACAATGAGTGACCATCAGTTCTATTTCAGCAATGTTGCATTGATTCGAAAGGGGCCCCGAAATTTATCTTTGCCCAGGGCCCCAATTAGTCATAATCGGGCCTTGGCTCTTTGCCATACTATTGCTTGGTAATGAGCTCTTCTTATGGCTGGGTAAAGGGCGGCTTGAGTTGGAGGCATATTTGTTCCTTCAGCTTGTTTTTTTGTAAATAACCACCATCTTTGCTCACTCAATGTTTTAAGGTTTAATTTTGGCATATACACTGAACATATGTATTCTTCAAGTGCAATATATGTTTCACTCTCAAGGATATCTGTTTGACCTTATGCGGCAAGTGCTTTCAGAATTCTGTCGTCAGCATTTATGAAGCTCTTCCAAAAACTGTTTTTTCATTTACCACTGAATGAACCAGTGGTGTCAGATCCTGAAAGAGAATGCAGTCCCACTAAAGCTTCAGATCTTTTTTCTTGCCCTTTTCAACCTTTTCCCCTTCCCTCCCCCTCCCCCTAGCCTAGTTGCGGATCCCGGATGCCCACTATTGCTTTTCTTATTCTATAAATATATATATATATATATATATATATATATATATATATATATATATAGTTAAATGGCACTTTTTTTCTTGCTTCTTTCAACACTTTCCACTCCCTTCCCCTCCCCTCCTCTTCCCTTACCTCCGTCTTCCTAATCACAAGTCCCGAATATCCACCAATGCCATTCTCATTCTATAAACGTTTTAAACTTTGATATTTATGCATATTTTTTTTAAACAGAATTTTTTTTATTGCCCCTTTCGAATTCCTCTCTTCCCCCTCCTCCTTCCCAGTCGCAAGTCTCGGATGTCCACAAATGTTTTTCCTAATTTATAAATGTTTTAAACATTCATATTTATACATAATTTTCTTTATTTTTTATGAAATGGAATTTTTGTCCCTTGCAATTTTCAACCCTTCCCCTTCCCTTCTCCTCCCTCTCCCCAGTCGCGGGTCCTGGATGTCCACAAATGTTTTCCCTAATCTATAAATGTTTTAAATATTAATATTTACGCATAATTTTCTGTATTTTTTATAAAATGGAATTTTGATTCCCTGCACTTTTCAACCCTTCCCCTCCCCCTCCTCCTCTCCAGTCGCCTATCCCGCATGCGCACAAATGTTTTTCCTAATCTATAATTGTTTCAAACATTAATATTTATACATAATTTTCTTTATTTTTTATGATATGGAATTTTTTCCCTTGCACTTTGCTACTCTTCTCCTCCCCCACCCCTACCCCTCCCCTACTCCTCCCCAGTCGCGGCTGTTGGATGTCCACAAATGTTTTCGCTAATATATAAATGTTTTAAACATTAATATTTTTGCATAATTTTCTTTATTTTTCATGAAATGGAATTTTTTTGCCTTGCACTTTTCAACCCCACCCCTTCCCCTCCCCCTCCCCAGTCGCGGATCCCGGATGTCCACAAATGATTTTCCTAATCTATAAATGTTTTAAACATTAATATTTATAGATAATTTTCTTTATTTTTCATGAAATGGAATTTTTTCCCTTGCACTTTTCAACTATTCCCCTCCCCTTCCCCCTCCCCAGTCGCGGGTCCCAGATGTCCACCATCGCTTTTCTTAGTCTACAATACATAAGGAATAAAATGAGACCACTCACGATACTTAATCATAAAATTGCACACGGATCTATGAAAAGCTGTAATTAGAAAACGGACTATATACTAAAATATTTCAAATTACTTTCTTGGTTTTAAATGTCTTTTATAAAAGTAGCGTAAATTTTCCCGGCGTTCTAGTGTTAAATTATGATTTCATGATACTAAACCTTTCCGGCAGAGTGGTCCCACTCTGGACAAACCTAATTTTAATTTCAAACTTGAAAACGGCACCAATAATGTTTTAAGAAAATTTTGCTTTTACAATGCAAGCTAGGAGTACTTTTTTAGAAATCAATCAGTTCTTAATTTCTAAAAAAGTCGTTAGTAAATTCTGATGTCAGTCAGTGTTTTATCCTTTCGCGAACAGAAGTTGTCTGCGCCGGATAGGGTTAAGGTGAAAACAAGGAGAATTTCACTTTTTCAGAAATATAGCACCAATCAAAAAATCTCAAATATAAAAAAAGTAGCCCATTGATAACACTGGGAAATAGAATTTTTACTAATAAATGTTTATTTTATATGTTATTAGTGTGTCTTCCATAATCATGTTTCAATTTCTTGGTTTGAGCTCTCTCACATCTGTGATGATTGACAGAAACCGTCATACTAAAATTTCATACATTTATAAAAATAATTCTTGAACATATGATTTAAAATGTGTCTTAAGATATATCGATGTTACCATGACATTTATCAACTTTATACTCAGTAGGGGGTAGATACATTTTATTATTTTTTTCATATTAGTCGATATTCTACTTTTTGCCATTTTTTTCTTTAGAATGTTACCGTCAGATGCAGTAAAACATGTAGAAATTTGAATAAATAAAAGTAATTTTCTGATTTTTAAAACTTATTATTTTCGTTTATAGCAGATATTGAGTTACTTTGGTGTACACGAAATTTGAGACTGTGATATCAATGTTAGTTACAAAATTCATAGAAAAAATAAATGATTGAGTCTTAATGACGATTTTTACTTCATTGCATAATGTATTAAAAAAAAGAAAACCAAATTTTATAACTTCATAACTTTTTATCTGAATTACAGGTTGTTGATTATTTAGTTGAAGTTGAACTTTAACTATAAGTAATTTTTACGTTAAGAATTAGGCTAGCCAGTTTAAGATTTAACTTACATTTGTTTTAATGATTTATTTTTTTATAATCCCTGAAATTTTTTAAACACTTTCATTCGTCGAATTCAATGCTTTCTGGACTCCTTACGATGATAAATTATCTAGTAAGTGTTTTGGTCAAAGAGATCTCAAATCCCCTTCGCTAATGTTAAATCTAAAAAAGAGTGGTGATTCGTATTTTCAAAATATATCCCTAGAGAATTAATAGTATAACTTCTTTTTTCTGTGTTATTCGTCAGAGAGAACATTTCCTTTTATTTGAATTGTCAAAATATATTTTAAATATGTATACTTTATTTTATCTGGAGTGTTAAAATCTTACTCATTTTTAAATTACTTTAACCACTTCCCTTATTTGCACTTACGTCATACGGTCAACATGTTTTTGCTAATCATACTAGTGGATCCAAACAGCAATAGCTCCCTACGAACACTATCACCGCGCATGCGCTATCCCGATTTTGAATTAATAGAAAAATCCGGAGCCAAAAATATTATATAAATGGAAAAATCCGGAGCTAAAAATATTATATAAATCAACACTGGATTCACATGTGTATTTGGCAATTATTTTTAAAGCTGTACTGCAAATCCTGTTTACCACTTTAGCACTAAATGAGAATGCGCAGAAAATCTACATAGGGAGCCATTGCTGTTTCGATTCATTTTCTTTCTTGAATTTATTTGAAGAAAAAAGAAACAATCTATACCATAAAAATTAAGCTGCAAATTATGTTTATTAAAAATTAAATACCACTACTTGTGTCCTTCGAACATTTATGTTCCTGTCACGTAACTAAGCATCCCAATTCGGAAGCTTAGACAAATGCAAAAGAAAAAATCCCTAAACCCTTTAAAATTTGGCCTACGCAACTCTTTTAGGAAAAAGAAGAAACTTTTCCACTCTTTATTATTATGCCATAAGTAAACGTCATCATTAAAACAACGTTATTATTTTGTGATTTTTTAAAATTTTAATTCATTAATTTTCGAATATTTAAATTTTAGAATGGCGACATTTTTCCATTTGTATAATATGGCGAATAGTTTGGCGAAATTGGTGGCGAGATTATCAAGCTGTCCTCAATAAACTAATGACCTAAGCTTTATTTTAGGAAGCAAAATTTTCATCATTCAGAACGTCATCATTAAAATAACGCCAGTCTTTCGTGGTTTTTAAAAATTTTAATGCATTAATTTGCTATTTATATAAAATATTAGGATGACTATTTGTGTAATTAGACAAATAATTTTGCGGTTTGTATATTTGGAAAATTGTCGGTGAGATAATTAAGTAGAACCTCCCTAATAAACACATCATTTAATTTCTTTTAAACAAGCACATTTTTATTTTCAATATGCGATATTTATGCAAATAATATTAATACTTAATTGCATTATGTTCGTAAGAATAATATTTAATTCGTTATTCCTGTGATTGTTACTATACTAACATAAAACTAAAAAATTGTAAAAAAAGAAAATGAAGGGACAACACAGGTTGTATATTTTGGAAAGAGTTTCGTACTTTGTAACAGTTTGTGCGATTGGTGAAGGAATCCGATATTGCGTCAATAGACCGTTTTAATTTTTCAAGATGGCGGAAAAACATGGTTTTTGAAGAGAAAAAATTTTATATATGTATTAGTTTTATGCGTATTATATATGTAATTATATATACTGGGTGTTTCGCTACCAGACCGACAAACTTTGAGGGGTGATAGTAGACATGAAGACAAACATTATTAAATAGGAAACCATGGGGCGCAAAAGTCTTCCGTAGGAGCTAGGGGCCATGAAAGTTTAAGGTCCAAAACTTCAAACGATTATAAAAAACGGAAAAAGGGTGGATTCGTTTGCGGTTTTCGCTAAAATCATTCTCTACATCACGATTTGCTTGTAAAAAAATTTTCAAGGTTACGTTCAAAAATTGTCGATAGAGTACGCCTTAGACTTTAGAGTAACAAACAACTACTTTTTATCCTTATTTTGTGCACGGGGTTGAAATTATTCTAAAGTTTAGACTTTAAATTAAATTTTAATCCCAAAATCGGAAACATTAGGATCGAATAACTAGTGAAAATTGAACTGTGAACAGAGGGGGGATTTTAAACATCCATAAACATTATACAAACTGATCGATTTTGTTGCAGTTTGCGTGTAGGTCATTCCCTTGGTAATTATTTAATTCAAAATCATTTACAGCTCTTGTGTCTCCATTTTTATAGAGGGCGATTCCCCGACATTTCAGTGGCATTAGTCCTGGGTTTTTTACTACCAAAGCAACATACTTCCAAAAAGTGTTAAGGATGCAAAGACGACTCGGAATAATATTATAATTTAACGTCGAAAATGCTTTTTTACGAGTTAGAGTTAAAAGAAGCAGAGAAAAAAGCAACTTGATATTTCTACAACTCGTTCTATCGGAACTTTTGGTAAAAGCACATATTCCTCTTTCGTTGTGCAACTCTATAGCATAATGGGGTTCTTCCACATTTTAACAACGATGTTCGCAGACACCTCAACGTAACATATGGACAGCGGTGGATAGGTAGTGGTGGCCCGGTTCGTTGGCCTGCCAGATCGTTACATCAATTACTTTTTGTTACCTACCTTTATTTATTACTGTATAATTGTTCTGTATTTTTTTAAATAACCATGCTGGGTGGGGCTAGTTGAGCTCAAACCAATTGGTAGCCCCCCCCCCCCCACACACACACCTGATTCAATCTTAATCTGAATCTCTATGGACTTCTTCTGCTGGGGCCAAAGGAAAAGTTGAATGCATGAGACTCCCGTACCGTCAGTGGAAGATCTCTCAGCTCAAATTTCTGTAGCTGCCAGAAAACTATCCGAGATGACAGGAATCTTTGAAAGCGTGAGGAATGGCATGCGACGCTGCTGTCAAGCATGCCCGACTACTTCTGGTCGTAATTTCGGACACCTTTTGTAGTAAAACCTTTAACTAAATTGTTTTCTGTCACATTAACGTGTAGCTGTTTCACTAACTGTTTCCGTTGCTTTTTTCTCCACTTCTTTTAACCACAACTCGCTAAAAAGACATTTTCAATGTTACATTCCTATGTGATTCTGAGTCGCTTTGTATCCCTAAGACTTCCTGGAAGTATGTTGCTTTGGTAGTAAAAAACCCAGGACTAATGCCATTGAAATATCGGGAATCGCCCTCTATAAAAAATGGAGACACAAGAGCTGTAAGTCATTTTGAATAAAATAATTACCAAGGGAATGACCTACACGCAAACCGCAACAAAATCGATCGGTTTGTATAATGTTTATGGGTGTTTAAAATCCCCCCCTCTGTTCACAGTTCAATTTTCACTAGTTACCCGATCCTAAAGTTTCCGATTTTGGGATTAAAATTTAATTTAAAGTCTAAACTTTAGAATAATTTCAACTCTGTGCACAAAATAAGGGTAAAAATTAGTTATTTATTACTCTAAAGTCTAAAGCGCCCTCTATCGATAATTTTTGAACATAACCTTTAAAAATTTTTTTACAAACAAATCGTGATATAAAGAATGATTTTAGCAAAAACCGCAAACGAATCCACCCTTTTTTCCGTTTTTTATAATCGTTTGAAGTTTTGGACCTTAAACTTTAATGGACCCTAGCTGCTACGGAAGACGTTTGCGCCCCATGGTTTCCTATTTAATAATGTTTGTCTTCATGTCTACTATCACCCCTCAAAATTTGTCGGTCTGGTAGCGAAACACCCTGTAGATATACATGAACATTTATCTATCTATATACAGGGTGTTTCCAAATTTTTTTACAATAAAAGAGGGGTGATAGTACACACCAAGACAAACAATATTAAATGGGAGACCAAGGGTCCCAAACGTTTTCCAAAGGAGATAGCCGCCATTAAAGTTTAGGGGCCAAAATTTCAAATAAACATAAAAAACGGAAAAATCGGTCGATTGATTTGCGGTTTTCACTAAAATTATTCATTATGTCGGCATTTTCTTGAAATTAAAGTATAAAGATAAATTTTCAAAAATGCCAATAGAGGGCGCTGTAGACTTCGGAGTAACGAACAACTACTTTTTGCATGGAACTATTAAGAAAGAGCAATTGACATATCCTGAAAATAGTTAAGCTTCAACTGTAACCGCTTTTACAGGGATTCATTACGACCTCGGCGAATTTCCGCCGATAAAATTATGCGGAAAATTTCTGTTTATTTAAACAGCCTTTTAATCGCAATTAAAAAAATAATAAAGGCAAAAGAAGATATTCACTTTTACTTCTAAGAGTTTATTTCTGCAATAATAGTTTCGCCACACTGTGACAACCAAGTCAACCCCTGTGTGCTTCAGTAAAAAGATTATAATCTTTTTAGTGCCGTCTTTTTACTGAATCTTTTTACTTGACTCCACGTCAAACTGACAGCAGTAAAAGAAATAGAATATTTTTACCACATTTTTCAGAGAAATTTCCATTCTAAAAGGTTTTAAAGTTAGGCAAAATTTTCTATTTAAGCTTACTGGTGGGAATTTTTACAGACCGTAATCAGAAATTGTAAATCCGATTAATCGAAACAGCTGTCATCTTGTGACAACCAATTCAGTTACTTTACTCGCAACTGATAGACAATAGACCATATGTCTCCTCCTTTTTATTCATAACTCCACTATTTTTGCCGGTATTTTTTGCATCTCATTAAATGTTTTCGTAAGCTTAGGCTCAAACTTATATTTTTAAACTTAAAATCTGAAAGTGGGAGTGGTTAAGTAGCACAAACTGAACTGTGTTCAGAGGGTTCAAATTTCAAATGATTATAAAAAACGCATAGCTGCCAACTCTTCTGATTTTTCAGCCCGGAAAAATTTAATAGAAATTTTTGCCTTATTTAATCGGCTGATTTCAACAATTCGCAATGGTGTAATTTACTATAAAATTTTTCCGGGCTCAAAAAGCGGAAGATGTTGGCAGCTATGAAAACGGAAAAATTGGTTCATTGATTTGCGGTTTTCACTAAAACTATTCTTTATGTCGGTATTTTCTTGAAATTAAATTAAAAAGATAATTTTCAAAAAATGCCGATAGAGGGCGCTTTAGACTTTGGAGTAACGAACAACTCTTTTTTGGCGTTATTTTTTGCATCTTATTAAATGTTTTCGTAAGCTTAGACTTAAATTTTGAACTCAAAATCTGAATAGTTGGGAGTAGTTAAGTCGACAAACTGAACTGTGTTCAGAGGGTTCAAATTTCAAATGATTATAAAAAACGGAAAAATGGTCGATTCGTTTGCGGTTTTTGCTAAAACTAATTATTAAATGAGCATTTTCTTGAAAATAAATTTTAAAGATAAATTTCAGAAAATGCCGATAGAGAGCGCCTTAGACTTTGGAGTAGCGTACAATTATTTTTAACTGTTATTTTTTTAATCTCATTAAATGCTTTCAAATGCATAAACCTAAATTTTAGGCTCAAATTCTGAATCGTTGGGAGTGTTTAAGTAGCGAAAAATTGAATTGTGTTCGAGGAGGGGGGTGTTAAATTTCAACTCCTGAAGACACTTCAATTTGCGCTACTTAACTACTCCTAATTATTCAGATTTTGAGCTCAAAATTTAAGGTTAAATCTAAGCTTCCGGAAACATTTAATAAGTTTTTGCAAGCATTTAATTAGAACAAAAAAATAATGGTTAAAATTAATTGTTGGTTACTCTGAAGTTTAAGACGCCCTCTAATAGATTTTTTTTTTTAAATTTATCTTTAAAATTTATTTTCAAGAAGATACTTACTTAAAGAATAGTTTTTTTTTTTTTAACCGCAAACGAATCGACAAATTTTTTTATTTTCTATAATTATTTTAAATTTGAACCCCTCCCCCTTAAACACAGTTCAGTTTGTGCTACTTAACTACTCCCCACTATTCAGATTCTGAGCTCGAAACTTAAGTTTAAATCTAAGTTCCGAAAACATTTAATGAGAAGCAAAAAATAACGGCAAAAAATAGTTGTTCGTTACTCCAAAGTCTAAAGCGCTCTCTATCGGCATTTTTTGAAATTTATCTTTATAATTTATTTTTAAGAAAATACCGACATAAAGAAAAGTTTTAGTGAAAACCGCAAATCAATGAACCAATTTTTGCGTTTTTTTATAATCATTTGAAATTTGAAACACATTTCAGTTTGTGCTACTTAACCACTCCCACTTTCAAATTTTGAGCTCAAAATTTAAGTTTGAGTCTAAGCTTACGAAAACATTTAATGAGATGCAAAAAAATACCGGCAAAAAATAGTTATTCGTTACTCCAAAGTCTAAAGCGCCCTCTATCGGCATTTTTTGAAATTTACCTTTATAATTTAATTTCAAGAAAATGATGATATAAAGAATAATTTTAGTGGAAACCGCAAATCAATCGACCGATTTTTCCGTTTTTTATGTTTATTTGAAATTTTGGTCCCTAAACTTTAATGGAGGCTATCTCCTTTGGAAAACGTTTGGGACCCTTGGTATCCTATTTAATATTGTTTGTCTTGATGTGTACTATCACCTTTCTTTTATTGTAAAAAAAAATTGGAAACACCCTGTATATATATATATACATATCTTACATACATACGAACATAAATAATTGAAGACACATATATATGTTTAGAATTTTATGTGTTTCATATTTTACATATTTATTATACATGTGAAATGAAACGTAACATTACGTTATAAACATCACTTTTATGTACCTTTTAATACATATACAAAACACAAAAACTGTTTACATAATATTACAATTACAAAAAAAAAAGTTTAAAAAACTGCCGAATTATAAATAAAAAAAGTTATTGAAAAAATTAATTATAAAAATTGGTATTCACTAGGTTTATATATCCATCAACAGCATTCAAGTAATAAAAAGAGCTATAGCAAATGCCAAAGATCGCAACAGCCACATTAAAATAATTATCGCCAGAAAAGTTCGCCATAACAACCAGAATAGAATATGGAACTCTTCACTTCATTTATCTAACTTGTTTAGAAATCTAAAATTTTAATCAAGGATGTTAAGATATTTTATCGCAACGATAAAACAAATTTATTTTGCAACACTTGCTTCTGATTAAACAAAAAAAAAAAATTATTACTAAAAATTATAATTGTATACTATGTAGTATACATACAATTCCATAGAATCATATGCAGGTCCGCACAAGAAGTAAAATCGAATACGTCTTCGGATTATTATTGTATTAACAGAAATTAGGTTTTCAAATTGAGCTGTTCAAACTGTTTATTTAATCGTTTGACGGCTATGCAGCACTATCGTGCTTCCAGATATTGGAATGAAAACTAATTAAAAATGTTGTTTATGCTTTAAAAGACACAGTTTCGTTACTAAAAAGCAAGAGCGGCAATATATTTGCTCATGCGCAGAGACACAGACTCGTTTTGAAATGACAGTAGTCCAGTCAAAATAGACAAAAATTAATGGTAACCTAGGAAAAATTAGCGAAGAGTTGGAAATTTGTGTAGACGTTTAGAACATCATTTCAAATGAAATGCCAAAAATCTTAGTCAATCTGACTGGAGCAAAAATTTTTATTCAATGTCAAAGGTCAAAGATAAAATAATTAGCTTTTTTCAGTTAACTGGTAAACGGTGAGTTTTATCGCAAAAATATTTGTCATAAAAATTGAATATTTCAGGATTTTCTACAAAAATGGTCTTTACTCACACCTTCGTCACCTCCTTCGTAAGATATTGCAATTTCAAAAATTGTAAAAATTAAAAATTTCAAAAATTATCATATTTCGCATATCTACATTTTCTTAAAAGTAGTTCATGTTGTCAATTGTTGAATGGGATTGATATAAGTAGATATACTAAAATTAAGTAGAATAATGTGAGGTACGGGCGTACTTTATCCAATACACTCCAGGTAAGCTGTGATCAATCTCCCCCCCCCCCTCTCCTCCCACTGAGCAATAGAAGCGCGCGCCGTCCTGTGGTCAAATGGCTCCTTTTTAGAAATGTAATTTTCTTTAGGGATTAATTGCATACTTTTACCTTTCAGTTTGTTTGTTTGGAGATTATTCTGTTTTGTCTAAATAAAAATATCGAAACATTAGTTTGTATACGCTCATTAACCCTTTAACGATCAAAGCATTTTCATTGCTAAGATGTCGAAATAAATGAATGACACCGGTAATAAAGAGCAAATATATTTCTAAATAATAAAACGCGATTTTTCACATACATCATAAAAGGGATATTTTTAGATAAAAATACCGGTGTCAGTGTTGCGTATCGGAATGGTTTGTGGAAATGGTTTGTGTTGAAATTTTGTGGTTTCGTGGCGAAACCAATGAATGTTGAAGGGTCGGAAATTTGCTTCATTTGTAATTAACTACTAGCTTAAAGTCCAATTGTTGTCACTGAATGTGGTATGAAGACATTCATTGATAGTAGTATAGAGAGAAATGGTGAGAATGTTCAGTATTTTGAAAATAAGCAATCTATTACAGTTCATGTTCAGCGTCGTAAAGCGTACACTCTAAAGAGTAATATTGCAGTAACTGAAGGAGAATGCGATGAAGCAGAAGCATGTATTTCTATGTCCATCCCACCTTGGACTAAGGTGCGATTAGATGGGCCAACTGTTTGCTTTAAGAAAGTTTTGTTTATTTTGTAGAAATAAAGCGAATGAAGAAAATGAAAAGAAAAAAAAAACGAAGGATCGTCGGCGCGTAATACATCGAGATGCAACAATTTCATTTAAAGATACTATCGTTGAGGTAGCAAAAAACATTTGAATAATTTTGAAAAGACTTTTGTATTTATAGGATGTTAATATGATTTAGTTGCTGTTGAAGCTAAGTATAATCTTGATTGCTTTCGTTCTATCTTGAAGCTTGCAACTGGAGATAAAAGTGGATGTCCGGTTTTCTTATATAATCCATCTTCTCAGGTTCAGAAAATATTGATTTGATATAATGTACATTTGATATGTACATAATCATTATGGTAACAACGGTATTATAGTACTTGCTGGTTATGCTGATTATAAAAAAATATATAAAAGCGGCAGAACAACATCGCTACTAAATATCTTCTTCTGCTAATGTACTTTTTGATCGATTTATGGTTCTTCCGACAAACCAAAAACAATTCGGTTTTTTCCGATTTATGGCTCTTCCGACAAACCAAAAACATCGGTTTATTTCAATGTTATGCGAAAAATTAAATGCTGCTGGTATTTCTGTTAAACAGACTGATAACGAGGGTGAGTTCCTTATAGTTAAAACAACTATAGAACAGTCAAGTACAACTATTGTTGTTGTGGAAGATGTTATTTGTTAATCATATAAACTGTACGAACGCCTACTAATAGAATAGTTTATTTCTTCAAACCGGGAAAAGTTTAGATAGAAGTGAAAATGTATTTATCGCAAAGTTTGGAATTATATCCAAAGTGTAGAGATCATAGATTATTTTCAGGTCTCTTCAGAAAAGGTAAAATTCAAATATTCACGTTATTTGAAAAAAATAATGACTTAATTTGCTAAGCTGAAACATTTAAGAAAACCGACTCTTCTCCGGATATCATTATTGCGAATCAAAGTTGTTTACTTCTTGCGATGTACAGAGCTCCTAAAAACATCGAGTCTAAAGATAGCTATAGATATCTAAGTTTTGCGAAGAGAACATTCCACAATAAAGTTGTTCAGGTATCATTTCTTCCACTAACATCTAGTGCTGCTCTCCAAATTTTATACCGAGTTTATTTTCAAGTCCAAATATGGTTAGGTAATAAACTTGACCCTAAAAACTGGGGATGGGTTTTGAACAATAATGATTTGGAGCCAATTAAAACTCTACTCTCGCTTGCACCATAAATATCGTTCCCTACAATTTTTATTAACTACACAAAGGGTTGCAATTTAAATTATGGGTGAAAAAACTTGGTTTGGTTTGTTCACCAATTTATAACATTTGTCACGGCCAGTTTTTCTCAAATGTTGCCACAAATACAACAGATGATGATTCTTCTGACATCAGTGAAGAAATACCAGATCCATCGGATTTCTCAGAGAAATGGACAGGAACTTAGCAACCAGAGGAAGAAGAAGGTTGAAATAAAACAAGAAACATAATTCGCAGATGAATAATAAACAAGTAAGATAAATTTATTAAGAGGCTACTTCAGTCAAATTAAAAGATCTGTTCGCTAATGCTAATCCTATGGAAGAAATTTATAAAGATATCTCGGTTGCATTTCAGTGTTTTTAAAAGATTTTTTTTCATTGGATTCCTGAGATGGATCTGAAAGCAGGCCGTTTTTTACTTTTCCGATTTTGGTTGCAGATATTTTTTAGGAGAGTGCTTTCGCTTTCCAAACCGGTTCCGAAAATGAAAGCGTATTCGTAAAAAATACCTGTAAACAAAATCAAAAAAGTATAAAACGGCTTGCATACAAATCGATTTCAGCTACCCATTTCAAAAAAAAAAAAAAAAAAAAAAAAAAAAAAAAAAAAAAAAAAATCCTTTAAAAACACTGAAATGCAACCAAGACATCTTGATAAAATTTTCTTTATAGGATTAGTATTAATGAACGGGTCTTTTCTTTTGAATGAAGTAGCCTCTTAAAAGTGTAAAGACTGTTTTGTAGAAAACTTCATTTTTTATAATAACCTTAAATTTATATAATAACGATATAATTACGATATAATTTATATAATTACGATAAAACTTACTGTTTAACAGATATCTGAATAAACGAATTTTTTGTATCTTTGACCTTTGACCTTGAATAAAATTTTTTGCTCCAGCCAGATTGATTAAGATTTTTGGGATTTCATTTGGAATGATATTCTAAACGTTTTTGCAAATTTTCAGCTCTTCTCTAATTTTTCCAAATGCCTATTTTGACTGGACTATAAAGTAAAACAACAGGTTATAATTATACTAACAAGGAAGGACTCCATACTGAGCATAACCAGATTTTTTTAATTAATACTTATTAAACTACCCATGTATGTAATAAAATATCAGTCAAATTTAGCGACAGAATGACAGTAGAAAACTTGAAAAAAAGCAACATTTTTGAATATTTTGCGTGAAAAACGTTACTCGATTTGGTGAGAAGCACATTTTCTCGCCAAAAGCACACGATTTTAATGTAACTTAAAATTCTTTATCAATAAATTTTAAAATGTGTGTAAATGGTATTTATGAATTTAAATTTAAACAATTAAAGAGTTTAATCGATATATTTTATTTTTGTAGTAGATATTTATGATGCTTGTTGCTGTTACTTAATTTTATCATTGTAAAAAAAATTCATACCTATAAAATGTTTTCGTATGTTTAAGCATATTCCAAAAAAAAAAAAAAAAAAAAAAAAAAGACCAGATGAAGAATGCTGCAGCAATACATTCCAATATCGGAGAAGTTTCTGTTTCCTTAGCAACAAAGTTGAATCCACAGTGCTCATTTGGATTTCATTTTGAGATCAAAACGATTTTAATTTTAATATTTTTTTTTAGTTTATAGTATTTCATAGTTTACTTTCAGTATACATACAGTAATACAAGTTTAACATGAAACTTTTTTGCATTAAAAAGTGTTTGACATGAAAAAGTACTTTTTAAATGTTATTTCGGCACCAATCGGTGATAAACCGCTAAATAAACGAAATGTACATTATTTTTTTACGAATGTACTATCGGTGTTCCGCTGAATTTTTTTACAAACATATATATACACATGAGTAGAACATTATGTAATTTTTTCAGACTTTTCTGAGTCTGCCCGTATGGAGATCTTCCTTGTATGTTTACTTTTAAGCCATTAACAGCAAGCAGATAATCTATATTTATTTCAAGGAAACAAGAAATGTCTTTTAAAAAATTTCGTTTTTAATGACGTGCAC
Source organism: Maratus speculifer (assembly GCA_964019185.1). NCBI lineage: Eukaryota > Metazoa > Arthropoda > Arachnida > Araneae > Salticidae > Maratus > Maratus speculifer. The sequence continues at coordinate 396,227,647 of OZ025295.1, forward strand.
AAAACATTTTCTTTCCTAAGTCTCAGTCTATTATGTGTTTTAAGCTCCTCAACCTGCCAAAATAGAAGGAGAAATTACTTGTTAGTTAAAAAAGTCGATCTAAAAGATTTGCGAAATATAATTATTTCTAGTTATTTAAAAAATCTCCTTAAAAATAATGGTATTTCTAGATACACTTCAATAGCAATACAACACTAAGGATATAACCTAAATAATAACAACGAATTTTTTAAATTTTAATGTATCGATATTCAGAAGCTGTAGCTCATATCTGTCTAATTTAATATTTCTTTGAAATTAATTTCAAATTTTGTCTAATTTAATCTTTCTCATTCATTAAGCATTTATCGTCTTAGTAAAAGCTTAAAATTTAATAAAATGAAAAAAAGAGCTATTTAAAAGACTCACGAAATTTAACTATTCAAACTTTCTCCAAAAAAAAAAAAAAAAAAAAAACTTTAGAAAAGATATTGGTATTCTCAAATACATTTGAATTAAATAAGTAATGTAAGATTAACCTACGCAATGATTTCTTATTTTTTTTCAGTTTTTGTGCATGAATGTTAAGATGTTAATAATGCTCTATTCCATATCTTAGAAACGGATCTCATCCATCTGAAGTTTATCTTCTTAGTAAAAGCTTAAAAAATTTTTGAATGCTTAAAATTTTTGAAAGGAAATTAATGAAGTCTGTAAGCAAATTATTGAGTTCTTCTAAACGTTTAATCCCGTATTCAGCCATCGATATAATTATCATATTATTCTTTTGTCTGTCCTAATATATATCATTTAATAATCATTTGTCAGAAAATAAATCACTATTAAGGACGATTTTCGAAACGAAATATTGATCATTTTTTCTCTTTAATCCGCTTTCCAGACAAAATTTATTGTATTATTAAATAGTAAACGTTAATAAGTAATTGATAAAATAACTTTTCACTTGTTCTTAGACATTGGATATTTAGATACAATTTATTCTCAAATCGATTGTATGAAAAATACTTAAACTAAAATTCTTCAAGTACTTCACGTTCTTCAAGTAAAAAAAGATGCATTTAAAAGCAGACAAAATTATACATTCTTTGTAATAGCTAAAAGAATGTAAGGGAGATTTTAAAAACAGAAAACTAGTTTTATTTAACTGCTGACATGTTTCAACTCATCACTGAATCATTCTAAAAACAAATTAAAAAGGTCATTCCAAAGTTGCACGGTCTATGGTGCATTAAACTAAAAACCATCATTCAGTTTTTCATGGGACGCACGTTACTTTTTTTAAATATACCTTGGGTTTTTATTTATATTTTTTGACCATTAAACACCTCGTGTAAAGATCCTAAAAGAAAAATATGTACAAAATTAGAAGTTGTTGACATATTTATTTTCAAATACGGTAAGTGTACCAGAAGTGGGTCACGTACCAATAGTGGGCCACCAGTTTTCAAATTTGAAGTTTTCTAGTCACCCCTGTCAGATAACAAACTTTTTGCTGATTGGCTGGAACCCTTATCTGTTAACAGGCAAAGGGACAACTTCAGTATTCTCATAGTTTTTGAGCAGGAATGGTGTTTTTACAGACTATACGAAAAAACTAAAGAGAAGCTAAAATTATTTTACGTAATCATCAAAACTTCTAAATGTGATTTCATTATTGTGTATATTTAAGTGTAGAAATGTAAAAAAATTATAACTTCTGTACAGTATGTATGAAACTCAAGAATGGAGTGGCCCACTTCCTGGAGGGGGGTTACTGGAGCTTCAGCAAGTTACTATGCCCACTACTGGAGCATAGATGAAGGTAACATTTTTTATTTTTCATTTTTTCTAGAGAATATATTTTAAAAAATTGAATGTTTATTCTTATACATAAAGGTAAGGACTAGGCTAATATATATATATATATATATATATATATATATTTAAAATTCACTAATACTTTGATAATAATTAGATAAATGTCCTTAAGTGGCCCACTACTGGTATTTACCTTATGTACTTTACATCATAATTCATAATAAACTTCAGTTTAAAAAAGTTAAATTATGATCTGAGCTATAAATTTAATTAAAAAAAACCCGCACACCGAATCGTTTGAAGTTTAAAATATATATTTATTCCACAAGAAATATTTCGTTATTAATTCATTCAATGGAAACATGATCATTAGCTAATGAAAATCCTAAGGCTTAATCCTAAGGTGCCACTTTCTCTATTGAACCGATTCTCAAAGTGAGATAGATTATTTTCATATAAAAAACTGTTTTCAAAATGGAAAAAGTGCAAACACACAATAAATATATCGATCTCAGGTATCCTAGTAAAAAAAAATGTCATTTAAAAATACTAAAATACAAATCTGTAAAGATTTCTCAGACTGGAGTAACATTAGCATTCTTATTTATTTGCATTAACATTAATGTTCTCATTTAAGTAGAATCTTAAAAGTCTACACTTGTCAGATTAAGAATCGTATAAGCTAATGTCAAACGTATGGGAGCATTCTTTTCAAATTTATCGCTGACATGTGTTAGGTACTTTTAATTAAAAAAACAACAACTTGCACACCATTCTACACATGCTTCAAAATGGTGGGAGATTTTTTACAGTCCTATTGCATAAAATTTTTATTTATTAAAAATTTAATTTCTTTCTAATTATTTATAAAATTTCATATAATTAGACAAATTGGTTGGCATCACGTTTTAAAACAAACTTTTTGCGATTTCTAATGACTTCGTTCAGTTCACTTTAGCTTTGAAAGCGATTTTTGGCCTTCAGTATACTTTTCGTCTAGATTTTCTCAGGAATCTCTTTTTATTCCCTTTGAACATATCTCTTTATAATTTCATCCTATATTTTCAAATAAATCTTATTTTATATACATCACCTTTGATCATTTTAAAGCTATATTTTCCAGACGATATTATAGTTTGAAATATCAATTTTCGTTTTTTCCTTCAAACGACTAAAAGAAAAATAATGTCGTTACTTCAAAAAATAACAGAATAACTTTTCAATTTAGATTCGTCGTCTGACGTGTTAGAAAATTTATTTGCAATTCTTTTTTAAATCGGTTTTCAGAAAACATTTCATGAGAATTTATTGGAGGAATCATCTTATATATTAAAAGTTAATTGTTGATTTATTCCTTTTATATGAAAGGGGATGTATTTGTCATTTGTTAAATTGTGACAGATCTGAAATCGAAAGTGAATACTTTAGGGGATATTTTCTATTTCAATTTTGATATACGCTTGAAATACGTGTACTTTCAATTATGAACTATGCAATCAAGCATTTTTCCGAAATATATGGTAAATGGAGAAATTATTATGTAAATGCTGTGAAAGGTGGCGGTTTGAATTGATTTTATGTATGAGACAGCACGGAAGAAGAATAAAATAAACTGTTGTAACAAGACTACAATTGCTTCCGAAATCAAAATGAAACTATTTTAACGAAAAATGAGAGAAACGTGTATTATAAATCATTTCAGAAGCAATGAATGTCAGTGTTTTGATCTTGCGTTTAACCCTTTAACGTTCATGGGTTTCTCAAAGAACCAACAAAATTGTAATTCGAATATGCAACAGTGGCACCGGAATTTTAATTCTAAAAAATCTATTTTATTACGTATGTGAAAAATCACTTTTAGTTATTTACAAATATATTTGCTCACAATTACTGGTGTCATTCATTTATTTCAACATTTTAGCAACGAAAATGCTTTGCCCGTTAAAGTGTTGAAAGCGATTAAAAAAATCTCTTAAAATATGTTTGCTTTGATGATCGGGAAAAAATAAGTTTCGTTTGAGAACCGCTTTAAAATCATTCTTGTAGCTTTCAGGTAATGGTAATAATGACATAGATAATGCTAGAAAGTAATTTAAAAATCCAATATGTTACTGTACTCTGTTGCGCAAATAAAATGTTTAAATAAGGCAGTATTTTGATTTGAGAAAAAATGTTCCTGTCAGAAATTTGCGTACCACTTTTGTATGACTCTCAAAACAGCTAAAAAATTATTTTTTTCTTTTTTATCTATCACGTATTTAATTCTGGATATCACAATAGTCAAATGTTTATATTATCAAATAAAAATAAAATACCATTCAAATAACCGGATTAAACACACGACATTACATATAACTAAATAACCATAAACTAAAGTCTGACAACGAAAAGACAGATATTCGTTCTTTCGTTTAACATAATATAAATTTAAACATTATTTTTGTTGTTATTTCATCCATTTTCTTTGTTTTATCTTTTCTTTTAGCTGTGCAATAATTTGACACTATAAAAATTACTCTATTAACAATTGCATGCATTTTACATATTAATTTAAATTCTGGTCACTATATTTGCTTTGTTCGCAAAGGTGGTCGTTTCCTTTTAATAGACATTGAATCAAACGAAATAGCTCGATGAATTTAACCTTCTATTTTAAAATAATGCGGGCCTTTACTAAATTGTGCTTTCGTATTGCTCAAAATGATACGAAAGCCATTACACTATTACATTTTGTAATGTGTCAGATAAAATTTGTGCTGAAATGGATCAATGATTTAGTTGACCATTTATGATAGGTAAGAGAACGATGGGACGGAATGCAATATGCTAAAACCATCCTTGAAAAAGGATCTATCGAACAGTGTAAGTCTTATCAAAATCGATTCGGTAGTGCCTTTTTCAGAAGCAAATTTTTCATTATGGAGTTAATCTGGTTTTATAACCTTACCCCAAAATTCTACAACTAATCAACATGGAATGATATGGAATAAAGTAAAACCATCCATGAAAAATTATATAGATAACAAAAGCAAATTTTCATCGATTCCGTACAGTAGAACTTTTTTAAAAAAAGCTAAATTTCGCTGAGTTCATCTGATTTTATAATTTTACACGAATTTTTTCTATAACTGATGAACGTGGAACAATATATAATAAAGTAAAACCATCCTTGAAAAATTATGTAACTTATAAATTCAAGTTTCATCAAAATCCGTACAGTAAAACTCTTTCTAAAAGTCTAATCTTTCGTAATCTGGTCTACCCTCCTTCATAATTCGACATCTAAAAAATATTGAATGATATTCAATGCACTAAAACGTTCCTTAAAAAACTAACAGAGCAAAATTTATTCAGCAAAACTCAAGTTCTAAATGGCCAGAATGAAATTCCCATTGTCATTTCATATATATGCTAGATAAAGAAGAAAGTTGAAAACGCTTCCAAAAATAACATTTCTTAAAGACATACTTTAACTACGAACATCTCAAACATTGACACGAGAATTGTTCAATCTTCCCATAACGGGCAATGTGAAAAAATTTTTCCCTTGAATATAAAATACGTAAAATATTAAACTTAAGGTTAAGCATTCTATAGATCTGTAGATAAAATATTTTTTTGGGAAGCATTTGTATCGAAAATTATCAAAAGAAACTCAGAACATTGGAAATACATTTTTCAGACTCTTTAGATGAAGAATCTTTCATTCTTTGTACGAGGTATTCCTTTTAGGATCTAAAACCAGTTCTTCTCTGAAGATTGAAGTCATATTTTAAACATTATCTATATATTTTTGTAATGCTTGTCCAAGAAAAATATGATTGCACTAAGTTTGTTTCTGGTAGCTATAATTTAAAATCATATCTAAAAAATGGAAAACATCTAATTCAGTTATTAGGGAAATTTTAAGAATGAAAAATAAAATAGATATAATTATTTTTAATTTTCATTTATGACGATGCTTCAAATAAGGTCCATCAATGTTATTTTCTATAAATACAATTTAAATTTATTATTACAATTTATTATTACAATTTTTCTATAATACAATTTAAATAACTTCGAAATCTAATTTTTGTATACGTTTTCAAAATTTAAGTTTCATTGAATCCTGCACTTTTTATGATCCTACAATTTTAATATGAATCAATTAAAATTTAACATTCTAATAAATTAAGATTCAACTATATCGTATATAGTATCCATTATATTGTATCCATTACACATGCATTACATCTTATACACCATTTATCTGTTAAATATTGTAAAAAAGAATATTGCTCTGATTTTGTGTCCACAATGGCTATAAAAATCCACCTTATGTACAAGCTCAAAAATTTTATGAGGGTAGCCCAATATCTCTTCTGATATACCGTCATCTTTCCACCAGGAAAATATGATTGAGAGCTGTGGTGTCAAAGGCAGGTGTTTTTATAGCTATTTTTTTTTTCTATATCGACCAGTTAAATGTGGAATGCAGGGCCCGCACCGTTCTTAAAATTTTCGCACTTTGCAAACAAGTATTTTGAATCAAAAATCTTCGTGGAAGGTTCTGTTAACCTTGCAATAGAATTATTAGGATGAGCGAAGCGAATCCTCTACTAGGCCACTCAAATGACATTTTGTCGTACACTTTACAAAAAAACTATACAGTATTTTCACTTGAAATTAAACACAAATAAAAATTATGATCTGTAGATTTGCAGAATATTATTTTTTTTTACAGAAATACTTTTCAAAAAATTATTATTTTAATTAATTTATTTTACATGTTTTTCCATTACGAACGCATTTTTTCAAATAAAAAGTGAAACACGTACGTTTTCAGAAGAAAAACATAAATCATAGGGTCAGTAATTATAGCTAGAATCATCATTAAATAAATAAATAAATAAAATGTACTTTTATTATTCTGATAAAATATCTCAAAAACTGCTTTCAGATTTTCAAACTATGCTCTTTCCTTTAACTATGTATAGTTTCATGATTTCTTTTATAAAATGTATAAAATACTTTTTAGAATACCATTGTTAGGAATTCAAATACACAATTTATTCTTATTTTGTGAAATCATTTAAGCAGACGATATTTATGAATTTTAAAATAATTACATTATGTTTTTGTGAAGTGGCAATAAAAGAATTGTAAACAAATACAATTAATTAATATTTTGTATAATTCTACTTCGAAAATATTTTTATTTATACCAGTCTTGTATCATAAATAAACAATCTGAGGAAATTCTTAGTTATTTGGTTGCAATACATTTTAAAATTGAAATGCGCCGAAACATAAAATTATATTTTTGTTTAACACTAGAACCGCGGAGACGGGTCATTTTGACCCGTATCATGTCCAGAGATGTTGATTCGAACCAGAAAATTATTTATAAAATTAGCTAAACATAAGCTGGGCAAAAATAATTTCAATATATAATTTAAGCAGTTTTAAATGAAAATTCCGATGAGAAATATTTTTATGAAACTTGAATGAATTTTCCCGCGGTTCTAGTGTTAATAAAGATGCAAAAATAATTTTAAAAATATATTATTACTTTCAAATATTTATCTTATAGCATAATACTTCGCGAATCCAAACAGAGCATGGCTTTTGCTAGTGTAATAAATTTTACCATTTTAAAATTGTGGTAGAAAAGTATGAAAATTTTAGGAACGGTGCAAACCCTGGTGCAAGGTGACCGGGAGTAGACTTTCCTTGGGGACGTGGTGACAGCGTAGGCGTTTACTTTGTCATGGCTGCCAACTACTACGCCTATTTACAGTTAAATAAACACATTAGAAACAGAAATTTTAGTAAATAATTAAGAATATATACTATAATGCATAACATTGAATATATTTTATATACATTTTTCTAAAATGTTTTTCTGGTTTAAACATGTTTATACGATTTAAATAGGCGTAGAAGTTGGCAGCTCTCCTTTGTGCATAACGAGAATTCGGAACTCTTTCTGAGAGTCCTCCCGAAGGCTTTGTTTTGTACCGTTGTTGTGGCTGTGGAGTGGAAGCCATTGTTTACCAGCGTGGTCTATGCTTTCAAACGAGTCTTGTAGTTTTCTCTACATTGTTAAAAATTTGAAATTTTTTTTGCATCGTCGCTCCCCTGCTTTTATAGAATATCGCTATTTTGACCTATGAGAATTCTCCATAATACAGTGAAGTAATCTTTTTCTAGAAAAGAGGCGGTGTGACGATGCAGCAAACTTTGGAATTTTCAAAAGTGTACCCAGACGTTCGCGAGTGGTAGTTCCTTCCTACTTTCCTACTAGGGTTGTATTACGATGACCGGTAGTGGATATAAATTAAGAATTTCCGTGTTGTCGATTTGTCGCCGAAATGGAAATTTTTGATTGTGGCACGATTTTCTCCGCGTTTTTTATGTCTTTTTAGGTGCGTTCGTAATTATATAATACGTAGCACCTATAGTGGTCGTTCAGTCCGTCTGTCTGTCCGTCCGTCTGTCCGCATATAACAACGCAAAAACTACCAAACTGAATCGTTTGAAATTTAAAATACATAATTATTACATAATTTTGTCGAGTCATTTCAAATTTTATGAAAATCGGATGCATAGATCAATTACAGGGGCAATCAAAAGAATTCCATTACATTACGGTCAATGGGGAAAAAAGTTTCAAATGCATTTTAATCGTTTAAAATTTAAAATACGCAATTATTACATAATTCTGTCGAGTTATTTCAAATTTTTTTATAATCGTGTGTATAGATCAATTACAGGGGCAATCAAAAGTATTCCATTACATTACGGTAAATGGGGAAAAAAGTTTCAAATGCATTTTAATCGTTTGAAATTTAAAATACGCCATTATTACATAATTCTGTCGAGTTCTGTCAAATTTTTTTATAATCGTGTGCATAGATCAATTACAGGGACAATCAAAAGTATTCAATTACATTATGATCAATGGGGAAAAAAATTCAAATATATTCTATACGTTTGAAATTTAAAATACATAATTATTACATAATTTTGTCGAGTTATTTCAAATTTTATGAAAATCGGATGCATAGATCAATTACAGGGATAATCAAAAGTATTCCGTTACATTACGGTCAATGGGAAAAATGTTTCAAATGCATTTTAATCGTGTTACACTCATGCGAACTTTATAAAATTTATATGCAACTATAAAGTACATATTATAATATACATCTTGCATAATTTGTGGTGCAAAGAACATTTTTTATTGATTTACAAGGCCACACAAAAGTATTCCATTACATAATGGTATAGGGAGAACATTGTTTGATGAGCGTTTTAATTGTAATTCACTATTTACAATTTTATGAGATTGATATATGAAAGTAATATTTTTAAAACTTCGTTATCGTACGAACGCACCGAATTTGTTACGCTTCACGTACAATTTCCAACTTGTTTTATACCCTGTGTTATAAATACGAATGCTCAGAAAATATCGGGCGGTATGTATTCTAAATAGTTTTTCCATGGGTTGATTTTTTTTTAATTTATAGAAGGATTTATGTATGTTTGGTTATACTATTTTTTTCATCGGAAAACATTTAGTCTTTTGGTAAACATATTTTTAAAATTTACATTTATAGAGTATATGAAATTGTATATCGCAGTATTTCCAGAGAATATATATGAAAGCGTACCAAATCTGATATGCAAACTTTGAGATACTTTTATAAAAGTATTAAAATTCATATTACTATGAAGAAGGTGTGGCTTGGTGCATTATCATGATGGAGTTTTCGATTGTCGTTTTCCACTCCAGAGCAATTTTAGATTATGGCCAATGTCTCCACTGCAGATTTTCTGAGTCTCCGAATTTAATAGCGTAGCTTTTTAATTGAACGTTACATTTTTAAGATTTAACCGATCCTAGGGATATAAAAAATCCACAATGGGAGCCGCACAGAAGCTCTTAGACAACTAACGCTCGGCGTATGTTGAATCCATGAATTTATTAAGAAGGAGAAACTGACGTATCCTTAAAATAGTGAAGCTTCAACTCTAACCGCTTTCGCAGAGATTCATTACCATCGCGGAAAGCTTCCACCAGTAAATTTATGCAGAAAATTTCTCTCATTTAAACACTAAATTATTGGAAAATTTTAATTAAAAATAATGGCCAAACGTAATATTAATTTTTACTGGTAAGCGTTTACATCCGTGGTAATAGTTCCGCTACATTCTGACAAACAAAACAACTTCCTGCTAGTGCATGTGAAAAGGTTATAATTACGGGACAAACAGACACCAGTGAAAAGAAATAGCAATGTTTTATCATATTTGTGAATGAAGTCACTCATCAAGAAAGAGCTAAAATAAGATGGAATTTTCTAGTCGAGTTTAATAGTGGAAGTTTTTGCAAGCGGGAATCAGAAAATGTAGATTCCGATTATAAGAATCAGAAGTTATCTTGTGATAACCTCCTCTATTACTACACTCGCAATTGCTAAACAATCCATTATATGTCCCCACCTTTTTATTCGTAACTCCATAATTTGTTAAATCCATTACTTGTTAAATCTGATCTCTGTCTTCATCGAACCAAGTGCGAACTGTGACGCACAGTCGCATCAGAAAAAACAGGCCTTATTCATTTTGATACAAATAATATACAACAGTAATAAAATTTAACCGAAATTTACAGCGTATTTTATATGCTGACATACAAACTCATTAAGTTATTTAAAAACAATTTAAAAACGTGTAATGTACGCAAAATAAAAGACAAATCACTGTTTAAAACAGGTCTTGCTGGAATTTTCACCTCGCAATGATTAAATTAAGAATTAAAAACATTACATTTATTACTTTCTTAAAAGTTGAAGATAAAAAGATTAAAAACAACATTTACAGATGTCATATGTCCCGACATCTTTCGGACATACACTTGTCCATTCTCAAGGGTAGTCATGACTACCCTTGTCATTGACTACCCTTGAGAATGGACATGTGTATGTCCGAAAGATGTCGGGACATATGACATCTGTAAATGTTGTTTTTAATCTTTTTATCTTCAGCTTTTAAGAAAATAATAAATGTAATGTACGCGAAATGACCAAAGACACAGAGTATGTAGTGTTTTCTGAAGAATAAACATGTTTAATAATAAGAGATTATTATGGTCTTCAAAACGAAATGCCAAACATTTGAATACCCTGTTTTCTGCACGGGCAAAAAGATAAAATTTACACTTACACTCAATTTTATTTGTAATATTCTTACGTTTCTGGGTTCTACACGGAAAGAAATGAATTTTCATATATTTTTGATGGTTGAAATATCTGTTTGAAATAGCTCTTCCGTAAGAGATATTCGGGTATTTTTGAATGAATTTTATCTTTCTCAGACACGCTTACGGCTATGAGTGTCGGCATTTATTCAGGTCATTTTACTTGGCGAAATTTCATAAAAAAAAACACATTTTAAAAGGGGATAATTTTGTTTGCCTTTTCTGCTCGAAATATATTACAGGGTTATCTTAAAATTTGATTTAAAGTTTGAAGTAGGAAAAGTGTTTTCTTGTTTGGAAGAAATTTTTTTTTAAACGCATTTCTTTTTCAGAAAATGAAAAAAATGCAGACTTTCTCTGACAGAAGCAGATTTATTTTGTAAAAGCATCATTTTAAAAAGATTTAACCCTTTCCGGCACAGACAAATTCTGTTAGCAAAATAAGTAATTATTGATTGACGACACAGATTTCATATACGTACCACATTTGCATGTGCTTTTTTCCTCTCGCCAATTTGGCATTACACATCAATGCCAAGGAGAAGATCTGTTAAATAAGTTTATAAAAATTTTTAGGGAAAGAAAATGGGGGAAATTAAAGATTTCAGTGAAATGTACTGATTAAATGATGCAACTGCATGCATTGAATATGGCAATGGATATTAATATTTACGATTTATTGTGAAAATTATATTTGCTGTTTTGTTGCCGATTAAGTTTATTATTTATAACTGTTTATTTATTGTTTCCTTTTTGATCAAATTCTTATTAATTTGCTGTTCTATTAATTAGCTGTTATCAAAAATCATTTATATCAAACTGTCATTGATTTATTTTTACTTCCTTTTTTAAAAAACTTGAATCTTTTTCATTTTTTTACGTTATTTTATTTTTATATTGGAATAAAAAATCACGTGCTGTTATGGCATGCAATTTGTAACTTACATTCAAAACCAAAATTTCGCCAAATTGGCCAGAGAAAAAAACACGTGCAAATGTGGTGCGTATTGACACCACATTTGTGCCTGATTGACACCGGAATTTACAAACGATATTTTTAGGAAATAAAAACTCCTTGATTTCTACTTTTATCGCAAAAGCAATACATTATCAAAATATTATTGGTGCCGTTTGCCAGTTTGAAATTAAAATTATATGGGTATCGACTGGGCACAGTGTGTCGAAAGGGTTAATGCATTTCAAACGAGAACCTACATCCCCATTTTTTATTGTAAATTAAAAAGTTTTATTGTGAGAAAATAATGCCGGTTATTTTTGTTTCATAGTATCTTCTTTTACCCGAAGAAGAATAACGAAAATTCTTAAACATACATTAAACTCTTTCTTTTAACTTTCCAACATTGTTAAGTTCAAATTACTCTTTGGAAATTGATGCAGACATTTGTATGGAAAAAGAAATGTCCGCTTTCTTTCAAACTATTGTACAAATATTTTAAAAGAATGATCAAACTTCAAACACTTTTCCTTTACGCATCCTGATCTCAAGTTTTGAACATCAATAAAAAAACTACATATTGTTTTATCTTATTTCTACTATATGTTTGATTTAGGACTTAAAAATATAAAATTTTCTGCTACACATTTTTAACAGTGTTCGTGCATAAATAATAGAGAAAAATATCCTTTTAAAACTATTTTGAGTGAATTCCGCATACGAAATAGTTTATTATTAACCCTTTCCGGCACACTGTGCCCAGTTCGGGATACCTCATTTTAATTCCAAACTTCCAAAGGACACCAATAATATTTTAATATAATTTTGTTTTTACAGTGAAAGCTTAACCTCTTCGCGACGAGAGCATTTTACAAAATTTTTTATGTTTTGTCACCGGTTTTAAAATACAGAAAATTGTGAGTTATTACATCGACAAAATGCCTAAATAAGGCAAAATTTGCCGTATAATGTTACTGGTGGCGAAAAACACAGATTCTTAAGCCTATTTGCGGCACGTATACATGTCGCTCGTCCCTCAAGGGATTAAATTAAGGAATTCTAAATTTCTAAAAAAGTCGTTTATAAATTCCGGTGAGAGTCGATAATTTTTCATTTTGCAACAGAATTTACCCGTGCCGGAAAATATTAATAAAGGTGCTAAATTAGTTCAATAAAAACAATTTCTTCAAGGGAAATCTCAAATTTCCATCAAAACAAAAAAGAAAGAAAGAAAGAAAAGTATATACATTTTCGAGCTGTCTTTTTCTATTTAATACTAATTAAAAAATTAAATTCTGGTGTCCTATTTTGAGTTCTAATTATTAAAAAAAAGAAAAAGAAAAACTGCATTTCTATTTATATTTTAAGTAAAATTCAATCTGGTCGTTTATACCTTTATCACAACTTACATCGTTAAGAAAATATTCCTTTTAAAATGTTTATCTTGCATTAACATTCGCGATTTTAAGTTGTAAATCAGTCATTAAATCTTTTGGTTCATCAACACAAGAACCTCCGGAATATTATCCACATGTTTTAAAAACATTTCACACCAGAAATTTTACCCAGATACTTAACCTTTTTAGCTGCGAAAGCTTTTTAACCTATACCTCAAGGATACAGATTAAACTTATTTCAGAAACAAAATTCTGGCTCGAATCGAAATGTTTTAATTTTCACAGGTCTAAATGACCGCTGTAAAGTTTCTAGTTGTACAGAATGAACAAAAGATATTCGCTTTTATTTCAAATTAAATCAAGATAACAGCAGAAATTTTAAGCAAATATATTTTCTCAATCTTTCGGACATAAAAAATGTATGTCTTTTACATACAAAACATTATTAAAAATGACTGTTAATAGCAAAAGAAAAAATAATCTGGTAACATTACCGTAAGCAATTTTCAATTCCACAAAATATGTTCCAAAATTAAAGTAAATGTGTAAGCCAACGCAGATTATTCCGCTTGGATCTTGATTTTCCGGTTAAATTATTCTTGAGTAATCTTTCTGATAGTGATTGTATTTACGTGTTACATTTGCAATTTAAAAAGAGAAAAGTTTTAATTAAAAGAAAAACTCAACGCTGCTCAAAAAATCTATTTCGGAAATTTTTGCTTCAGCAAATCTTATTTCAATTTTTAATAAGAGATAAAGAAAAATTCAGATTTTGTGAAAGATTAAAAAAAAAAATTATTTCATGATATTACTTTTAATTTCAAAATCCTTGTGGTTATAAATATTTAATATTTACAGATTAAAAGACGAGATGTACTATTTTTTCGGAATGTCTATTTAATTTTTCACTGTTTTATTTTTAAGAATTCATTGTTATTAAATAGCAAATACTTGAAAAATTGTGCTTCAGATGAAATGAAATAATATACTATTTCTTTCGGCCAGATGTTAAAGGGTCCTCTCTAAGCAGTAGCGTTCCGTTACAGAAGCTAGCCATAAAAAAGAGCAGATGATGAATCATTGAACTGTTAAATATTGATAATGTACATTGCATCTACCTTCCGAAAAAAGGCTTAACCCTTTCCGGCACACTGTGCCCCGTCTGGGATATCTAATTTTAATTCCAAATTTGCAAACGGCACCAATAATATTTTAGTAAAATATTCCTTTTACAATAAAAGCAATACTAACAAATTTTACCCGTGCCGGAAAGTGTTAAGGGTTCTTCATCCCCACCAGCAAAATTTTACTATAAAATTTGCCTTACTTAATCGGAGCATTTTCTCTGTTTAATAAAGCACAAATTTCTGTGTTAAAAAAACCAGAGACAAAACATTAAAAACTTCGTAAAAGGCTCTCGTTGCCAAAGGGTTTAAGAATATATGAAAATTTTCTTAACACATTGACGGACAATAAGAACAAGTTCCCAAAGTTTAATTCCCAAAGAGCACAGTGGCACCAGAATGTTTGTAAAAAAAACTTCTATTTATTAAATTCGTAAAATTTAGCTTTTTTCTTATTTATAAATACAATTATTTTCAAATCCCGGTGTCAATCATTAATTTCAACACTTAAAATTTTCGCTTTGACGGCTATAGACGCAAGTGTCCGTCAACGTGTTAACATTTAGCAAGCGAATATTTTTTGCTAAATCTAGCCAAATTTGGTATCATCGTTTCATTTGTCGCAAACATTTGGTTTCATAACCTATAAAAATTTTCTTCGCATTCTCAGAGTCATCCTTTTTTTGCTAAATATAGCGAAATTTGGCAACATTCTTTCATTTGGCGTAAAATACTTGTTTTATCTTCTTATGGACTTTTTATGGAATCTTAATGGACGTTTTTTGGCTATATGTCGCCAATATTTTGTAAAATATTACCAATATATATCATAGTATACGATGTAGGGGGCAGAGCCTCCTAGTTACTTAAAGAAGATAAAAAAATTAATTAAAAAAATATTAAAACCGAAAAAAATATAGGTGAAAAAGAAAGTCAACGTAAAGTATTTTTATAGCAGCAACAGAAACTTGTTCTCATTACTAATTTTTTTCGCGATATCCAAGTTACTGTAGGATGTACCTTGGAAGTGATGTACTGATTCAGGGAAAAGTGTCTCTTTGTATTTTTCTTTTAATCATAAAATTCGCTGCATCTCAACCACGATTTTCTTTTAACCACTTAATAGTGGCGCCTGAGACATTCACGGGCGGTCATATATGAACAAATCTTGTCGCGCTCGTGACACTCATGGGCTGCGCTTCTAATGATTTTAGCTAAAATTTTCTGATAGCTTCTGAATTTTTCGTTCCCGGTTTTAGAAATACTAGGAGCTTCATGAGGAGTCAATTTGACTGCCGTCAAATATATACTATTCGATTCAAACCAGAATTTTTTTAAAAAAAAGTGTTAAATATGTAAATCCCAGACAAAGAGGTTAAATGGATAAGACCTTTACATAAAAATTCTGGGGAAGAATTTTTTTTTTACTTGAATGAAATTCCCATCACTTCTATTGTTAAATGTTTAAGCGCTAAGACCGGAATGTTTAATTTTAAGAAACAGTGCGCATTTGAGCACATGCTTCATTTATTTAAAATTTAAATACATCTGAGCTTTATAAATTTCAGTGTTGAGTAACTCAAGTGAAGATGATGATTTTGGAGCAGAGATATCTGAAAATGAATCAGAAGGTTCTATGTTTTCAGATGGTCATGACTTCGGAAAATAAGAAACAGAAGTTAGTGATAATGACGCTGGTATTCCTTTTTCGAACCGTCAGTGGCATAAAATTTCGTCAAGTAAAATCGGTTACGCACCTCCACGCTTTGAACTCAAATCAGAGCCGAAGTTTAGTGTCTCGTTTGATGCTAGTTTGGGTTTTCTCCAATACTATGGACATTTTATAAATGACGAACTAGTGGATATTATTGTAAAGGAAACAAATAGATATGCTGAGCAATTGGGAAATGTTGTTGGAGAAAAAAAGAGTAAAAGGGCGACCAGAATGGCAACCTGTCTCTCGAAATGAGATGCAACTGTTCCTTATTCTTACAGTTGTCGAAGGAATTGTGAAAAAGTCGGAAGAAAGTATTTATTGGATTAAAACATTATCTGTTGAGAAACCATTTTTTCGCGATATTATGACGTACAATTGGTACAGCGAAATTAAAAGATACATGTTGTAAATAATGAAGCTCGTGACCCTAAGAATCATCCTAACCCAAAACGGTATAAAATTTGGACTGTTTGGAAGCATCTAAATAATGTATATAAAAGTACAATTAACCCGAAAGAGATTTCATTACCGATGAAAGTTTCATGTCGTACAAATGACGTTTATCATGGTGGCAATACATTTCAATGAAAAAAAGTGAAATTTTGAATAAAATCTTTTTTGTTGTGCAAATTTAGCACTGGGTATATACGGTCTTTTATTATTTATACAGGAAAAGGAACTTTGTTCAGCAAAGACTTTGAAATGCTGTCGATGCCCTCACAGGTCGTTATGACACTATTGATACCATTACTGAGTAAGGGACATTGTATAACAATGGACTATCATTATACATCTCCGGAGTTATGTGATATTCTTTTGAGTTATCAAAGAGATGTTATTGGTATAGTTAGAAATAACAGGAAAGATATGCCAGAAGAAATGCGAAAAAAAATCAAAAACTGGTGAAGTTCATGCATTTAAACGAGGAAAACTTATCGCGCTGAAAAGGAGAAACAAGAAATTTGTGACATTGTTATCTTCAATACATTATTCCGAAATGGTTAAGTTATAACTCAAAGTAAGAAAACGAAAAGGAAGCCAAAAGTAGTTGTAGATTACAAACTATGGGAGGTGTTAATATAGCAGATCAATTTCTTTCAAGGTACCATGCAGCAAGAGATGGTGGGAAGAAATATTATAAAAAGATATTCTTCCATCTATTGGACCAAGCCATTTTCAATGCTTTTCAAGTTTATAAGAAAGAAGGTGATAGAATATCTCATCTAAAATTCAGATCCAGTTTAGTAGATGAAAGCTTTGAAAATTTTCACACAGAAGTAAACTTCCATGAACGGGGCCGTCCTTCGGAACGCAACATCAAGTCGTTTGTATGAACACCATTTTCAAGATGTTATACCTCCCACACAAAAAAGACAAACGTTACAGAGAATGCAATGAAAAATGAAAAGAAAATGAAAATAAACTAGATATTATTGTAAGGACTGTAATGTAAGACTGCGCATACCATGTGTCAAAATTTTCCATTTATTGAAAAATTATTTAATTTTGAAAAATATATTGAATGTCAATTCTGAAATTAAATTTGAAAACAAAATGTCGTATTTGCAGTTACATAGCAAATTACTTGATTTTTGTATCTTTACCTTAACACTAAAACCGCCATTAGGGGTCAAAATGACCCCTGCCAGATTGATAACAGTCGATTCGAACCAGAATGTTTTTTATAAGATATGTTAAATCTACGCAGCAGAAAAATAGATAAATTAAATAAGTTAAATAGATTAAAATTAAAGTTCTGGTGAGAAACACTTTTGACAAAACTTGAGTAAAATACCCGGCGGTTCTAGTGTTAAATCAAAATAAACCCACACTTTCCGACAGTGTACTGATGCTGAAGCTTTCCTGCGTGTCTTATATGTACAAAAGAAAAAACATATAAGGTAAGTCAAATAGGGATTTTAAAAGATATTATCTGTCCTTTTACGCTTTTAGGAGCAAAACATTTCCATTTCTAAATTGTTGAAATAAATGATTCACAACGGAATGTACGAACAAATTTATTTGTAAATAGAAAAAAAAAAGCTAAATTTCGCATACATAATAAAAGGAAAATTTCTGCACCAACTTTCTGATGCCACTAGAGTTTTAGGTATTAAATTAATCGGTTTCATAAGCATTTCACCGCCCCTAAAAGGGTTAAAAATGAAAAATATATACTTCTTCTTTGACCAATCAGCTCATATTTTTATGAATAATAAAATTGGATAATAAGAAAAATCGACGATTATTGAAGGGATTTTCTCAAAATCATGTGACGATTAAGTGGTTAATAGTTCCATGGTGGATACAGCGTTTTCAAACAATCGGGTGTAGGCATTTTACCACATCGTTACTTTTTATTATTGTGTTCGGTTGTGTGTAAATTGCGCTAGTCAACGAAATGAATCATGAATCAAATGAATCATCAATGAATCAAAAATCTATCATAGATACACATGTTATTTAATGAAGATTATGATCAAAATATCTTATCTGAGGCATTTATCTAATATTGTCAGTACTGCACAGTTATCATTAATTTAATTTAAAACAGAATAAAAGTACTTTGCTCATACGTACTAATAAATGTGCAACACATTAATACAGAAATACTCTCAATGCACAGTCATTCAATTCTCCTCACAAGCTAGGGTTCCTATGGGTCATGAAATTCTTCGACAAGCGTATTTCCCTATATATGTCCTTAAATTAGATGAAAACTTTGCGCCATTTTAAAAAATTGGTTAGTTTTTTTTTTTTAATACAAAAATACTGATATTTCTCCTGGAAAATCAGGGTATCCGTACGTACTCAATAAATGTTTGAGTCTGAGATATTTCACTATACGAATCATTTAGTTCAATTAACTAAAAAAAATCTTTTTGGCTGTTTAAGATGTGAATCATTTAGATAATTATCCTAAGTTAAATCATGATTCGTACGAGAAATTTTGTATAAAATTTGGCTTTTATAAATTTTGTGAAATAAGCTGCCAAAAAAAAAGTGTTTTTTTGAAATTTCAAGTAAAATTTTACAAAAATTCTAGTGGAAAATTAAAATTTCTGAAACATAATTATTCGAACCTCTAGAAGTTGAGACTATCTAGAGATTCATTTATCGTTTACCTGTCAGATTTCTTGCCCCACCAGTGGCCGAGAAGTTCTTCTTTCGAGCTTGTTAAACAGGAGGAGTTATCTATATTTAAAACAATATAGATATTTTTCAATTTTATATCATATATTAGACTTTTAGGCATCGGTAACTGATGCGGCCTTACAGGAAAGTTCAGTGTCAGTCAGCGGGGACCGACGTGGTACTCAACGTGTTAATCTATTTTCACATTTGATTCACAATTACTCCGACTAATATATTGTGCAGACGGAACTACAGGCGACTATTCTGTTCTTTCGACTATTTTGATATTATGTTTGATTCTCACCACTATTTAAAATAACAAATACATTTTGAATATATGCTTTTAAAAAATGCTTCCTTATAGTCTGCCACACTTATGAATCTTCTTTTATGTTTATATTTTGGAAAATCAATTAATACCGTAGAATTTAAGTAGCAAATTATGCTCGTTACAAACTTAGAAGCGCCCAAGAATGCTTCCTTTAACCCTTTAACGATCATAGTATTTTCATTGCTAAGATGTCAAAATAAATGATTGACACCGGTAATTAAGAACAAATATATTTCTAAATAAGAAAACGTGATTTTTCACATACAAGATAAAAGGGATATTTTTAGATAAAAATACCGGGGTCAGTGTTGCTTATCGGAATTAAAATTTTGTGGTTTCGTGGCGAAACCAATGAAAGTTAAAGGGTTAATCGCACTTGATTGTTCTTGGGGTTGGTTGATTGTTCTTGGTTCTTGATTGTTCTTGATTGTTCGTTCTCATTGGGAGGCATAGATACGTGCGTAAGTTTATTTAACTGCTTAACTGATTTATCCGTATGTCATCCCGGAAAGAAGTGTTTGTTTGATGCATCAATTAAATCTGTTTGACAACACTGATTATTTTTTTTAATATAATTTAATAGTATTTAATGGCAGAATTATTTAGACTAAATATCACGAATATTTCAACTTATTTAAAAAAAAGCGGTGTCTATCCCATTTTTTCAATTTTCTCTACGTGAAAAAAAGAATCAGTTAAGTGGGTGATTTGCATTTTCCACACATATTTCTTTTTCATTGCGTGCGAAAATTGCTCGCAGTTTTCTACATTCCCTTAACTGATTTGTCCGCACGTCGTAGGGGCAAGAACAGCTTGCTTGATCTATGACTTTAAGCTTTTTGACATCACTAATTTTTGTAAATACAATTTCATACTATTTAATGAAATAAATGATTAGAGTAAATATTACGAATAATTTAACTTAAAAACAAGTGGTGTTTATATCATATTTTCAATTTATTGTACGTAAAAATAATTATTAAATGATTAAAGAGCTTAGATAATAAAGATGTTAGGTAACACAATAGTGATTTTGGAAAATGAGCTGTAAAGTTCTAAATATTTATTTGCGTTTCTAAATATCTAATTGGGGCATTGGGTTTTTTTTTCAAACAGTAATATGGCAGATTGTAGAAGACACTTGATTATCTAGAATCATAGGATAACTTAGTATTTTCTATTTTGTCACAGAGAATACAATGTTCTCCTTGATCAAAGGTAGACGTAAAGGACTGTATCAAAAGCCTACATACGATGCAGTATACCTACGCCAGGCTTTAACCTCACTTGACTTTGGTTTCATCTCTGGGGACTTGGTGATATGTACTTTTTTGGATTCACAATAGTCTAGGGAGTTCATTTTATGATGATACTGTTAAATTTGTGGTAGCTTATAGACGCCATATTGAAAAGATGAGCACCATCTATCGCACATAGATACAAATGATTTTTTATTTTATTCATTACCACATACATAATTAAATTTCAAAAAATACAGAGAACAAATATTATTGAATATATAACGTTATACAAATTATATATTTAAGATTTTATTATAATATGATTATTAACATTTTCAATTGGATAAACCGACCAAACGACATTTGCGATGAAAGAAAATCGAAATCTTGTTTTACATTTTAATGCATATTATTTTCATGTAGATAGCACACAACAATTCAAGAAAAAAGTAGTACTCATGAAACTATTGTACTTAGCCTGATAAGAGTGAACACTTTCTGGACCACGGATGCATATAAGCAAATTCAAAACATGTTTCCATCGCTTGTTTTTGATACCATTAAAAAAAATCTTCCTTATTTAACTAAAATATTTTCTTGTTTGCTAAACTAAATTTAATTGTTCGACAAAAAGTGATGTCAGTTGAATAAAATTCCCGTAAAAGATACTGGCCTCGAGCGGGTTAATAAATAATAAAAATCATATTTTTCAGCACTTTTATCATGATTGGTTCAGTCTCCTTTATCTAAATAACTTCAGTTGTCATAGAATAGTTGTATGTTCTGCATATGCCTATATATGAGGTTATGGAATAAAGATGAACGTGTTAGTGTGGAACATATGTTTGAACAAGAATATGACACCAGTTCCAAAACAGCTTCAGGAACAAGAGGTCTGTCATTACTTTGGATCTCTAGACAGCCTTTTACCGCACTATCTTTTTCAAAAATCCAACCATATTTATTTTAGGATGGAAGATTAGGATCAACCTGTACTCTGTAGAAACGTCTTCCGAACAAGAACGTGGTAATTGGCTTGTATAGGAAGAGTGTATTTCTACATGGCTCAAAAAATTAGACTCCGCAAATTTTTTGTTTTACAAAAATGTATATAGATCGAATATAGCGCAATTCCTTGATGAATGAGTATTTTTGCTTTCCATAATAGAGATGGTAAACTTACAATTCAATTTGCTTGTTTGTTTCCTCTGATTAATCAGCTTCATTATCAAATGCTTTAAGTGCATCTCAAAATTTTGTGATCTGATTCCTCATTTTCTCTTGCCTGCACTTATTGCATCGCACCTGAGGTGAATACATTTCAAATAATGCTTTACATATATCTTTACCTAGAAGTCCCTTAATTTATCTCAGATTGTAATGTTGTAGTACTTTTATTTATTCTGTCATTGAATCCAAATTTCGCAAGTATTCATCCATCCCAGTTTTTCAAATCAGTTTCCAAAGAAAACAGAGTAGAGATAATAATAATATTTCTAAATCCAGGCTCTAAAGCATTAAGTGCACGGATTTGAAAGTTGCGTATCACTTCTTCTAGGAAGCAAGTCAATTTAGTGGATTCTTCAACTAGTTATTCCGTGAATATATAACATTTTCTCCGTTCATAACGTACAACACACGTGAATTCAACTGTTTCACATAATATTCGTTCTGCGTTTTTTGAGATATGAAATGCAAAATTGTTCTCCTCATCAGATAAAATCTGCTTCCATTTTCGTTCTTTTTGTTTAGGAGTATATAATTTTTATAATGTTATGAGCAGTTCATGTTTTTCGTTCATTTCTTTTTATACTGACAACTGCCCGTATGCATCAAATACAACATCTATCATTTGAGAGGATGTATAGTCTTGTATTATTTTAGAAAACAGATTATATGATAGTTGTGCAAATGGTTGTAGCTCTTTTAGTATCTCTGAATAAGTCACATTCCGTCATTTACATTAACAACACCATCATTATCATTCTTTCAGCAGTCGCAATTTTGTCATAACTTCCGTCAGTTTGATTTTTCAGATTTTCGCATTGAACGATCAAGTGTTACTTAGGATTATAGAAGAATATCTAGATGGTAGGAATAGACAGTTCTCACATCCAAGTTTATTAGTTCTGTAATGATCATCAACTGAGCAAACAGATATCCTTTTGTCTTAGCAACAAACTCTTATTTATTTAAATTTAAATTCTCTTTCTTCCTCAAGTCAGAAAAGGTGTTTAGCTTATTTATCTTTGGAGGTCTAAAAAATCCTTCTGCTTTTGAGTCTTCAGACAAATATTCTCTCTTAAATATTTGGTAAGTTTCTTCACCCACCTCATGAGCTTTGACCATTCTTCGACAGTTTCTAGATTTGTAATTGCTCTATTTGATTCTATTACCCAGTTTATATTTGTTTATTCATTGATAGCCATGTTCTGCAAATATGAGATATAACGTTCGTCTTTCTAGATCTTGCCCAAAGACTGTTCTGGATGTCGAACAGATTTTTTGAGGAACTGATTTTGGTTCTTTCACGAATCGTGTGGAGAAATTCTGCTCTGGTATAAAAATTATATGTTAACTGCGGCAGGTCTTTGGCTAAACTTTGTTGCAGCTTTTGACACCTGCGTGTATTTTGTTATTGTCTCTTTAATTACCCCTATTAATTTAGTAGCATGTAAAAAAAAGAAAATATTTCCTATCATCGGGCTTATCGACAGAATTTTCCAATATGGCGTCTACATAGCTGCCAATAGCTGCCAACGTTTACGCATTTTTCTTACCACAAAAATTTTATAGTAAATATTGTCTTATTTAACATCGAAATCTTATGATTAAAGAAATGGAAAATCTCTGTACAATTTTAGTGGTAGCAAAAATGCGTAAAAGTTGGCAGCTATGCGTCCATTAATTACTCTGTTGTTGAAAATATCATAGATAAATGTCATATTGTGGCTGATATTGCGGTTAATCCAAAATTGTATGGTTTAGTCCACTGACATGAGAATACATGATTCCCTGGCTCAACGGTGGCCGCCGGCGGCTATTTTCCAACATGGCGCCCATAATCTACCTTGGTTTCGAAAAAATGGATGAATGTCATTCTGATGTTGTGGTGAATCCAAAAAATGTATGTGTAGGATTTAACAAGTCCTCTGACAGGAAACCACACGCTCAACAATAACGGTCATTTTTCAATATGGCGTCCATTACCTATTCTGATTTTGAAAATATCTTGGGTAAATGTCATTCTGATGTTGGTGTGAATCGAAAATAGTATGATTTAACAAGTCCTCTGGCATGAAACCGCAAGAGTCCTAGCCTCAACGACGGCGGTTATTTTCCAATATGGCGCCCATAAGCTACTCTAATATTTAATGTATCATAGACAAAGAGACGCTGATGTAAAAATGTATGATGATAAATGTAAAAATGTATGATTTACCAAGTAATCTGACATTAAACCATACGACCGCTTAACCCTTTCCGTCGCACTGTGCCCGGTCTGGGATACCTACTTTTAATTCCAAACTTGCGAATGGCACCAATAATATTTTAGTAACATTTTGTTTTTGCAATAGAAGCTTAAATTAAGGGATTCGAGATATCTAAAAAATTCGTTTGTGAATTCCGGTGTAGCCGATTATTTCTCATTTTACTACAAAATTTGTCCGTGCCGGAAAGGATTAACTCAACGACGGCGGCCATTTTCCAATATGGCGCCAAAAGCTACCTTCGTTTTGAAAGTATCATGGATAAAAATGAGGTGCTGTTATTCTGGTGTATCCAAAAATATATAGTTTATAAAGTCCCCTGACACGAAACCACATGAGCCCCTGGCTCAATGACTACAGACAAAATTTAGTACAATAGGCTAAAATTTGAATTAAAATTTCTTTTAGCTAATAAAATAGCAAAAAAGAAAGAAAATTAAAAATTGCATTAAGAAATTCGCGAAAAATTCAAAAGCCGCTGTATGATTTCCGAATCAATTTTATTAAAAAGATGTTTTATTAAATTGCACTAAAATTTGCTAAAAATCAAAAATTACTGACGGCAAAAATTACTATATTAAGCTAAATGTTTAAAACAAATTAGGATATGAAAAAAGCGACTCTAAAAAATGTTAAAAGTTGCCTTGAATAATGCATAAAATGTCGTTTAAATTATAAAAAATATTAAGTAACAAAGGGCGGAGGCATTGTCCAAATATTTTTTCACGTGCATAAACAAACATAAACAGTAACCTAGTGATGCACAACCTTTTTGCCAGAAAATCGTTTGACACCAGAATATTTGAAAAGTGGCGTTTGTTTTCTTTCATAGCAAACTTTCTGTCATTATTATAAGGAAAACTATTTTGGATACAATTAGTGGTATCAGTTTGGCCCGCGGGCCACAGGTTGTACACCCCTACAGTGACCAGTTATGTGAAGGACTAATCGAATCTGAAAGTTGATGGAAATCCGTGCATTCGTTCTTGAGATAGAGGTGTTACGGAAATCTTTAAAAAATACAGCATAAAAGCATTACCTATTGAGCGATTTACACCAAAAGGTAAAGAAAATCAATTTATGTCAGGAACTAACTGAAACTGAAATTTGTGAAAATTCCGAGCAATAATTCTGAAAATGACCTATTACAAAATTCGCAGAAAATGCTGCATAGGGTACCACCTGTTGAGTGAATTGAAACAAGATATAAAAAAATACGCCTTTTCATGTCAAAGACTAAACCGAATCTGAAGTTTCATGAAAATTTCCGTATTAGTTCTGGGGATTGAGCGATTGCGGATATCTTAAAAAATACTGAATAGCAACGCCAACAAACGAGTGATTCACACTTTTACATAAATAAACATCAATTCATATCAAGGAATAACTGCTTCTGAAGTTTGATGAAATTCCGTGCACTTATTCGGCAGATAGAGCTATTGCGGAAATCAAACAAAAGGGAACATAAGAGTTCCATCTGTTCAACGATTTACACCAAAAACTTATCAGCACCAATTTATATCAGGGACTACCTGAATATAATTTTTTATCAATGTCAGGTTCTGAGACCACTTCTGCTAAAGATTGGAATTTCCGTTATTTCTCTATCTTAATATTTTGTGTATTGTACTGGCTGTGTACTAGAATTTTCAAGGACACATTCTTTCTTTGTTGAAGGGAGAATTGACAGGTAATCATGTACAGGTGGTGTTGGGAGAAAGAGGAGATTGCTGAGAGGCGTGTTCATCCGTCAGTGAGGTATGTGGATGATGCGCAGACAAGGAAAATGTCACGGATCAAGAAAGCAATGGGGATTGCTTCCAATGAATAAGCTTCAAAGGGGGGTTAATATTGGGGAAAGCAGTGATTTGAGAAGAGCAAGTCTTGTCTGAGATTTGAGCAGTTCGTATCTGGGGTTCGTACCTAGAGAGTGTGTAGGACAGAGGTCCTGGTAGAGAGTGCTCTGTGTTGTACAGCGTAAGCAGTTCGTATCTGGGGTTCGTATCTAGAGAGTGTGTAGGACAGAGGTCCTGGTAGAGAGTGCTCTGTGTTGTAGAGCGTAAGCAGTTCGTATCTGGAGAGCAAGGGACACAGACGTCATGGTGTTGTGCTCTGGGCAGGATAGCATAGGCCGAGTATACATGTGTTGGGAGATTCGAAATTGATCTCCGATAAAGTGAATCTAACATGCATTGAGTGTGAGGGAGAAGGTGTAATTTGAACAGTACACAGCCAACCTTTACTGTATTTAATTTAATGTTGAACCGGATCACCTATATCCGAGTTGTAATTGTCCCATATAGCACACTTGCCTCCCCAGCATGATTCACATCCCAGAACCGTCATCCCCCAGGCATCTCCGAGGATGCAGAGAATTGTCACCAGGAGGTCCTCAGGAACCGAAAATGTCCGCTTTACAGCATCCTGGCACGCTCCCCAGGACCTCCTTCAGGGTCCTCCCCAGGAGGTTCTGGGGAAGTTTTGAGGAAGTGATATAGGAGGACTTAGGGAAACTTCAAGGTCACTATGATGTTCAAAAAAAATTTAATTAAAGCTATGATTTAATTTAAATTTTTTTTAGAAGAAAACACGAATGCTTTTTTTTTCTATTATTCAGACTGATTTACATAAACAGAGATCATTTAGTAACAAATTTCTTACCTTCATTTTTCCTGCTGGATTTAAACCCGAGTACCTTGGTATACTGGACGCGCGCTCGCACCGTTGTGCTGTAGGGCCAGTAACGAATAAAGATTTCTGTGGTATCATGCATTTTTACTCCGCTTTTGAAACTTAAAACTAGGAAATGTCCTCATTTTTTGTGCCTTTTTCATACATTTGACATAAATTTAATTAATAACTCTAAATAAATTAGCAATAATTATTTGTTTTAACATAAATGTCTTCGAATTTAAAATTTTTTAAATGAAATTGTATTTTTAAATGATAAAAATATCCTTTTAGCTTTTAATACTACAAATCCATTAAGATCGTTCTGTAGTTAGAAAAATGACTATGAACTATATATTTTAACACACAACGAATGATGTAAAACGTTTCTGATGACATCCCCTATAAAATTTAATTTTAGTTAGTAAAAATATTATTTCCAGAGATTAAAATAGCAAGAGATTAAAACACATAGTTTTCTTAAAAATATGAATTTTTTTTCAATGATTGACAAATAAAGACTAAGCGAATCCTTTCAAAAATAAAACTTTTTTGCTCTTTTTCTCTCTTACTTTTTTTTTTTTACAAAAATTTTAATCAATTTTTTTATTTTTTTATTTTTTTTATTTATTTTTTTTTTTTTTTTTTTTTACCGTTTGGTAAAAGGTATTCTTATTATACAAATTTATGAAAATATATATATAAATTTGCTTAGTCTTTTCTTTCCTAGTGGGCTAGTTTCTAGTTCGTTTCATAGTTAGCAGTGAAGAGATTATGTTCTCGAAACTGGTATATAGGAGGTGCTGAATTGCACCCATCGGCCTAATCGTTCGGAGTTTCCCGGGGTTTTCTTCGAATCTTGGATTTCCTTGCGTAAATACGGGTTAGGTTCCTTTAGAAAGACCTTCACTGAGGGCAACCCCCCCTTTCTTGATATGTCCCTCATGTTGATAATTGGCCGTCATAAATACAAACAATGAACAAACACGTTTTAAAATGATTAGGTATGTTTTGGCGAGTATTTATTAACGAATAATCAAATCCGTTACTAATGAAATTCTTACACGACGGTACGAGTTACAGATGTTTGGATAATTATCACTTGTCGCGTGATTAAAAAATATGGTAAAAGCACTGTATTATTTTATAACATTGTAAAAATATTAAAATTCTGCATTGTCATTGAAAACACACCATTATACAAATTTGTATAATTTAATTGTAACAGGATTTGGTATGAAAATCAATTGTAAAATTCCATTATTACACTGAAATACTGCTTGAATTTGAATGGCAAAAAATAGAAACTATTAATAAAATTTGAATCTGTTGCAAAACCTTTTTATTTTCTTATTGTTATAAATAAAATTAATTTACAGTTAAATCTCCATTTAGCAGTCTTTAAAATTGTATGAATTTTTTATGATCATAAAAAATATAATTGATCATAAAAAATACAATACAATACATTTTTCATTTAATTAACGACGGGAAATATTTTTGTTGATTACTTGAAATGTAATTTTAGTAACTAAGATTTTAGGCAATTTAAAAAGCCTGAAAAAACTGATATCTTTATTTAAAATATAAGATGTTTTTATCAACTAATTTTTAAAAAAAAAAATCCCAAATTAATACATGTACACATATACTTTTTTTTACATCGACAAACAAATTTGTTTTACTAACTCACAGTTTCACTTCTAATTCTTGGAAAAACACTCTTTTTTTTCTTCCTCTCATTCAATGATTTCCCGCGAAAATTCTTCGCTGTCAAAATTGAATGGAGGGGCGTGATTAACAACGTGAGTGTTGGAACGGTAACTGTCCAAGCCGAGTATTGTATGCTATGCAGTTGCATTCATCGCAACATTCATTGTCACCTAACTAAGGTGGTGTGGTGTATTTTGTGACGGCCGATTATCTACGCTAGGGATATAGGCCCAGGGGGAGGGATGCCCTTCGTGGGGGTCTTTCTAGGGGAACCTAACCCGTATTTACGCAAGGTTCGAAGAAAACCACGAAAACTCCGAACGGTTAGGCCGACGGCCGCGATTGGGTTCGAACCCAGCACCTGCCGTCTACCAGTCGAGGGGTCAGACCCTCTCGGCCACTGGTGGGGCCCACCTAACTAAGGATATCCGAAGAAATAGAATGGAAAATCGGTCTTTTAAATGAAAGTTTTAAGTGATGTCAAAATACTCTTCAATTAAAATTGTGTTAAAATATAAGTTATTTATGAAATACATATAAATATTTATCTGTAATTTCAAAATATTTAATGTTATTGATATTTCAGGAGTTTTCTTAATGAAAACTTCATTTTATCTTTGAGAATTTAAATAACAATAATAATATTATGTTTTGTAATCTATAAAATGAATTAGAAAAATAAATTGTTAATCAGTACTATTTAGATTTTAAAATAAATTAATTGATGATAAATAAAACAAAATAGGCTAAACCTTCAGAAATGGCATTTAAATTAATGCTTCTATTTAGCTAACATTTTCTTATCCTCAACATTCGGTAGGTAATTAATAATAACCTGGATTAAACTTTTAAGTTGCGTGAATTTACATTTTTTAAACAGAAAATCTTTTCAAATAAACCACGTATTGGTATATATTTGGGAAATGGGGAGGGGGGGAGGTGCAGCTTAATATTTATATATTTTAAATCCAAATATACCATTTTAAAATGAATTGCTGCACTATCTTTGAGTTGATGTTATGTGTTGGCAGGGCCTGATTATCAACGGGGCACTCTCCTACCAGTAAAAATAAAGAAAAAAATTTCTCTTATTCATGACAGTAATTTCGGCTGAAAAGGGCGTTTAAACATAGTAAAAATTTCTTTAAAATTTTTCTGGTGAGAGAGTGCCCCGTTGGTAATCAGGTCCTGTGTGTTGGGATAAAAATATCTAGTTTCGTCGCGACAAATTTGTTTGTTTATTTATTTATTCATTTATTTAAATAGGGTTTAGTAGTAAGTATGTTAGCTAATTATATATATATATACATATATATATATATATATTTAATATCCGATATTAAAATGCATCAGAACTCAATTTAGATAATTTTCATAACAAAGTTCTAAACGGGTACTTATGATCAAACTTACGTTAAAAATCTCTTTTTTTTCTTTCCATAAATACCTTTATCTCTGAATTGCAGAAAAAATATATGAACTACAATTGTCTTCTATTTAAAAATTTTAGAGTATTAATTTAGAAACTTACTATTTAGTTCATTTAAACAAGTTAAATTAATTTCTAAATTAATAAAAAAGGAATAATAATAAAAAACCAAAACGCAATAGGCTATTTATTAATAATTAATAAAATATTGATAAATAAACTAAATTTGATGTAGAAGATACATAACAGTAATTAGTATATAAAAAAGGAATTAATTGAAATAATAAATTAAAATTTTTAATTTAACTAAAAAAGATTAAAAGTTATAGCAGTTATTAAAAATTATAAAAATTTAATAACAATTATCTAATTTGCTTAAAAATAAGTAATCGAATAATTAATAAAATAAAACTAACTCATTAAAATCGATACCGATTAAATTGAATTCAACATTTTAATAAAAAAAAAAATTGAGTGTTGTACTCCAGAATCATTCATAAGATGGCGCCAGCACTGTGACTTCCCGGGCACTTCCCCAAGAATGAATAAGAGGGTACTTCCCCAGAAAAGATTTCCCAGGTACTTCCTCAGGAGTAGCGTCCCCGGGAAGTTGCTCCGTGGGACGTTACTGGAAGCTCATTCCTGAGGACACCGTAAAAGACTGTTTTCCAGGACGTCCTGATCTTGTCATTTTAGATTTAGGAGGAATATGGGATGTCTTGGAGCTCCTGGGGAGGTATTGGGGAGCTTTTGTGCTATATGGGGTATATAATTGTAAATAGCGTATTTAGTGTGTACATGCATTATAAATAAACTGTCAATTCAGTTAATTGACAGCGTCAGTGTTCATTTATACAATCCTCACAGTGGGTGACCGATATCACCTAATAATATCGGTGGTGGCAGCTATAACTACCACGGACTTTCTTTAAAGTTGTGCGGGCTGAGAGGAACGTCCGACAATCAAGTCCGTGCATTAGTTCTTGAGATAGAGCGCTCACAATATTTATGTAACATACATACATACAGATGGGCATTCAGTCTCCAGACGCACACTTTGTAAAAACTTGTTTTTCGGGTTCTCTGACACTTAAAAAGTGTAAATCCGTCGAAGGCCGGTTTCGAAATTTTTCACGAATCCAATAATTTATCCTTGTAAAGGGAGAAGAAAGAAATAAAACGTATAAATCCGTCGAAAACCGAAATTAAAAATCTTCCATGAATCCAATGCTTTTTTCTTGTAAAAATAGAAGAAAGTAAAAATATTTTTAGTTACCTATAAATTATTTTTTTTTTTGGGGGGGGGGGGGGGGACAATATTTAAACTGTCGTTCCTAAAAAATAAGAAGAAAGTGTTGGATTCGAAAATTTCTCGACTTATCCTGTTTTCGACGGATTTATGGGTTTTAGGAGTCAGAGAAATAAAATAAAAAACATGTTTTTATAAAATGTTTGTTTGTGAGTCTGTCAGTGTGCCTGCATGTGAAAAAAAATTTTGTAGACTCGCTATCTCTAGAAGTAATGCGTGAAATCTAAAAATAAAAATCTTATTCAGTTAGGTAATCATTGGTTTTTTGCGTAAATTGCTGAACAGGTAGCGCTGCTCTGCAACATTTTCACGATTTCTCCATAATATGTATCTCAAGATCTAATGCACGAAATTTAATAGAATTTTTTATTCTATTAGTCCCCATAGCTACCAACATCTTCCGCTTTTTTGGCCCGGAAAAATTTTATAGAAAATTTTACCGTTTCAAATCGCTGTAATCCGCCGATTAAATAAATCTAAAATTTCTATTAAATTTTTCCGGGCCGAAAAATCGGAAAAGTTGGCAGCTATGAGTCCCAGTTATAAAGTCATGCTGATTAGTTTTTGGATAAATCTCTCAATAGGTGCCGCTGCTATGAAGCATTTTTTTTACAATTTACGCAACATCTCTGTCTCAAGAACTAATGCACAGATTTTGATCAAAATTCAGATTCAGTTAGTTATGGACATGAATTGATATTTTCGACATTTTATTGTAAATTGTACAACAAGACGCACTACTACACAGCATGGTGCACGATTTCTCAAAATTCTCGAGAACTGATGCACAAATTTTCATCAAACTTCAGAATTTGTTGGTCCCTGACATGAATTGACATAATTCCGGTAACAATCGATAATTTCTCATTTTTCTAAAGAAATTGCTCATGCCGGAAAGGGTTAATGCCAAGTGAATATCACAATTTTTTTGGTCGCCTGGATAATTAAGTAATTTCGAATTCTGTAAGAGAAACATCCTTATAGTTTTAAAAGTAATACACATATTAACTAATTGTTTACGGCGTCCGATTAAGCGTCTCATTTCCAACTAAAATATATATTTGAATTGAAGTTTCTTTGACATACAGGGGCATAATAAATAGAATATTGTGGAAAATAGAATTACAAATATCTCAGCAATAATTATTCGATCAACTTTGTACTTTATGCAAAATATACGTTTATTACTGTCTTTTACGTTCACTCCTTAAAATAAAAAATTTCAAAATATTTTTTATACCTTCATCAGAAGGACTATTTGGAGAGTCCGATAAAATAGCTGTGGATAATTGAGGTTTCTGATATTCAAAAAAAAAAAACCTCTTCTCATTATTACATACTAAGTACACACCAAATTTCAAGCCTCTATCTCAATTTGTTCGGGAGATAGAGCATTTACAAACAGGCAAACAGACACACAGATAGACGGTCGGCAATTTTTTATTTCCTAAAAATACCTTTTTCAAAATCTGCAGTGTCTGAAACGTGTAAATCCGTCAATTTTTTTTCGATTTTCAAAACGATTGCAAGACTTATCTTATACTTTATATGATGAGTAAGTAAAACCAGAAAAATCGGACAAACGAAATATCCTAAAAATGAGTGCCATGAGTACCACATAGAAAATTTGATGGCTTTCACACTAGCTTTTGTCTTTTTCTACACAGGATCTATAATAATAAAGACAAATATGTGTATGTGTCAGCGCTGTTCTGAAGAGACCGTTGCATGTATAGTTACAAAATTTGGAGGGAAGATACCTCTATACATGTAGTTTTGCACCTCGAAGCCCAATTTTTGATTTTTTTAAGTAGAATTTTTTAATTTAATTTTTTAGACGATTTTTAACGCTCTTTTTATGTTTCGAGGCGATTTTTCCATATTAGTGAAATGAATATGGTTTCATTCTTTTCACTCAATATAATATTTTTTTCTCTTTTCAATAAAGTTTATTCGGAATTCGTGTGGTGATTTTTTAATTTTTAGCGAATTTTTTAATGCGATTTTTAGTAATTTTTTTCGCATTTTGCGGCTATTTTTTGACAATTATAAAAACAAAATTGATTCAAACTTTCAGTAATGAACTAAATTTTGTCTGCTATGATTTTTCAATTTCAGTTATTTTTATGCGATTTTCAATGCGATTTTTAACGATTTTTTTTTCATTTTTGTGCGTTTAGCATCGATTTTTTTGAATGGCATGTATGAAAAGTATGTCTCTCCTGATGTATCTGACACTAAGATTTTCAAATTTCTAATTACTATGTGAGTAGTTCCTCTCCCGTTTCTCATTGCCGTCCTTTTGAAAAATTTTACCGCTAAATATTATTTGTTCCTTTTTTAAACCAAATTTTCGCACAGTCAGTGGCCGAGTATTTCAGACAACGTAATTTCACATATTTCGAGTTAGAGATAAAATCACAAATTTCAAGTTCCTTTAACACTAGAACGCTGGGAAATTTTACGTATGTTTTATAAAATATATTTAAAACCAGAAAAATAATTTGAAATTATTTAGCTTTTATTCTAGATCATTTCATCACAACTGATGTATAACTTATTTCTTGAAGATTTTTCTGGTTCGAATTGATATTGAGTCCAGTGATCGGAGTCGAATTGACACCTTCCCGACACTCTATTGTTAATATTATTATCTCGGAACCGTGCAACGCCGGGCGGGTCAGCTAGTGAAAGTAATATGATGTTGTGAAATTTGACTACAAAACACAGAACATAAATTATTTTAGTATTTTACAACCCAAATTCTCGTTGTTTTTATATCCATGTTACCATTAACGATAAACCATATTTGGCATTTATTATTAGAGTTCGATGATAGTTTTTTCATCAAAAGGTTAATCAAGTAATACTGAATAGCATAAAAGAAGCATCATTAACACCAAAAATTAAAGCAATTAACTGCATCCGATTAAGCATATTATTTTCAATTAAAATATATCTTTGAATTGATATTTGAATGGAATACCGGTCATGAAAAATCGGAAAATGTGAAAAATAAGATTACTGATATACCATATATCCGATTGACACCGTTTTATATGAAAATTTTTTATTTTTATTGTATTTTATATATACTCCTTAAAATTAAAAAAATCAAAAATTTTTATATACCATTCATCAAAGTTTTATATACCTTTCATGAGAGTCATAAAAAAATGGTTTCGGATAATCGAGGGCACTGAAATTAATTTCTGCCATTCTGCTTCTGCCCATTTTTGCATTGAATTGAGATTTTGAAAAAGGTATTTTTAGGAAATAAAAAATTGCCGACCGTCTATCTGTGTGTCTGTTTGCCTGTTTGTAAATGCTCTATCTCCCGAACAAATTGAGATAGGGGCTTGAAATTTGGTGTGTACTTAGTATGTAATAATGAGAAGAGGTTTTTTTTAAATATCAGAAACCTCAATTATCCACAGCTATTTTATCGGACTCTCCAAATATTCGTTATGATGAAGGCATAAAAAATATTTTGAATTTTCAGGAGTGAACGTAAAAGACAGTAATAAACGTATATTTTGCATAAAGTACAAAGTTGATCGAATAATTATTGCTGAGATATTTGTAATTCTATTTTCCACAATATTCTATTTATTATGCCCCTGTATTTCAAAGAAACTTCAATTCAAACATATATTTTAGTTGGAAATGAGACGCTTAATCGGACGCCGTAAACTGTTAATATGTGTGATATGTATATGTATATGTGTGATATGGTAATATGTGTCTTTTAATGTTAATGACTCACACATGGAGACTTAAATAAGGGGTACAGTTATTTCGGAACAGACTTTCCTCTTTACTAAACAGAATGCAGTGAAAGCAAGGCAAACACCGAACAACGTACGAAAAAAATAATAGCATTATGAGGCTTTTATTACTTACACATCATACGTTGTATAAGGTAAATCTTGCAATCTATTTGAAAATCGAAAAAAACAAAATGACGGATTTACAAATTTTAGATACTGGAGATTCCGAAAAACACACTTTTAGAAAAAAATACGTCTATCTCTATGTGTGCCTATCTTTCTGTCTGTGTGTCTCTAAAAGCTCTATCTCCCAAACGAATTGAGATAGAGACTTGAACTTTGGTATGTACTTAGTATGCAAAAATGGGCAGAAGCAGAATGGCAGAAATTAATTTCAGTGCCCTCGATTATCCGAAACCATTTTTTTATGACTCTCATGAAAGGTATATAAAACTTTGATGAATGGTATATAAAAATTTTTGATTTTTTTAATTTTAAGGAGTATATATAAAATACAATAAAAATAAAAAATTTTCATATAAAACGGTGTCAATCGGATATATGGTATATCAGTAATCTTATTTTTCACATTTTCCGATTTTTCATGACCGGTATTCCATTCAAATATCAATTCAAAGATATATTTTAATTGAAAATAATATGCTTAATCGGATGCAGTTAATTGCTTTAATTTTTGGTGTTAATGATGCTTCTTTTATGCTATTCAGTATTACTTGATTAACCTTTTGATGAAAAAACTATCATCGAACTCTAATAATAAATGCCAAATATGGTTTATCGTTAATGCCACATTCACTTGACATTAAACACGTTACATATGTTTGTTATATGATCAAGTGATTTTTAATTCGATGTTTTATTTCTAGTATTAATAGTCTTTTACTAATTTATTTGATATTTCATTATTTAAAATAAAAATTATGCCGATTTGTATAATATACTAATAGTTTTACAATTTATATTATTTGTCGAAATAGGTCGATGGAATAATCAAGTAGCACCCGCAATTCCGAAATGATGCAGTACTATGCATTGAAAATATTTAAATATACGTTTAAATTTTATTTTGTAACTGCGATGCATTTTACAAATAGTTTACACATGTTTTACTTTCATATTTTATAGTATGTATATCCATGGAGGATAAATATTACAGTGCCCCCCAACGACTAGTTATCTATTTTTGTAATCTTTTATGCATTTTGCACGATTTATCTATCTATATTTTTCAAACTTTATACAGTAGATAAAAAAAAAATATTTTTTTTCCGTAAAATTATAAAGCATATTTTCCTGTAAAGTTTTAGAATTTTCTGTTTCCAAAATAATAAATATAAGGGAAAGATTAAAAGAAAATTTTATATTTGATGAAATGACTCAATTGTTTTGATATATAAGATACAGAAAGAAAAACATTATTATTGGGAGATAAAAAGAAACCGCCCTTAGGCCTCTGAAAGTATTTTTTCCCGATAATGCAGAGACGCCCTTTTAAAGGAAATCTTCACCTTCAGATACGAAATCTGAAAAGAGGCATAAATTATTCTACGGCATAATAACATAAATGGTTAGAATATAGAAGATTTATGCTTGTTTGTAGGATGATATGTTATAGTTAAACAATATTTTAATGTTATAGGATTAACTTAAATGGCATTTTTGTAGTAAAGTATGAGCAGGGCTAAAATCATTTCTTAAATTTCATATGAAGCTGCTTGTTTAAATATAATACACAAATATCAATTTTCGTAAAACCTTCCTCCGTTGAAATGTTGACTTATATAAATATGCTATGTATGTACTAATAAAAGAACAAAACGCTCTGTCTGTGTATGTGTCCGTATGTGGCCATTCTACCATTAAAAAGCGTATGAACCAAAATTTTTTTGAATGTTTTTGGCTGTAGCAAGCAAGTTCTCCTTCAGTTTTAAAATATTACGCCTAAAGGGGGTGCTGCAATAGCGATTTTTGAGCCCTTTTCAACATTGTACCATCTAAAAGTGTATTAAGTTAAGCATAGAATTAGACCAAATTTTTTGTGTAATTTTGACTAGGTTCTCTCTTAATTAAAAAAAAATCGCCAGAAGGGCGCGCTGTAATCGCGATTTTTGTGCCATTTTCAATATTTTACCCCTAAAATTGTATGAAGGTATACATAGAATTGAACGAAATTTTTTGTGGAAGTGTTTGGATATGGCTAGTTGGTCCTCCCTGAATACAATAATATTTCAAACCTAAACTTTATTCTACGCAATAGTCAGAAAATATTTTAAAGTAATATTTCATTCTAACAACAAAGCAATTTCATTGGCAGTCGCACACACACACACACACACACACACAGTCTCGTGTAACATGGTGAGTGCGGACTAGGTCAGAATCCGGTTCACTGAGGACATCACAGAAAATGTGTATTTAGCTAGATTTTTTTTATTTTTGAAATAAGTATATGTTTAATAATACGTATTTGATTTTGAAATTTTAAAATTTTTATTTTTTAAATATGGTATTTTTTCAATGTATCCGAGGACATACCCATACATGCACCGAACCGAGGACATACCCATACATACATCTATCCGAGGACATATTCATACATACACCTGTCCGTGGACATACTCATACATACATCTATCCGTGGACATATGCATACACGCATGTATCCGAGGACATATGCATACACACATGTATCCGAGGACATATTCATGCATACATGTATCCGAGGACATATTCATACATACATGTATCCGAGGACATATGCATACATACATGTATCCGAGGACATATGCATACATACATATATCCGCGGACATGCCTATACATACATCTATCAGTGGACATACTTTTATGACAATGGACATTAGATATCTGTAAGGGCCGGACCTCTGCCCGAAGCCCCAGCTTGAGCCCGAGTCCCGCCCGATCCGCAGACCAAGTTCGGACCTGTTCCCATTTACTGTACTCGGGCCGGGCCCGGGTCTTATTTTTTAAGGCTCGGAACTGGTTGGACCTAGTCAGTTTCTGAGCTGGGCTGGACACCGGCTTACTTTCTCCCTGAAGGATAAGGCCGGTCGCCGGCCCAGATGCCTACGTGCTAGCTTTTTTTTTTTTTTTTTTTTTTTTTTTTTTTTTATACGACGCCGGAATTGACTTCATTCTTTCAAGACTTCACGGATCAAAATATTCAGTTCCGGCTTTGAGCCAGTCCGTATGAAAATCATGTTCTCGGCGTGATTATGTCCGTTCAAAGATCAATAAAATCTGGCCTGGCCCAAGAAATTTTGTAAAAAATTTTTATATTTTTAAATCGCTATTATTCTACAATTAAACATTAAAATTTATTATTTTTAAAGGATCGCAGATTTCTTGGCATATTAAAATATAACTACTTTAAAATATAGTTAAACGTATGAAAAATAACCTGTCTAAGACGGAATTTTTATTTAAACTGAAAAATGTGTCATCCATGCAAAATGAATGCAGTAATATGTGAGAAACATGCAATACATTTACACATGCTTAAATAAAGCTTGTGCTTACAATTTTTTTAATGCGATTCCGTCTTAAAAGATTATACAATGTACCTTTTTTTTTTTTTTTTTTTTTTTTTTTTTTTAAATGTCACCATTACATAGAATAGAGATTAATGTTATTAATGATATTTGAAACGTTTACATACAATAAACAGAGTTTCATTAAAAATATAATTATTGCAGCCTGCGGCACTTGTTTATAAATGAAAATTATAAATATGAAAAAAAAAAAAGAAAAAAAAGGGGGGGGGGGAAAGGCTAAGTTTTATTTTTTTGGTCAATCAAAACTACTCCTCTTTAATAATCAATGTTTTGTAGAAATTCATTCGAGAAGGGCCGTCCGGAGCTCGGGCAGAAATTTTAACTTTTTTCTGGCCTGGGCCCGGTTTAGGCGGAACTTTTAGACATTATATCGGTCAGGCCAATAATTTTTTCATATGGGGCAGGCCGAATATTTTTCTACAGATCAGGCCGAGACCGGGCATGGAAATTTCGGCCGGTGTAGATATCTAATGGATATGCGCATACATATTGGCGGATAATTCTTAAAATTTTTATGATAACTAAACGTACGAGGATTTCAATTTCGCTTGCTCGTATTTAAAAATCCATAATCTAAATAGAAACGTAAGACTTATTAAAATCATAGGTAGCATATTTATGAGTCAGGTTTTCAATGAGATTTTTAGATCTGAACTAACAAACGCACCAAAAATTAATTCATACAATTTTTAAATATCCCGATATTGAGTAGATATTGATTAAGAAAAAAATTTAAAAATTGTCAAAGTCTTTTTGGCACAATTGGTACACATATTGGTATTTGAGTTTACAATAACTTCAGCAGCCACTCAGAAAATTTAATAAAAAGTTTTAGCGCACGTGAAAATAAGCATGTACTTTTTTTCTAAATTAGTTTGTAAATTCTGGTGTCGGTGAATTATTTCATAATTTTAGAAACAGAATAACTCAGAGTCAGAAAAAATTAAAGGACGGTGACCAAAGTGAATCTACTGGGGCTAAGTACTCCGCGTTTCTACGTACTTGCTTCTGAAATGTAATTTCATGCGTACATTTCTTACAGAAAGCAAGCAGTGTGTACAAACGCTCGATTTAGGGATATTTTATCCATTGTCCCTTTGAGGTGGCCAGTATATTAGAACAAGTATTGCAACCCAGTGGAATTAAAAATTCAAGTAAAATTACAAAATTCTAAGTGGGCGTTCAAGGCAAAAGTTCCAATTCATACATTCAATTTCGAAATTTTCACTAGTTAATAAAGGGTAAAAATAATGTCGAATTTTTAGGCCGCGATTGGAAAAATTGGGATTTTTGTGCAGAATTGTGCAAAAATTAGAGGAAGAGAATAATAAGTTATTTAGCACTGATATATAAAATAAATGGTATAGTTAAAACTGTAAAGGGAACGTCCATTCAAAAAGATTTTCCGAAATATAAATTGATTCGTATAAGCAAACAGATTCCAAAACTGTAGTAAAATTTTTTCTTAAAGTATGCAAGTCTCAAAAATTTGATTTTTCCTTTTTTTTTCTTTTTTTTTAAGCTTGTTCTCTCGTATATTTCTTAAATTTATAAACTGAAAACTCACTAACAGAAAACTTAATGCGGTTCAGGAAAAATATTAAGGATTTCGTGCAAGCAATTTTTGTGGGAGGAATAAACATCAAAAATTCGTTTTTGCACTTAAAATATTTTGAATGCATTTGACATGGTTGGATTGTATATAATAATAAGTTTCAAAAATATTTCCCCCCCTTTTCAAGATACGTATATCTTGAAAATATGAAGAACAGACTTTTAATTAAAAACCATTCCACAATTTTCCACAATAATTTTGTGAAAATTTTGAAAAGTTGTTGAAAAGTTAAATACTTTAACGACTCCAGAAAAAATACAGAACGCGAAGGATTTCTTTTAGATATTTTTTGAGGTTGAGAGAAACGAAAATTCAACTCCACTCTATATGTGTAAACTACAAAAATATTTTCGGTGACATTCGAGTAATGTATGGTTAGATTAGAGGAACGGCCGTAGCTAAGGGGGTGCTATCCCCCCCCCCTGGGGATTACTTTTCCGACTTTTTTTTAAATAGAAAAATTACATTAAACAAAATTGCTTTAACTTTACAAATAATTGTTTTTAGTCTTAAATACCTTTCAGTAAGTTTTACATGCGCATTATTTCTTTTTAAAAATTCTCTGGATATTTATAAAATTATTCGACCTCTAGAAATATGTGACTTTAATGTATCCTTGCATTTAGAAGTTTAAAATACATTATCATTTTATATATAAAGCTCTTTTTAGATGCAAAAAAAAAAGTTTTT
This sequence comes from Maratus speculifer, assembly GCA_964019185.1. NCBI lineage: Eukaryota > Metazoa > Arthropoda > Arachnida > Araneae > Salticidae > Maratus > Maratus speculifer. The sequence goes on from OZ025295.1 coordinate 396,268,877, forward strand.
TAAATATTATTTGTTCTTTTGTTTATAAAAGCATGCTAAAAGATATTTTTACCTGCTTAGCAAATTAAACAATAACATGCGTTGCATAAGAATTTTGATACTTTATTAAATATCACTAAAAAATTATCAGAAAATCAAACTATTTGTTAGAATTGATTTAAAAACAAAGCTAATATTAAATATATACAATAATTCAAATATTTCCCTTTTTTGCATAAAAAAAGATTTGATGTGAATTTTAAAATTAATTAAGGCGCGGTAATATTGCTACTATAATTTTATAAGTTTCAAGACGATAGGAAAGTTTTCAGGGAAATAAATAAATATATTTTAAGAATATTTCTTGTCAACAGTTTTATTAATCTAACAGTAAAGAACGATTTCTGAAAAATATATAGTTCAGGTGATGTCTAAATTAGTGTATCAATGGAAATAAGTATTTTTAAATGAGAAACACAGATAAATATCTAGAATAAAGACAAATAAATTACAGCATACTTAATATACAATAAATTAGTGAGTCTACTATATTAAAATTGTATTTGTGCATGTGAAAACATGAAAGTGACCTCTGATAATAACAATAATAATAATAATAATAATAATAAAAGTTCACAGTCAACAAAGTTGATCTTTCTGTCAAATTTATATGTAAAAGCATACAATTAGTGGAAATTATTATTTACGTGCTTTTAAAACAATAGTGGTTTTAATTTAGCAATGTATTTATGACATCTTTAATTGCTTTCTTGAATAGTTTTTCTTGAATTGCTTCCTGCAATCCTGTCTGTAAAATCCGTTCAAAATGTCTATTTCAATGCTCTCTCTCTCTCTCTTCCCAGAAGTTTTGTCTATATAAGTATAAAAGAAATCGCTTCTCAAATTATTATATGAATGTCTATAAAATTTACCTGTTTAAAAATAAAAATGATTCAATGAATACTTCACAAAATAACAAGTTTAAATCAGAAAATAGTCTAAATTATAATTTTAATGTTGAAAATGTAAAATTAATAAGAAAAGAGCTTCGCAATCAATACTGTATTCAAAATTCATAGTTAACCTCCGTCTTAATTAAACAGCAAAATTCCGCAAATTTAGTTAACGCTTTTTTATTTTTTTAAATAGATATATATGTAAACCCCCACTTCGCACACGCAGTTCTATTCACAATGCTGATGGGGATAAACACAACAAAAACTATTTACATAAAACCCTCTGTGGTTGTTTTCTTACAAAGAAGTCTGTGGGTGCATCAAAAAATGCTTGGGGCGAATCTCTGCTTTACTTCTCTTTGGGTCGACGCCGATTGCAACAAAACATTTTCATACCCCCGCGACTGGCTCTTTACAGGATATAATTAATCTTGCTCCTGTATTCGACAGCCAGCTTATTTTGTTCACTCTAAATTCGTACAAAATTATTTTTCGTATATTTTTTACGTAGTTCTGTGAATTTTCTGCAAAACACAAATTTTAAACTATTACAATTTTTGTATAATATTATAACATAACATTTTGTGTTTCGTTAGCATTTCATAATCGAAGGGATAAAAAAAGCACAAATCATATATTTCTTTTAAAAATTTACATTAGAAATATATTTTTTCGTTATACGAATGTATAAATTGATAGCTAAAGGTGTGACGTCTAAAATGCTACATAAAAAATGTCAATGTCCTAATTGAGTGTATTATAGAAGCTGAATTTTAGAAGTTAATTTTAATGAATTCATTTTCAATAGAAAATGAAATTTTTGATAATTATGATTGAAAATAAATGAAATATTACTCACAAAAAAAAAAAAAAAACCTATAATAAAATTATTTTTATTTATACAAAAAAAAACCTATAATAAAATTATTTTTATTTATTTACTTTTTCCTATTACAACAAGTCAGTCATTCAAACAAAATAGGTTTGTTTTCAAAAAGCATTATTATTATCATTATTATTACTTTGAATCATTTCAACGAGTATTAATAATCAAAATAGAAAAACAGTGTGCTAAAAAAACACGAAAAGTCTAAGATAAGTACCTAAGTAAATTTCACTACTACTTTGACTTTTGCAGCAAAATAAAGCTTGTAAAGCTGTATATTTGACACCAGAGCATAGTAATCGATAAAGATAGAGGATTATTAAATGAATTCTTTATTTTATTTTAATTGTTTCACTTTTTAACATTATTATTTCGGAATAAAATGAAATAATTTTAAACTCGCATATTTGTCAATTTAGTGACAAACAAGTTGAATATTGTACGTCAAGCGCAGCAAATGATGTGCGTTCGTACTAAGGAAGTTTTAAAAATGTTCAGGTCTTGGTGTAATAGTATACAGAACTAGTATACAGAAATAGTATACAGAATCGGATAAAATAGAGTATCCAAAATTTTTTGTGTATCCCTGTAAATATTATCTGTTTCCTATTATACTGGAAGTAACTTGTAGTAAACCGTAGCAACAGGGCCGTAGCTAGAAGCGATCTATAGAGGGGGCTCAAGAGATTGTAGGGGGGGCTCAAGAGATTGTAGGGGGGGGCTCAAGAGATTGTAGGAGGGCTCAATTTTTTTTCTCATTCTGACACGGAAAGATAAATTAGTGCATATTCACATTGTACTATGTTTCTTATTAAACTGTTGTAATAACTTCATTTTATACTAAGAAAAGTACATGATGATGAAAATTTTGAGTGTATAACTGATGCAAAATTAAACATCATATTATCTTCATATGTACAAAGAGGATAAGAGAGTGTTAAAACACGTATTTTAGATACAATTTAGTAATTCTGCAAAACTGTGAAAGGGTCTCAAACTAAATTAGATTTTTGAACAGAATTTCATTTGAATTTTAGGAACAGAAACTCATTTAGTGACCTTGGAATCTTTTTCAGGGGGGGCTCAAATTTTAGCAATTATTTTAGGGGGGGCTGAGCCACCCATAGCGCCCCCTTAGCTACGGCCCTGCGTAGCAACGTATATCAATTTCATAAAATGTGAAATAGTTTAATATTAAAACGCGCCCTAAACAATGTTTCCCCTACCATTACATGTTATGGAATACTTTTGCGTGGCCTTGTGAATTAATAATAAATATTCATTGCATCGCAGATATGCGAATATATATTTTAGTATATACTTACATAGATACACATAAATTCTATGTTCGAATGAGCGTAACACCATGAGTTGCACTTGAAACTATTTTTTTTCCCATTGCCCTTAGTGTAAAGGAAAATTTTTTATTGCTCCTGTGATTAAACTATGAATTCAATTTTCATAAAATTTATAATGACTCGACAAAATTATGCAACAATTTTATATTTCAAATTTTCAATATATTTTTAATTTCAAATGGTTCGGTTGGGTGGGTTTTACTCAGTTATATGCAGACGGGCGGATTGAACGACGGCCATAGGTGCAACGTATTTACATAATTACGAACGCACCTAAAAAGATAGTATTGTTTTTTTTTTATTAAGATTTCTTCTAAAGAATCTCGTCTAAAAAAATACAAATCTTCTTTTAATAAGTATAATGTGTGATTTTCATAATAATTTTGGAAAAGTTGGATTTTTAATTTTTTTTTTTTTCTTTTAAGCAGTTTAAATTACTTTTAATCTTAAAAATCCCATTTTTAAATTATTTAAGATGCAGCACTTATTTTATGAAAGAAATATTCACTTAAATGTCAAATTAAAATTTGTTTTGTGTTTTGGATGCTAAGGCGCCATTAAATTAAAAAACAGTATTGAGCAGCCACTATGTGCTAAAATTGATTTATTGCTAAAATTATATAATGTTAAAAAGAAAAAAAGAAGTACTGACAAACTCAAAACATTTTTTAGAATATTTAAATTTTAAATTTTAAATATACTTAATTTTTGATATAACTCTTGAATCATAAACCTTAGAGGCCCGTGCGGAGCCCAAGCCAGGCCGATAAACAAAATAAGCTAGCCGGACCAGTAAAAATAAAAATGAACAGACCATACGGGCCGGGCCGGACCAAAAAAAAAAAAAAAAATTAGCAGGGCTCCCGATCCGTTATAAATATTTTAATAAAAACGATGAAACATGAGTTATTTTCAAAAAACATGGCTTTAACGTGAATAAGTTTAAACGCGCATCACGTGTCGATACTAGTTTGACAACATCAATACAAAATTGTAACTTGTACAATGAAGAGATTGGCATCGGAGAGTTACTTTGTGTCTAATCCGGGCATAATATTTTTTTAGCAGATTCGTGCTGGGCCGAGATTAGGCTTGAATCGTTTTTTGTATATAGTCGAGCCGGGCCGAAACCGAACTTAATTGTTCTCAAGACATATAGGGTAGATAACATGATTGTAAAAGTATTAATATAAACAAAGAACTTATGTTAACTTAATCATTGGAAATATACTTCTTGGTGGCTTTTAAACTCACTTCTCAACAACGCGAAAGTTTGACACATTTTCCGACTAGTTTTTAACTGCAATATAAAATTGACAAGCTTGACTATTGAAGAGATTTGGAATCGAATAGAGTTTTCCATTTTTGGTAAATAAGATACTTATATAGATTAGATGAGATATAAGACACTCTTGTCACGTGGTTAAAGATTTTTCTCTCTTCCCATGCTGCCGCTTCTGGAAATTCGATTCAAAACGCTCACTTTGACAGTATATTCTTAAATTGCTTACATCAAAAAATGGTTAACGCCATTCTATTACATAGATTCTTAATAAAAACACCTGCTAATCTTATGCGTTTCCGAATCTCTTTTGGATTTGAGAAAACCTTTAATAAAATGATACAGAAATATTTTCATATTGTTGTTTTGATTAATATTGAATCATTTGAATCACTAAATCATCCGAAAAATATATGTAACCGGCTTTCTTTATAATTCCAAACAAAAGAAATAAATTCTAAAGCAAATTAAATAAACACAAATAAGCGTTTCGATAGCGATATTATTACGAGGGGATTAGATGTATGATAGCGAATGATCTCGAAAGGGGGAGAGGGGTCCACTATTACAAAAAAGTTTATAACGTTTTACTTGCTCAGCCCTTTGTGTTGTTAATTTAATTTTCACTAAAGTCATTTCAAAATACTATATACTTCAATGCAACTCATCCCTCAATTATTATTATTATTATTATTGAAATGATCTCTTTAAAAGTGTGACTTTTATATGCAGTTTTATTTAAAAATAATAATAAAATTTTGACTAAAATTGTCCGCTTGGTATATGAAAAGTGAAGTGGCCATCCAAGCAAACTATTCATGACGGTAGGCGGAAAAAAGCGCCCCGAAAAAAAGCGCACCGGAAAAAAGCGCACCTCACAAATCACATATTTAAATAAGTCTGATAATAATATGTACTGTTAACCTTATCTCATAAGAGAGAGAGGGGGTAGGAGGGAGGAGGTGCTTTGTAAGTTATCTCGGAACCTGTCATAGCCTCAAAAATAAGGATTAAGAAATTAGTTTTCTAAGTATAAAAAGGGACAAGGCCTGTCAAAGAATTGATAAATATTGAACTTATCCATAAATCAGTGATGAAAACTGAAGTGGTAACAAGTGGCTGATTTGTATCATTCTCTTCGCGCAGTGGTTCCCAACCAGGGTACGCGTATCCTTGGGGATATATAGCGAATCTGCTGGGGGTACATGGCAATAATGTCAGTAATGGCGGATAATAAAATATTATCATTTTAAAACTAAATTCTTGTTAATAAGTATAATTTTAAACATTTAATTTTATTTATTTATACATTTATTTTTATTAATTTCTTATCACTTAATAAAATATTATAAATCTTTAAGGGTGTTCTTAAACCCAAAAGGGCAACTTTGTGACACATGCTTTAATTTATTTTTCTTCGAAAATGCATGAAACTAGCAGGTGTTGTTATTCAGAAACTGTCTAATTGCACTCAGTTTTCTGCTTTTTAAAAAACGCAATAGATATTTCATAACAAGCCTTCAAAGTGAATGTTTTTGAGCACATTTCCGGACGAAAGCAGAAAAACCGGTCGAAAAGCAGGAGAAAAAGAATCTAGGAAAAAAAGTGACAGGAAAAAAGTTATTGGAAAAAAGTGACATAAACTACAAAAGCGGAAAAAAAAATTGTTAAAAAAAGTGGAAAAAAGTTTTTATTGCAATATAAAAATAAATTAACGCATAAAAATGAAAGTGATTCCAGTATTTTAAACAAGTAAGAAAAATCATACATTAAGCATAGATTATGAAGCACTTTCCAACACTTCATGAAATCTTTAACAAAACTTCGTTATTTCGGGAAATAATAGTGTATAGCCAAATATACCTAAATATGTATTCCAGTATTTTTGAACAGCTCTGTATTTTATCTGTCAGTTAATATAAATTGAAAATTTAGTTTAGCAAGAAAATGCCCAGTAGCTTGAAAATTTTTTTTCAGCAGTTCGTACTATTAGATGGATACATACTTGAATACTTTTGTTCAGCCCTGTAACTTACCTTATACATTTATTATACGTTGGCATTAACTAAAGTTTATTGTAAACTAAAACACTTTTAAAACCACGTACCGAATTCTTTGTGTGGCCCTGTATATCCTTTTATCTATATTCTGCAAATATTTCTCAGTAAATTGAATGCAGTTCAGCATAAAAATGCATAACTTATTTAAGTACCACGTTTAAGTAATTTACGCTCATATTCAGTAACGTTGGCGAGCTCTTTTGGGTAGCCCTGTATATCAACTATAACATTTATACTCACCATATAATGTGCATATATTTAGTGAATCCTAAACGCGCATATCATAATTAAAATGCATTACATCCCTCCATCAGCCATCATCGAACACATGTACGGTAGTTCGGAAAGAATATACTATTTGAAATCTTTTGTATGGACCTGTAATTGCTATGTACTTCATATTATGCAAGACAGTATCCTATAATTTATATTAAGCTTCAGTGACATATATAAATTTTATTATACATGAAACAGTTTATATATTTAAAATATGTCGCACACAATTCCCCTTTACATTATCTAATGAAATTCTTTTGTGCGGCCCTGTAAATGAATAATAGCTATATTTTCACTGCATACATTGCAGAATTCATATTTTAGTACTTTCCATATGAATATGAGTATGTTTGACAGGGAGTAACACCTGTAAAATTCATTTAAAAGATTTTCCCCCATAGGCCTTAATGTAATCGAAAAATTTGACTCTCCCTGTAAATAAACTAATCATGGTAGAAACTTCATTTTAAATAGGGTTCGTGCTAGGATAAACATCAATAACGTATAAAAATTTCATAGCAATCCGAGTGTATTTACGGGAGTTAAAGCGCGGACAGACGGCCATACGGCCAGACAAACCGAATGCATAAGCACTTTTCAACTTTGTTGGAAAGTGCTTAAAAGGAAATAAAAATAAATAAATGATAATTTGATACAAATAATCATTGATGTAGTATATAATAAAACAAGTATGAAAAATCATGCGTTAAGCATAGATTATGAAGCACTTTCCAACAATTAATGAAATATTTAACAAAATTTTGTTATTTAGGGAAATAATAGTGTATAGCCAAATATACCCAAATATGTATTCCAGTACATTAGAACAGCCCTGTATTTCATATATCAGTTCATATAATGGGAAAATTTAGCTTAGCAAGAAAATACCCAGTAGCTTGAAATTTCTTTTTCAGCAATTCATACTATTAGATGGAAACATACTTGAATACTTTTGTTCAGCCCTGTAGTTTACATTGTACCTTTATTACACGTCAGCATTAGGCTAAAATTTATTGTAAACAAAAACACTTTTAAAACAACTGAAATCACATTCTCATAAATCATCATTCATACGCGTCCATGTACCGAATTCTTTGCGTGGCCCTGTATATCCTTTTATCTATATTCTGCAAACATTTCTCAGTAAATTGAATGAAGCTCAGCGTAAAAATGCATAGCTTATTTAAGAACCACGTTTAAATAATTTACGCTCATATTCAGTAACGTTGGTGAGCTCTTTATGGGTAGCCCTGTATATCAACTATAACATTTATACACACCATATAATGTGCATATATTTAGCGAAATATAAACGCGCATATCATAATTAAAATGCATTTCATCCCTCCATCAGCCATCATCGGACACATATACGGTACTTCGGAAAAAATATACTATTTGAAATCTTTTGTGTGGCCCTGTAAATGCTATGTACTTCATATTATGCAAGACAGTAGCGTATAATTTATATTAAGCTTCAGAGACATATATCAATTTTATTATACATGAAAAAGCTTAATATATTTAAAATATGTAATGGGAAACTTTTGATATGCCCTGTAGATAAACTAATCATGGTAGAAACTTCATTTTCGATAGGACTTGTGCTAGGGTAAACGTCATTAACGTCCTAAAATTTCATGGCAATCCGAGTATATTAACGATTTTTCCCCATAGGCCGTAATGTAATGGGAAACTTTTGATTCGCCCTGTAGATAAACTAATCATGGTAGAAACTTCATTTTCGATAGGACTTGTGCTAAGGTAAACGTCAATAACGTCCTAAAATTTCATGGCAATCGGAGTATATTAACGATTTTTCCCCATAGGCCGTAATGTAATGGGAAACTTTTGATTCTCTCTGTAGATAAACTAATCATGGTAAATACTTCATTTTCAATAGGGTTTGTGCTAGGGTAAACCTCAATAACGTCCTAAAATTTCATGGCAATCCGAGCATATTAACGATTTCCCCCCCATAGGCCGTAATGTAATGGGAAACTTTTGATTCGCCTTGTAGATAAACTAATCATGGTAGATACTTCATTTTCAATAGGGTTCGTGTTAGGGTAAACATCAATAACGTATAAAAATTTCATAGCAATCCGAGTATATTTACGGGAGTTAGAGCGCGGACAGACGGACAGACGGCCAGACAAACCGAATGCATAAGCACTTTTCAACTTTGTTGGAAAGTGCTAAAAAAATAAAGCATTAACAAAATAACTATAAATAAACATGAATCTAATAAAAAAGGAAATAATAAATAAACAGGCAATATAAACAAAACAGTAAATATGATTTTCACAATATATCGTAAATATTAATACTTTTAGCCATATTGAATTCATGCATTTGTGTCATTTAATCAGCACATTTCACTTAAATCTTTCATTTTTCTCACTTTATTTCCCTTAAAATTCTTATAAATTTATTAAAGATCTTCTCCTTGGCACAGATGTGCAATGCCAAATTGGAGGTGGAAAAAGTTCGTGAAAATGGGGTGCGTATATGACATCTGTGCTCAAAATTTGAGTTTGGAGAGCATGGGCAACTTCCCTGTTTGCCCTTGCGATAATCGTTGAAGTAGGACTTTATTTGATATGGAGGTTTTACTATTAAACGATGTGTATATAATACCGTAATTGTTTCCAGTATAAATGCCCGTGATTAGCACGTGGTCTAATTTAAGCGTGGGTAATAATCACCCGTCCCCCCCCCCTTTTTAATTAGAAAAAGAACACCATATCTAATCAGGGGTGCACCTTATCATTACATAATGAACCTATAATCCAAAATTTGAAGCAAATCCGATAATTCTGCGTGAAAAGCCATTTATTTAATTTAAGGGGTGGAGGAGTATTCCATTCCCCTTCTATACTAAGACATTAAACACTTAAAATTATTCAGGGATTCATCTTATCAGCAAGTATCTACATTTAAAATTTGAAATACATCGGGTAATTCTACATAAAAAACGATTTATCTAATTTGAAGCGAGATAATTGCCCGTCCGCCCCCCTTTATTAATAAGCAAAAAAAAAAAAAAACAACAACACCATAACTAACCAGAGATATTCTTATCGTAATTAACTTATGTCCAAAATTCCAAGCAAATCTAATAATTCTGCGCAAAGAGCTATTAATTTAATTTAAGAGAGATTGTTCCCTGTTGTCCCTCTATGCTAAACTATTAAGCTCCCAAATCCCTTCAGGCATTATATACTATATATAACCCTTATCAGAAAGAACCTATATTCAAAATTTGACACACTTTGGATAATTCTATATAAAAACCCATTTACCTAATTTAGGTCGGATGAGGGGGCGGGGTAATTGTCCACTCCAAAGACTAACCAGGCAAGCGTCTTTTCAGTATGAACGTATACCCAAAAATTGAACCAAAACAATTAATTCAGCATGAAAAACCCATTTACCTAAATTATGAACCTTCCCTCGATCCTCCTTTCATACTTAACCAATGAATCTCCAAAATCAATTATACTTCCCTAAAATCCATTCCTTGTCACTTTTTCCCCATAACTTTTTCCTTGTCACTTTTTTTCGGTAACTTTTTTCCGTATCACCTTTTTTCCGCTTCTGAAGTTTATGTCACTTTTTTCCGATAACTTTTATTCCGGTCACTTTTTTTCCTAGGTCCAAACTATTATATATATAAAACCCCTCCGTGTATAACAATTCCGGGGTCAACCTATCCACGAGAAAAAGAAACTCATTCACCAATGAAAACGTTTCATAGTCGTAATGGAGCGTTCTCGTTGGTCAGATTTACAGTGGGAGCTGTTAAATGGCGTCACTACATTTTACTTCACTTTGAAATCTTTCCACGATTTCAAAAAGTACACTGTTAAAAATTTGATCCATTTGCTGCAGCGGCACTCCACAGCTTTTATAGAATATCTCTTTTATGACCAATGAGAATGCTCCATAACACAGTAAAGTATCTATAAAAGCGGTGGAGTGACGCTGTAGCAAATGAGTCAATTTTTTTACAGTGTACATTTAATTAAAACTTTTTTATTAAAGGAAACTGAAGGTGCGTTTTAAATGCAATATTGTTAAAATTTTTATATTCGGGTTGCTTTAATTTTTTTTTTCTTTACAGCCGTGAATGACTCTTGCGAATTTCAAATCTATAAAAAACATTGTGAAAAGTTACCTCCGATTTTAAAGGCAACCTATTTTCTGACCAATGAAACTGTTCCATAGTCGTAATGGAGCGTTCTCAATGATCAGATTTACAGTCGGAGCTGTAAATGACGTCACTACATTTTACTTCGTTATGAAATCTTTTCACGATTCAAAAACACTATTTAATTAAAACTTTTTATTTAAGCAAACAGCGGGTGCGTTTTAAATTTTATTATAATCCCCACCCCCATCTACCAGATAGTTTTGCTATAGTTTTAAATGCAGATTTCTGTTGAAATTTTCTTTCTTTCTTTCTTTCTTTTTTTTTTTTTTTTTTTTTTTTGTTACATTTTTTCCTTTCCAAGTTTAATCGCTGTATTTATCAAAATTGTTTCAGCCTAAAGTGGCTATGATTGACCACAGTTGTTGTAATTTTTTATCATTCTTTAAAAATGCAAACACGTCATTTTGACGGGCTATCTTCTAGTCTATATTATAAAGGCCAAACGCAAAAAATTGCTGAAAGAAACAGCATTTTTATACGTTTCCCATTTGTTTACTGTTCATTTAAATTTTAAACACTAAGAATTAAGAATAAAAATACTCAGCTGTAATTTAAAATATATCTGTTGGATTTCAAATGTAAATAATAAACTTTTTTTTCATTATTTACCGTGATTAAGATCTCCGAAAGCTTTGATATGGTGAAGGTAGTATTGCGCATTCCAATAACAGCACAAAAAATAAAGTGCTGCGAAGACCTTAAAAAAGTAAGGATTAATGAAAAATTTAGTAGATGACATTTAGAAAGAAAATCCTTACAAGAAAAAAATTCTCTTACTATATATCATTATTCCCAACAATTCACAAGTGTGAACTTCCTTTGCACTTCTTTTTCTGCGTACTCCCATCAATAAAGCGTTGTCTTTCATAGTGTCTCATTTCATTTTACACTTAAGAATTATTGTTTAATAAAAGGACGTAAATTTTGTTACAATAATTAATTAAATTCATAAATATCAGTTTTATTAAAGAAAGAAAAAATGTATGCATTAAAAAATAAAATGAAAAACTTTTTCTCAAAATATGTAAAAATCCCTCATTTTTGGTGAATAAGGATTGTAATTCTGATATACTTGAAAATAAACGTTGCTAGGATTGCTCACAGTACAACTTTTGTAAAATATAGGATGGACTTAAAAATGTTTTCAGTAGAATAAAATAGTTTTTCATCCTTACTAGGAGTGTATGTAGAAAAGAGTGGGGGAGAAGCGAATGAACAAAAGCAATAATCCGACGTCAAGTTATTGTTTTTCGAAGTAAAATATAAAGTTATTATAATTTAATTGAATTGAATTGACATAAGTTCTTATTTATAAACACATTAATATTTATTATAAGTAGCAAAAAAATTGTTTATTTTTAAATAAATAACTAAAACTTGAAAATGACAGGCTATTAAATATAATATAAAGTGAAATTATAATACAATGCAGATCTGATGCAAAATATGCAGGAAATCTATCTTTGAAAGAAATTTAATTATACATCCTCGAAAAAATTTTCAGTTCTCCTGTAAGTTCAATTGAGGATTTTACTATTTTATGAACAAAATTATTTTGAGAACCTCAATAAAATCAAATTTCATTTCTCCGATTAAATAAAAAATAAATAACACGAAATATTATAAAAAATAAATATACACGAGCCGATTAAATAAAAATAAATAGGCGCGGCGATCAGATATTGGGTGCTCTCTCGCGCCTCACGGGCTCATATAGGTTGGCGCCACTGATTGCTCATGCCTGTGACAAAATTTATCTGTAAATCTGATTACGGAGGATTAGGTCTGTAATTGAAGTACAAGGAGTAAAGTATATAAGTTGCGTTACGTATTTTTCAGTTACTTTTGGAATACCAGATATTTAAATCCAAAATTTTCTATAAATATTCTATAATACTCTATAAAGAAAAATACATGAATTGTCTTAATTTTTTTTTTTATTTATACCTCAATACAGAACCAGAATAATGAAACTGCAAATAAAGATTATGGGGTACCACTTGAAGTTAAGGAATCTCATCTATTAGTTTTAACGGACATTTTCCGATTTATTTTTGAAATCATTTTTGCTCTCAAATACACCAAACTTTCAAAATCTCTTATTCGGAAAGTACACAAGGTGCCATGATTGTCGATTCTTTGATAAATGTAGATAATGTTGCAAAAAATGCTGCTAAAAATGGCGTGTTGGTCCAAATTTTCCGAAGTGGGAGATCTGCGAACGAAAAAAAGGGTCACGCTGAGAAAATAATTGTTTATAAATGAATTACTAATGAATTGAGCGTTAAGGACATCACATGGCACCTCATACGTCTCTTCAAGAATCCCCTCAGCAAGTTTCATGTTTCTACTTTTAAAAATGTGCCTGAAATTGTATCGGAAAATTTCGAGCTGTTGAAGGTGGAAAAGCGTTTTTTTAATACACCCTTAACAATAAATTGTTACATTTGTTAAATTAAATATTTACGCACTAACAATTAGTATATATATTAAAAGTTCATTATAATACTATAGATATATGACTGCAAAAATGTAAGTGCGGTTGTTAAAAAAAATTTCAAACAGCACCCTTTTTTTATTTTATTTATTTATTTTATTTTTATTTATTTATTTATTTATTTATTTTATTTTATTTTTTGTTACAGAAATTTTGATGGGAATTTTTAATATACAATTCAAATAGAAATATTCAATTTGTATTCAATTTGTTCTAATTTAATTTTTCCTAAAACTAGTATAAAAATACATCAGAAATGCATTTCGATTTCCTTGAAAAAATGTCTTTCTTGTATTGATATTTTCATTCCATATTTTTTTTCATTTATAATGATAATTTATTCTTAAATAAAAAATTATTGCTATATGGATGAATTAAAAAAAGATACACACGCGTTTTCAGTGAAAATACTTTTTTTATATATTGGTTAGTTTGGTGTAAATTTTATTGGAGATAAATCACTATTTTTATTCCAAATGATTAATACTTTACAATATGTACAATACGTATGGAAATAGCATTTAAAAATACAGTAAAACCCCGATAATTCGGATTAATTGGGACCAGACCCAATCCGGATTATCGAAAATCCGGATTTTCCGGAGAATTAGAGAAAAATGAAATAAAACAAAACATACTTAGAGAAAATCACCGTCATGTTAAACGTAAGTCAGTAAAAAGTTTACTTTGTTTAATTCTTCACAAAAGATTGCAGAAAAAGTTTTTTTTTTTTTTTTTTTTTTTTTTTTTTTTTTTTTAATTCAATTCAGAATACGATGATGAAACAAGTTAATGGTATGGAAAATAGCCAATCGCTTTTCAAACTTGAAAAAAAAATGTCCAAAATGATCCGGATTATCCGGAGATCCGGAATAACGGGATCCGAATTAGCGAAGTTCTACTGTAATCTTCTGTAGAACATCCTTTTAAGGGGGAAAAAATCCCCTTTTGAGATTACCATTTTAAGTTCATACAAATATGCATTTTTAATATTCGTTGCATGCATGAGAAATCAAACGAAAATTCATATATTACAGATAGTTTATGATAAATACTTAACATTATTAATATTGTAAACTGAGTTAACACTTTAATAATTATCATGAGATTATTTAATAATAATCTCAAGTTAATAATTAATAAACCATTTCTTATTTCTTAAAATACCATAATATGTTTTTCCTATCAATAATTAATAATGATAAATAATAATAAATAATAATCTATCAATAAAATCTAAAACATTTTTCCTATTTTAGTGACTTCTTACTTTTTAGTAATTCCTATTTGTATTTCAACTTTTACAGGTTTACAGCTTTATTAAAGTTCTTCTATAATAAATGTTTAGGTATTAATTACAGAAAAAGATTTCTTTAAAAAAATAATTTCTTTTTTATTTACTTAAAATATTTAAATATGCTAATATAAATTCGCATTCTCAAATGTTCTATAATATAATTCTAGGCCAACTTTTATAACTTAATAAAACTACTTAAATTTAATACATTATTACTTGTATAAGTATATTTCTGTGTGTGTATTAAAATTATATTATTATGTTATGTTATTACAAATATTCAATATGTTTTATTACACTATAGATCCAAGTCGAGCAATTACGGCGATAGACAATTTAAACATCCCCTTTAAACTGTTATTTAATTTTATAAAGTGAATAATCTCTATTTAAAAACTACTGAAGTGAACAATTACCTATATTGAAAGTACAGTGCTGGAAAGAAGTTTATGACCACCAACAAAAATTGTAAAGTTCTTACTTTAATGAAAAAATGAAAAATTACTTTAATATTATTAAAAAATTATAGACATTATTTATTTTAAGTTTTGCTTATAAAGCTAATTATGAGCGTTATTTGTTTATTTGTTTGTTGTTGTTTTTTAAAGAGGGAAGTACGTTGTATATTTCCCATTTATGTGTATTGCATTTACCGTTGTAAAAAAAAAAAAAAAAAAATATTTTCTTAGTTGTTGACTTGACAAACGAAATCTATTTTCTAAGCATTTTTTGGTCAGTCGGCCCTTCAGTATCTCGGCTATGGGCTAACTCCCCAGCCAACTGTCCCCCTCTCGCTCTAAGAATTTCCCCGAAACACAACAAAAGGACCTGATTGCACCATCGCACCGCAAAATACGTGGATAAAAGCCTTTGTATGTTTGTCTTCGGAGAAGATAGCGAACTTTTTTCATTTTTCTTGAGGTCGTTCTCAAATGCTTTGCTCAACAAGCGCAAAACGTTTTGTCACATTTACTAATTCATTTTTTAACACAACTATACAAAATTTGAAAGCTAGACTAATATAAATTTTCCGGAAAAATATAAGTGGCAGAAAAAAACTGGTTTTTTACCGTTTTTTTTCGGAAAAAACGTAAAAGTTGGAAAAATTTATTTTTTATGACTGCTTCTCCCAAATAAATTATAGTTTCCCAGAGAATATTAAATAATAAACATTTTTCCCCATTTATTTGTTTTAAATGAAAATTTTTTCACTTTATATTACAAAATAAAAATGAAGTAGCAAAGCTTGCTTTTAAAAATTTAGTCCTTTTTTTTTCCCACAGCCTAAGAATTTTTATTAAACGCTATTGTTTGTTATATCACATCTCTGTTGAAATGATTTTTCAGTTACATGTTTAGCTGGTAAACGGAAAAAAAGTGACCGGAAAAAGTTATCGGAAAAAAAGTGACATAAACTACAAAAGCGGAAAAAAAGTGACACGGAAAAAAAAAATACCGGAGAAAAGTGACAAGGAATTGATTTTGGGGATTTATTATTGATTTTGGGGATTCATTGGTTAAGTATGAAAGGGGGATAGGGGGGGGCTCATAGTTTAGGTAAATGGGCTTTTCATGCTGAATTAACTGTTTTGGTTCAATTTTTGGATATACGTTCATCCTGAAAAGACGCTTGCCTGATTAGTTTTGGGAAGGCACGTTTACCCCCCCCCCCCCATTCGTCCTCAATTAGATGAATGGGTTTTTACGCAGAATTGTCCAACGTGTGTCAAAATTGCATATAGGATCTTTTCGATAAGTCTTATGTATAGTATAAAATGCCTGAAGAGATTCTAGGAGTTTAAGGGTTAAGTATAGAGGGGGAATGGGGGATAACTTTTCTTAAATTAAATTAATGGCTTTTTACGCATAATTATCCGATTTGCTTAAAATTTTTGACATAAGTTCATTATGATAAGACGTATCTTAGATTAGTTATGGGTTCTTCTGCTTATTATAAAGGGGGGGAACGAGCAATTCTCCCCCTCAAACTAGATAAATATGTTTTTATGCAGAATTATCCCATGTATTTCAATTTTAAATATAGGTTCTTTCTGGTAAGGTGAATTCCGGAATAGTTTTAAGGATTTAATGGCTAAGTATGAAGGGGAGATGGAGGAAACCCCTCTTAAATTAAATAAATGGCTTTTCATACAGAATTATCCGATTTGCTTCGAATTTTGGACATGGGTTCATTATGATAAGACGTTTTTCTGATTAGTTATGGGGTTCTATTAGTAATTAAAAAGGAGGGCGGGTGATTACTATACCCACCTTAAATTAGATTTAAAAAAATTATGCACACTTATCCGATGTATTTTAAATTTTGGATATAGGATCTTTCTTATAAAGTGAATTCCTGAATAGTTCTATGGGTTTAATGGCTATGTATAGAGGGGGAACGGGGGATAAACCCCCTTAAATTAAATAAATGGCTTTTTACGCAGAATCATCCGATTTGCTTCAAATTTTGAATGTATATCCATTATAAGAAGGCGAATCTCTGATTAATTATGGGGTTCTTTTGATAATTAATAAATGAAGCGGTTGATTAATCCTCCACTCTTTAAATAAAAAAATTGTTTTTTTTTTTTTTTTTTTTTTTTTTTTTTTTTTTTTCACAATATTCAACGTATTTCAAATTTTGGATATAGGTTCTTCCTGATAAAGTGAATCCCTGAATAATTTTAAGAGTTTAATGGCTAAGTATAGAGCGATGAACGGGGGATAACCCACAATTAATCAGGACTTTGCCTTATCACAATGAACGCCCAATGAAAATTTGAACCATATCAGATAATTCTGCGTAAAAAGCCATTTATTAATTTAAGGGGGGGGGGGGTATCATTCGTTCCCCCAGTGTTTACTTAGCCATTAAACCTTTAAAATTATTCCGGGATTCACTTTATGAGAAAGAACATATATCCAAAATATGAAATATATCGGATAAGTGAGCATAAAAAAATTATCTAATTTAAGGGGGGGGGGGGGAATAATCACCCGCCTTAATTTTTAATTGGCAAAATAACCCCATATATAATCAGGGATACGCCTTATCATACTGGTTCTATAATCCAAAATTTGAAGCAAATCTGATCATTCTGCGTAAAAAGTAATTTAATTTAAGGTACTACTATAAGGTATATACTATATATAAGACTTATCGAAAAGAACCTATATGCAAGTTTGACACACGTTGGACAATTCAGTATAAAAACCCATTCATCTAATTGAGGACGGATGGGGGGGGAGGGGGGGGGGTAATCGTCCCTTCCCAAAACTAATCAGGCAAGCGTAGCGTCTTTTCAGGAAGAACGTATATCCAAAAATTGAACCAAAACAGTTAATTCAGCATGAAAAACCCATTTACCTAAACTATGAGCCCCCCTCTCCGATCCCAGTTTCATACTTAAACAATGAATCCCCAAAATCAATAATAAATCCCCAAAATCAATTCTTTGTCACTTTTTTTCCAGTAACGTTTTTTCCTTGTCACTTTTTTCCGCGTCACTTTTTTCCCGTATCACTTATTTCTTTAAAAAAGTGACACGGGAGGTTTTTGTAGTTTATGTCACTTTTTTTCCGATAACTTTTTTCCGGTCACTTTTTTTCCTAGATTCGTTTAGCTACCAACTGACCTACTGTGTCTGCATGACCTGAGCCAATATGTCTGCATTTTGGAAAAAATAAATTATGCATTCCATTTACATAAGTATAGTTTTTAAGTAAATGATGCTAGTTTAAAGAAATTGTTGCAGTTTTGTCATTATTATCAATATCAGTATTCAAAAGTTCCATTGTTTGTTTAAAAATCCCTGTCGGCTTGGCCTATAGGCGGAGGTAGATTTCGAAGAGCGCTCATTTCAGCAACAAAAAATATGATTAGAGATAAATCCAGTTTAACAATTTATTTTTATGTAAGAACTAGTTTTTATCAAAATCATCTTAAGCGAAATTCGGCTCAAATGTCCATTTTGACAACATATTTTGAAATATATTCTGACTTTATTATTAAAACATCGACCAATACGCAAATTATATAGTTCCTAAATAACAAAAAACTGTCAATTCAATGCTTTTTAGAGCAAAATCGAATTTAAAAATGGGTCATAAAATAGCCCATTTGTTATTTGAATACATCCTCAATTCTTAAATCATGATCGCTTTGGGAAATTTTGTCCAAAGTGCTCACTTTGACAGCTTTAAATATATATATATATACCCTTTATCAAAAAACTAACCAATACGGCATATTACAGTTCCTAAATAACAAATAACTGTCAATGGAATGCGTTTGAAAGCAAAATTGAATTCAAAAATCAGTTATAAAATAACCAATTTGTTATTTTAATGCATCCTCAATTCTTAAATCATGATCGCTTTGGGAAATTTTGTGCGAAATGCCTACTTAGACAGCTTTAAAAAATATATATATTTAGCCTTTTTCAAAAATTTGACGAATTCTCACATTATATAGTTCCTAAATAATAAAAAGCTGTCAATTGAATGCGTTTGAGAGTAAAATTGAATTTAAAAATGAGTCCAATTTGTTATTTGAATACATACTCAATTCTTTAATCATGATAGCTATGGGAAATTTTGTGGGAGTGCCCATTTTGGCAACCTTTTTTGAAATATATTCTGCCTTTATCAAAAAACTGGCAAATCCATCACATTATATAGTTCCTATATAAGATGACTTGTAAATTGGATGCGTTTGGGAACAAAAATGGATTTAATAATGAGTCAGAAAAAATGCAATTTGTTATACTTCTTCAATTTTTTCAATCACCATCACTTTGGGAAATTCTGTTCAAAATACCGTTTTTGGCAGTCTTTTTTGAAAAATATTCTGATTTTATCAAAAAACTGGCTAATACGTCACGTTATATAGTTCCTAAATAGGAGGATCTGCCATTTTGATGCATTTAAAATCAAAAGTGAATTTAAAAATAATTCAGAATATAAGCAGTTTGGATTTGAGTTTTTTTTCTCCAACTCCTATTTTTGTTTAATTTATTTTTGCTATAAGAATTGGTCCTATGAAAAACTTGTTAACATAAAAGTCGTAGATATTATTGAGAAGATGTAAAATAAATTCAATTAGATTTGATTGGTTAAGAATTGAGTAAGTTATGGATTTTTTTCATTTTACACTCCCCCCCCCCTTTTTCTTTTCGTTTTTAATTTTTTTCATCGGTAAAAGTTGTTCCTATCAAAAACTTGTAAATACAAAAGTTTTAGATAATTTTGAGAACATTTATAAAAAAAATTAGTTGGATTTGATATCTAATAAATTGACGAAGTTATGATTTTTTTTCTCCCCAAAAACCTGTTTTTTTCGCTCTTTGAGCCCATTTTTAACTTTATCAAAAATCTGTCATGCATAAACTTTTGGCCCATTCTTTAGAAGTAATATAAACTTTAAACTGATTCGATATCTATTTTAATACAGAAGTTATCGCGTTTTTCCTGTTTTCACAAAAAACCTCCTAACTTCCACCCCCCTTGGTCCGATTTTGCTCATTAACGAACTTACAGAGATTTTATGCCCCTTGATTTTATGTAAAAGTTTGAAGAAGATCTGAGCATAATTATGGAAGTTATCGTGTCCAGAAGAAAGTGATATACACCGATAGATAGATAGATAGATAGATAGATAAACTTTTTTACTAATGGTAGTTTTGGGGTCTAGGGGTCGTGATCGATGTAGATCTGAAAAATGTTTTCAGAAATTCCAACATGGGAGCGATCGCAATAGGTAGTATTTCATACGAAATCTACCTAAAAAATGTATATTTTTACATTGTTACATTTTTTTTCTTACGATTATAATTTTATTTCCTTTAAAAAATTTGTTTAGTTTTTGTATAGCTTTCCAATCTCAATTCAAAGTTTTAATTTAGTTTTATAATCTAAATTCAAACAAAACTAAGTTTTAGTTTGGCTTACTAAGGTCTGCAACTAAAAAATAGCATAGGATTTATTGACTGTTAGATTTTTACTCACTAAAACCAGAAAAATATATTTTTTAAAGTTTAATTAAACGTATTTTTTTTCTTTTTATCCTGAAATCTGGTATTCTATTCTTGAGTAAAAAACCATATTCAATAATGTTTCCATATGGTAATTTCATATTTCTAAGAATGGAACTTAAAAGTTATAACAGAACACTACAAATAGAAAATGCTCGCTATTTGAGGAATTAATAAAAGCAGTTACATACAGAGATAAACTTATGTGCTTTAGAAAACTACAAAAATTCAAAGTTTAATCAAGAGGGAAAGTATAATTTGGAACATAGTTACTTGCAATAAAATATGTTTTTTTTTTTTTTTTTTTTTTTTTTTTTTTTTTTTTTTTGTTTTGTTTTGTTTTTTTTTCTCATCGCATTAGTACTTTTCTAATGCAAACTGCCCATGTTTTTTGCAACATTACTGTACATCATGAAGGTAATATGGAGGTCAATTTTAGATTCAATACCTTGAAAAAACATTCAGTTAATCAGCTATAATGAAATCTTGAAAAATGCAGCATAGTTGTGCCACCTATAGGGCAATTTACACCCAAAAACTAAACAACATTAATATATATCAGGAACTGTCTGAAGTTGTAGTTTGATAAAAAAAATCATCCTTTACTCCTTGAGATAGAGCTTTTGCGATAATCATGAATAATGCAGCATAGCAGCGTCATCTGTTGAGCGATTTACACCAAAAAGTAATGAGCACAAAGTTATATCAAAGATTAACTTACTCTGAAGTTTTATGATAATACATACAATAATTCTTGAGATAGAACCATTGTGGAAATTATAAATAATGCAGCATAGCAGCGCCATCGGTTGGGCGATATACACTAATAACTAAACATCTCGAGTTTATATCAAGGTGTAACTCAATCTAAAGTTTTGTGAAATTATGTGCATCAGTTCTTGAGATCGAGTACCCATAAACTTTTTGTCACATACAGACTCACAGAGTTACAGATATTTTCCCAAAACCATCAAATTGTGTTCAGGAACTTCTAAAACGTTTAAATACACCAAAAACTGCAAATCAATTTTTTCACGAATTCAATACTTACTTCTTGAAAAGATAGAAAGAAGCAATAAATGCATGCTTCAAATTTTATATTAAATTTTTAATTTTACCATTTTCATTAATAAGCATATTATTGAAATAATTTTGCACATGAATTAATTTTTAATAAGAGAAGTTGCATTTAATTATGTATCTAGATTTTTTTCATGTAATCCTGTTTTTGGGAAATTGTGAACTTCTTGTACAAAATATATTCAGAATTTGTGAATAAGAAATTATTACTATATTTAGGTTCCTATTTAGACATTTTTAATTAGGTTATTTATGCATATATACAACTTGATAAGATTCAGCTGCTATGTGGCATGATATTTTTTTTTCTTCAATCACTGCATTTGCGAAAGATTCAATTTGTAGAATAAACTTTTTTCTGAAATGTCTATTTTCAAGAAAAGTTTTGCGAAGGGTCTTGTATTTCAAACAAGAAAAAAATGTGAAGGATCTTTTCAAGTCTTTCTCAAACAGATTTCTGCTCAGAGATCAGATTACCCATATTAAAGTTTTCATGTGGAACACTCAACATAAAAATAAAAAAAATAAAAAGTATGAGAATGTAGCTATTACAAAATTTTCACTATATTATTTCATAAATGAAATTTAAATTTTTCCAGTTCGGAAAAATTGAAAAATAAGCCTTCGGAAAAAAACTGAAAAAAACCGTTTTTTTCCCAATTTTTCCGTTTTTTTCCGAGCATTCCCATCTCTAAGCTAGACTATGGAAGCAATTTTGAATCGCACTTTTTTTTCATCTTTATGATAATTAAATTACCCATCGAGTTATAAGCGATTTCGATTACGTGATCACGTCCTTTTCTCCCTTTGTAAGATTGGTTTTTTTGCTTTCATCGGGAAATGCCCTTTAAAACGTCCATTTTGACAGCTTGTTCTGATATGTCTATTGAATTTGAAAAAAAAATTATGAGTGAGATTAGGTAGTTTCTGAACAACAACATTTACTAATTTCATGTATTTAAGATCAAAAATAAATTTAAGCATACGTCACAAATTTGCCCTTTTTGATGACAGAACACTCTTAAGTGTGTTTACCCTTAGGGGTTTAATTTATTTTTAATCAGAAATGCATGAAACTAGCAGGTGTTGTTACTCAGAAACTGTTTAATTGCACTCAATTTTCAGTTTTTCAAAAAACATAATCAGGTCCTTCGCGAAAACTTTTTATTGGTGGGGGAGAGAACTTAAAATTGCCAAGTCAAAATTTAGTATTTGCCAACTGAATGAAAAGCAAACATAAATAGTTCTCGATGTTTGCCAACTAGTTTTATAATTTTACCAAGTTATCACAATTAAAAATGTAAAATAGTTTTTTTTTTTTTTTTTTTTTAATTTTTGTAAAAAGCTTAATAATATTTCTAATTATATTGGTAACTTTCATCAAATCTATCAGAAATAGAAAGAGTATTATAGTTTTTTATTAAAGATTTGAACTAATCTGCCAGTTCAGTTTGTAAATTTGCCAATTGTAACAGCATATGCAAACGTTTAGCCCCTTATCTACCCCCCCCCCCTTTGCGAGGCCCCGGAACACAATAGATCTTTTATAACAAGCCTATAAAGTTGACGTTTTTGAGCACATTTTCCGACGATAGCAGAAAAACCGGTCGAAAAGCAGGATAAAAACGGGTGATCACGCGATCGAAATAGCTTAGAATTTGATAAGTAATTTAAGTATTATAAAATGCAAAAATAGGTTCGATTCGAAATCGCTTCCATAGTCAGGCATTCCAATTTTATATTTTTCTGCTAAAACATGAATTTGTAAATGTGTCAAAACGTTTTGCGCTTGTTGAATGGAGCAATTGAGAACACCCTTAAGGGTGTATTCCAATCCAAACTGCTTATTTTCTGATTCATTTTTAAATTCATTTCTGCTCTCAAACGTATCAAGCTGCCATTTTTTTTTATATTTAGAAACTACACAATGTGTCGTGCTTATCGATTTTTTCATAAATGCAAAAATTTTTGCTAAACAAAGATGTCAAAGTGGGCGTTTTGAACAAAATTTTCCGAAGCGAGGGATCTAAAAACGGAAAAAAAGGTCATAATCAGAAAATAATTGTTTATAAATCAAATTCTAATTAATTGAGAGAAAAAATGAAATCACACAACATCTTATACACTCTTCAAAAATCATCTCAGCAAGTTTCATGTTTTTACTTTTAAAAATGAGTCTGAAAATGTATCAGAAAATTTCAAGCTGGTGAGAGTAGGAAAATATTTTTGAGAGCGGGGCATATGTCCCGTAAAATATATAGACTTTTTCAGAAGAAAATGTTTCATATAACATTTTTTAAAGAAGCAAAAGATATACGTAATGAAAATGATTAAGAAAATTACCACACTTTAAAATTATTTACCTTCGACTAATCGTCCATTCTACTTAAACTAGATCGAGCAGAATATATTGTGTGTTAATAATAATAATAATAAAATCATAGATTGATTACATAATTTTTTTTTTAATTGAAATTTGTTCAGTGATACTTAAAAGTACCGTCAGTGTATAAAATACTAAATTTAGTAAAATGTAAGCGACAAATAGAGAAATTTTATAAGCGTTTCTTAGTTAGCGTTGCAGTCTTTGTATTGACTACTGCGAAAATACGCTTAAGCTAATATTTAACTCACGACAGTATTCGTTTCAGAATTATAGCTTGAATTAATATGTACATATAGATTCCATATAACACTTGAGGTCGATGCATAATCTTTGTGCGTTTCTACTTTATCAATTTCGGTTGAATTGTTTTAAAATGGTCCAGGACAAAATTCTCACGGATAAAATCCATTTAGAGTTGTAATACTTTCTTAGAAAACATAACTTTAGTGATAAATGTTTTAATAAAAATAAAATTAGTCTAATTGAAGAATTTTGTGTAACTTATAAAAATTTTTTATGTAAAAAAAAAAAAAACCTCAATTTTATTTTAAAAAAGCATGTTAGATCCCCTATAATTTGATGATTTCAAAATTTAGCAATTGAATTCTCAGGATTTAATCAATCATTTTGTCAACGTGATTTTGCTTTGCAAATTATATAATAGTAATAATATTAATTTTAAAATATGTAATACATTTGTATACATTATTGCCTATTATGAATCTTTAGGACAGAATTTTTACTTTATTTGTATTTTAAAATATACACATAGATATTTTCACACATTTTCATTCATTCAGATTCATTGTTTTTATTGTTACTCAACCTATAGGAATTTCTAATAACTTGATAATTTTATGTTGACATTTTCATGGGCAGTAAAATTCGTAGGTTTTGAGTTATAATGAATATTTGTTTAATATGAGAAAAGTAATATTCTTTTCTATTCTGTGTGCCGGGGATGGGAGGTAATGTGTGGCCTAAAACCAACCTCATCATTAAGAGTTTCACTGTGTAAATCGGAAAGACTGTTTATGTTATTGCATGCGCTTGTAAGAAGCTACCTTATTCACACAAAATCATCCGATTGCGAATGTTAATCGTATATGAAGATTTTTTAAAAGATATTTCATTTGCATTTTAGTATTTCTAATTTTATTTTTTATTTATTAAATGCATTGGATAACTGAGATAGGTCTCTACAAAAACCGTTTCCTGTTTTTTTTTTTTTTTTTTTTTTTTTTTTTTTTTTGATTGCTGGATTTTATGAAGATGTTCTAATCTATAAAACTGCTTTCGGGTTAAAAAAAAAAAAGTATGGCACTAAATTTGCAAAAGTAAGAAGCGGCATTAGCAGAGATCGACTTCAACTGTCTAATGAAAAAAATCGAAAACTGAAATCGATCTAAAAATATTGAAATGGATTATTTACAACCGGGCTAATGTTTACTTTTTCGATTTTGGTTACATATTTTTAATATTATAGAAAGTTTAAATTTCAGAACCGGTTCTAACCGGTTTTGAAAGTTAAAGTATTTTAATTTTTTATCAGAAACCAAAATTGTAAAGTAAAAGCTAGCCCGGTTGTAGATCACCCTTAGCTATTCTATGCAAAAAAAATCATGTAAAAATATTAAAATTTGAGTCAGATATTTGAAAAGAGCGTCCTCATACACTTTATATTATCATCCGGTCCAATGTCTTTTCGGTGACCAGTTTGGGGCCTTAAATAACATTAATCAAAGTACCCAATCGACTTGTCACTTTAACACTTTTTATCATAGTTGAAGTAAAATTTTATTTTCTATGATACATACTTGCAATCCACCAGAGTGATAGAGTCGACTGAGTTTAGAATAAAAAATATTCTTATCTGGAGTATTGGTATATTCTATTAATTTGAATAATAAAATTTTATCATGACAAATTTTGAACTACGCCCCCTATCTCTCCCAGCAGAAGAGCAAGAATGTCAAAATAAATTAAAAAATAATTCTTATCTGGTGTATTTATTGAAAATCTGACTGCTCTAAAATTATACTACACTGCATCGTGATAATGTATATACTCTCTTTAAAGATTGAGGGATGAACAGGGAATATAGATATGAAAAGTAAAAACAAACAAACAAACAAACAAAAACATCAATTTTTTAAAATTAAAAACCCGTGCAATTTTTTGTGCCTCACTGATTAAATGTTTTAATCAAAAATTGTGCATTTACAGAATTTTTTATTTTTTAACACCAGATTTTCAAAACAGAACTTTTTGTTTAATTTATTCGGGAAAATGCTTTGCTTTAAGAAAGCGAAATCTACATAAAAAAATAAATGGTGAAAATAATCATGAGGGATTAATTAATATGAAAAATGCAACGTCGCGGGATAATCAATGAGAGGGTTAATACTTGTAGAATTGAAATAGAAAATATGTATCACACTACTCAAAACTTCTACTCTAGACTTGACAGCGGGGGGAGGGGGGAGAGATGAAGAATTCTGTTGTAAAAGTCGTATTAGTGAAATAGGTTTTTTAAATGTTTCAAATTTCTTTCTGTAAAAGAGTCTTGTTCGAAATCAAGCAATTCTACCGCAAGGAGTGGTTTTTGTCCGGTGGGACTCTTACGCATCCCGACATATTGTGCCTCTCAATTAAACGTTGCTCAATTTTCGTTAAAGTGAAATTATTTAAAATGAATTTAAAACAATTGAACAATTCCAAATTTATTTATTTATTTTATTTATTTACTTATTCTTTTTTTGCAAAAATTTAAAAATGTTTATGGGTTTACGACTTTTAATAATTAAAAATAACATTCATTTTATTGCTGGACACAAGTTTCGCTAAAAAATAGAGAAATATTTACAAATTGTCCTTTTTTTAGCTAGAACTAACAATCTAAATGTATAACCCTTTATTTTAAACTATTTAGAGGAGAAAAAACTAATTATTATAAAGAAGTAAGAGGACTAATACACAAAATGCTTAATTTTAATGTATTCTGAGTACTCACACACAAAATGCTTAATTTTAGTGTATTTTGAGAACTCATACAAATAAAACTTTTTTTAAATGTATTCTGAGGATTCATATACAGAATGTTTTAAAACAAAGTAATCTGAGGTCTTTTACACATAATACTTTAAAAGATCGTATTATGAGGACTCATACACATAATACTTTAAAATAAGATATTCTGAGGACCTATTCATACAACACTTAATTTTGAAGGATTCAGAGGACTCATACACATAATACTTTAAAATAAGGTATTCTGAAAACCTATACACACAACACTTATTTTTAAGGATTCAGAGGACTCGTACACAGAATACTTTAAAATAAGGTATTCTGAGGACCTATATACACAACACTTAATTTTAAAGGATTCAGAGGACTCATACACAGAATACTTTAAAATAAGGTATTCTGAGGACCTATACACACAACACTTAATTTTAAGGTATTCTGAGGACTCACACACATACACATATTTTTAACTGATTCCGAGGACTTACCCTAACACCTAACTTTAAGGTAATCCGAGGACTTACACTAACACGTAACTTTAAGGTAATCCGAGGACTCATACACAGAACACTTATTTTTAACGGATTCAGAGGACTCACACTAACGCTTATTTTTAAGGTAATCCGAGGACACACACCTGATTTTTATTGCCATGGTACAGAGGACCACTTTCTCTACCTGATACACACTTAAAAATCGATACACAAACACGAAAACAGCAAAAACCTCCAACAGAGGACAAATTTTAGAAAACAATAAGAATTTGTAGAAAGCATAAAAACTGCTTAAAAGTGAAGAAAATTGACTTTTTTCTATCCGAGGACGTCCTCGGTTCCGTGTGTGTCCTCACACCCCCGGTGTGTAAACCTGTTTTTGTCCGCACTTCCCCTGAAATACGAACACACACACACACACACAAAAAAAAAAAAAAAAAAAAATACAATGTATTCTCGCAATTTCACTCCGTTCACCAGATGGAGTGTGACCTTGACTGATATGACCTCACCTCTAATTTTGAGGAAATCCATAGTCGTAACCAGCCTTTTGAACGGGTGGGTGCCCAGAAGTTTTAACCTGAACATGCTGGGTACAAACAATATCTTATATATTAAAACCTTCTAAAACGGAAGCCTATAAAAGTTTTAATTTCCGTCTTAGACAAGTTTTTATCTTTCACTTTCGTTTTAAAAGTGTCAAAAAGCAATTTTTTTAAATTATTGCGAATGGGTCTGCGCAAGAGGAAGGGGGGCGAACACCTAGGCCACTCTCCCTGGTTACGCGCATACAACCTCTTCCATTTAGATTAAAACGCTTTATACAGCTTTGTCACGATCAACATATTTACTATAAACTTGCAATCATATTATACAAAAATGCAATAAGGTTATTAATTTCAAAATAACGTTAGGATCAACATAAGCTTCCCTAATTAGGCGTCCCTAAGATACTATGCCGACAATAACTAATGTGGGAATCTTATTGCCGAAACGTCAGTGAAGGCTTACTTTGGAGACACGAAATTTTTTTGAGTCTGCCTGTCTGTTTGTCTGTCTGCCAGTCAGTCAGTCTGTCTGTCTGTCTGTCTGTTAGTCTGTCTGTTCCGCGATAACTTCCGTAAAAAGCATCCGATTGGCTTGAAATTAAGTGGGTATGTTAGTGAGGCACTGGGATTAAGCTGTATAGTTTTTTGTAAGATTTGGTTCATTCGTTCGAAAAATATAGAATATTTTATTTTGCGCAATAATGCTTTCCTATGGCAAATCCAATGATTTCCATTTTTTTTTCTTGAGAGAAAATGTCACATTATGATAAATGGAAGCTAAAATTTACCGGTTAAATTATTCGTATTGTTTTGAAATTTTGTCTATTTATTTGTCAGATTTTTTAAATTATTACTGTAAATTTTGGAGATTTTTTATAAATGTGTTCCAATAATATAGACTAATTTGTTTTAGAGATTTCCTTATATGAAATGTATTTATTTCATTTTCTTTATTTTCTTTTAATGGTTGCTATGCAACCATTCATCTTAATGCTTATCCTTATAATGCTATAAATTTGAAAGCGTGTGCGAAATTTAAATGAAGTCAACATCAAAACTTATGAATTAATTAATGTTTTTGTATCTTTGCGTATAAATATAGCATAGCCCAGAAAAAAAAACATAGGCTATGTTTTATTAATTTTATTCAAATATTTTCCTTAATAATTCAAAATTTTCTTCTTTTTCATGCAGAATCAATAGGGATTTTTAAAATAAAATTTAAGCCATTTCCTTTATCGTTGCCAAAGAAAAATCAAAATTTGGAATAATAATTTTTTAACAGCGATAAGTTTCAATTGAGCAATTTCCATTCGAAAAATTAAACTATGAAAAAAAAAAAATATGACGTCAGAATTAAAATAACTATAGATATAGTACTTTTTGCTAAATTTTAAACACGGGTATTCGTTTCATTAATAGGAATTTTTCTCACAAAAATGGGGACATAATTAGAAGTAAAAGAAATAAAAAAGAATTATATTTTTAATAAATATTTCACTAAGTAAAATATGACGTCATAGTTGAACAAAAACAGGTATTTTATAGTAGCCGTTAAAAATACAAGAAACATGAATATCTCATGTTTCTTATAACTCATGAATAATGAGGTCATTGCCGAAACTTCAGTGAAGGCTTACTTTGGAGACACGAAATTTATTTTTTTCATATGTCAGTCTCTTCTTCTGTATGTCTGTCTGTCCCGCTATAACTGCAGCAAAATGCAAACAAAACTTTTTTTTATTCGGAAACAAAATTGTAAAACTCTAGATTACTGAGTTTACACTTACAAAAGTTCCTGATGCATCAGGTTTAGGTGTTTGTGGCTGGCAGGCATGTAGAAGTATGTAGATAAAGAAAAATATTTGCCCAAACTGTTACTTATTCTTATAAATCAAAATGTATAAAGAAATGCAAAATATACAATAATCATTAGCACAATTATTAGAAAGTGACAAATTTAAATTAAGTGAGGCTCGGGGGGTTCAGGGGGGCGGAGCCCCCCTGAAGAAATCTACTATGTAGAAGAAAACAAAATGTATAAAGAAATTAGGAATCTATGTATCGGAGGTAGTGTAGTAGGAATCTATGTATAAAGAAAACAAAAATAATAGATCATGAAAATTTCAGAATATCCTAACATAACTAAATTTTTAATTTACCGCTTTTGATGGCTGAAAACTTCTAATTCCTATTTTATTCTTATAAATAATTACGCAATTTGAAAATTTTAAATTACAGTTTCCAGGGAGTTGAATATTACCCAAAGTGTGTTTAAAAAAAAAGATGTGAAAAGCTGACGTTGAGGCTCCTGATCTGCAGATTTACTAGTTTTACTTCTATTTGCCAAAGCTGCCGATTAGCTTGCTTAGCTACGAGAGTGATTGTTAATATTTTAGGTATACGGCAAGCAGCATTTTTATTTTTTATATTTGTAACTTTCAACATAATTTTTCTGCTGTTAAATGCTTTAAAAAAAATAAATAAATTCATGATAGACATCTTTCCTGTTGTGGCTAATTTTGCATAGTGTCAATCAGGGCTCCAGATACCTTAAACACTACTCATTTTTTACAGTTTATTTCGAAATCGCAGAGGGATTTATTTAGGAAAAAAAAAATACAGATGACATGGGCATTTCAAGATAAAATTTATGCGAGACATTTGGAAACACTAATTTTGACAGTCTTTCAAGGAGTTCTGCTATTGACAGTTTTGACTAGCAGTTATTTCTTAAAAGAATAGAATAAATAATGTTTTCCAAACAATTTCGTTTGGATTTAGCATTGGCACATGATCATTGTATCGCATTTCTTCTGTGCGTATATTTTTCATTTGTCACTCCTCTTTCATGTAAAGTACTCTTTGATTTGGTTTATCACAAAATTAAAAAAAAATTCTCTGCGATGAAATAAATGAAAGCAGTTTCTTGAAAATATTCTTGAGAAAATAAAATTCGAAAGCCGTTTGCTACATATTCCAGAATTAAAGCAGATATACTAGATTTGACTGTGTTTCTATACACGTTTTCACTGATTGGAAAAACAATTTCGAATAAATCATAACAATAAATTCCAGCTCATCATAGCAAATAGAATTACCGCCATATTATAATTAATTGTAACTCGAACCACGTGGTTTTAGAAAAGTGGTGGATTTTGTGGATACTAAGTTAATACAATCATATCAATGAATCCTTTTTTCCAGACTTATATATAAATAGCACCATGAGTGCGAGATTTCAGTGAAACTAGGCATTGAAAATTACCGTGTTTGCCATCCAAAGATAAACGGTCATGTTTTTAGTTTCTTTACATATGATATTCTAACACCAATGGTTTTAGGTTTTCAAAGACATGTTTATTCAATACAGATTATTCTAATAAATTGTTAAGCCCCTTTTTTAGAAAATAGATTTTTAGTTTTTTAGTATTTTAACGCGCGAATGTGTCTTTCCACTCTGAACTTGCTTTGTGCTTTACTTTTTTTTGAATTAGTTATGATCGAACGCAATAATGCCGTTGGCATCGTCTTTAAAAAATGTTTAATACAACGAATAGCGATAATATTCGTATAGAAATGAATGAAGTTATTCCTATCATCATTGAAATAGCCAAGCATAAACTCACTGCACACATCTTTATTGGATACAAATAAATTCTTATAAAAACTTCTCACGGCTACATTTTACAGTGCAATTATATAAAAATTATTTGTAAATTTATCGTTATCTTTAAAACCCAAGATTTAGAATTTATTTTATTATGACGGCTGAAATTCCTGCAATAGACCGAACTCGATTTCATATTAAAATGAAATTGGTCTGCGAGGTTAAATCTTGCTTGAAGACACTTGCAGAGTCTATATTAGTGATGGGTTATCCTTGGTAAGTTCATCACTGCGTTTATTGTGGAGTGCGAGTGTGCTGCTGTTTTGCATATTATCCCTTTCCGGCACGTATAAATTCCATTCATAAATTGAGAAATTGTTGACAGTCACCGACATTTACAAACCACTTTTTTAGAAATTAAGAAGTACTTAATTTAAGTTTTTTTTCTAAATGCAAGATTTTATTAAAATATTCTTGATGCCGTTTGCAAATTTAATAAATTTTGAAAGTTTTCTTTTTCATTACTCCAAGAAAATTAATGAGATCCTGACGAAAAAGTACGACTATGTTAGACGATATTGGAAATGTTGCCACAACCAATGCGCCATTCAAAACACACCGAATGACATACATATCTTGAATTTTAAGGTGTCTTCGTGGACATTCAGAAAAGTCTAAAATCTTTGTTCTCGAACTCGTGAACTGAGGAAAAGTTAAAATGAGACATCCTTTTAAATATTTTAAATAATTTTCAATTTTAAATGTTCGCTACTCTGAAAAATTTTTAGAATTCACTGGAGCCCTTCATACATTGTCTGTACCATGTCAAACTAACTAAAACAGTGTTGCATCTGGGCCACTTTTATAATTATATTTTATGTGGGTCAGATTTATTAATAGGCACCATTTTTTTAACCCTTTAACGATCGAAGCATTTTCATTGCTAAGATGTCGAAATAATTGAATGACACCGGTAATTTTGAACAAACATATTTCTAAATAAGAACGTTATTTTTCACATACATTATAAAAGGGATATTTGTAGATAAAAATACCGGTGTCAGTGTTGCATATCGGAATTAAAATTTTGTGGTTTCGTGGCGAAACCAATGAACGTTAAAGGGTTAAACAGCAAAATTCCCCTTATTTAATGCCATGTTAATTAAGGCGAAAACAAGGGGATTATTACCATTTCTGAGAATCTATAACCTTTGTACTCGAATTGTTGAACTCACAATAAAATAAGGTATCGACTTAAATATTTTAAAGCATTTTCAATTTCAAAAGTTAATCATTCTGAAATTTTTTTATAATTCACAACAGACATTGTCGGTACGATACCAAACTAACTAAAACAGTGTTGTCTGTGGGCTACTTCCATAAAATTCAGATTTATTTCTTAGCACCACTTTTTTAAAATAGTAAAAATTGCCTTATTTAATGTTATATTAAGACATGATAATTTAGGCGAAAACAAGGGGAAGTTTATCATTTCAGAAAAGAAGTGCTACATCAGTAATTCTGAATTTAAATAAAATAGCCACTATCAAATCTGTTTTGCAGTTCGGTTGTTTGACATCTGAAATGGCCATGTAAAAATGCGTTTTTTTTACATGGACGAGCCTGTATCGTATTTTTATTTATTACTTAATAATTCTTTCCTATTAGATCCTATCCTTTTAGACACTTTTTATTCCATCATCGAAATGTCTCATTTACCTTTTACATAGATATTACATCAAAATAAAACAAATATTTAAAATATTAAAGCATTAACGAATGAATGAGTATCAATTAAAAACTATAAATCTAAAAAAGAACTAGCTAGACGTGCCAATCCCAAAACTTTCTTCTATCTCATACGTACATTTTAATATTAAAAAAAAAAGTTACTCATTGTAATGCTTTAATAATTTTAATTCAATACCATACCAACTTTGATTTTCATCTTAAATTTCTGCTTCAATCAATTAATCGGAGTAAAAACGAATTTCTGTCTCTGCACGAGCCGATAGACAATAGCATGATAGGCAGATTTTTTTAATGCAGGGAGAACCTGCTTGCCTTAACAAAAAATAATCATATAAAAAAATTTAGTTCAGTTCTGAACTAACTTCATACACTTTTATGTGGTGCAATATTGAAAATGGCATAAAATTCGCCATTTCAGCGCCCCCTTGCGGCGGATTTTTTTCAGATTCAGGGCGATCCAACTAGCCATAGCTATACACTTACACAAAAAATTTCGTTCAATTCGATGCATAACTTCATATACTTTTAGTGGATAAAATATTAATAATGGCACAAAAATCGCGATTGCAGCGCCCCCTTTCGGTGGATTACTTTCAAATTCAGGGAGGGCTAACTAGCCATAGTCGTACACTTATACAAAAAATTTCGTTAAATTCGATGCATAACTTCATATACTTTTGGTCGGTAAAATATTGAAAATGGCACAAAAATCGCGATGCAGCGCCCCCTTCCGGCGGATTTTTTTCAACTTCAGGGAGTACCAACTAGCCATAGTCATACACAAACACAAAAAAATTGGTTCAATTCGATGCATAACTTCATATACTTTTGGACGGTACAATATTGAAAATGGCACAAAAATCACGATTGCAGCGTTCCCTTCCGGCAGAACATTTCAAAACTGAAAGAAGACCTGCTTGCTATAGCCAAAAACATTCACAAAAAATTTAGTTCAATTCTATGCATAACTTCATACACTTTTTGATGGTAGAATGGCGACATACACACAGACACACGGACACACAGACATTTGGTAAAAACATGTTTTTTGGAATCTCTGACCCCTAAAACGTGTAAATCCGTCGAAAACCGAAAGTCGAAAAAAATTTCGATTACAATACTTTCTTTTATTTAAGACTAGCTGAGTCGCCCGGCGTTACCCGGGCCCGTAATAATATTCTAAAATAGACCTGAAATTCGTACTACAAAATGCTATAGAAAGACCTAATCTCGAACTTAATCCCCGCTGCCTACGGTACCGTTTAGCAGAACTGCTGTGCACACACGGTAAAAAAAGGGGGGGGGGTAAGTTGGTGAATCTCTTTTCTTAACAAAAGCGTTTCTGGACTTAAGAAAGATATTTCATGAAATTATTATTCGAAAATAAGGATGAGTACACTTTTAAAATTCTATATTAAATATGCATTATTTATCCCAGGGCTCTGAAATATCCGCATCTAAAACGGTACGGTCTCAAAT
This sequence comes from Maratus speculifer, assembly GCA_964019185.1. Classification (NCBI taxonomy): domain Eukaryota; kingdom Metazoa; phylum Arthropoda; class Arachnida; order Araneae; family Salticidae; genus Maratus; species Maratus speculifer. The sequence continues at coordinate 396,304,095 of OZ025295.1, forward strand.
ATTTGATCAATACCTCTCTAAAATAATTATTGGCCCCCTACCCCCTACTCTACTCTTTAAAATATATATTAAGTGTTATAAACAATCTGAAAGTTTTATATTAAATAAGTAATATTTATTCCAGGGCTTAGTGAAAATCCCTCATTTGAAATGGTAGAAAACGGTACAATTTTAAATATTTGATCGCTCCCCCTAAAAAATCCCCCACCCAGTATTTCATGCTCACTGACCTTTAAAATATTTACTATGTGTTATAATGTATCTGAAAGTTCAAAACGATCGTTTTGTGAGTTTTTTTTCTTAATTTTAGTTAATTCGCGTTTCAGCGTTTCTTTTTCTTTTTTTAAATCAACTTTTTATTTAAAAGAAAACTTGGATTTTTATAAATTTACATATTATTAAACAACATTTAAAGATATTGCTCAATGTATAACTTTAAAACCTCTAAATGGTGTATTTTTAAAAATTTAACAGTGTACCAAAAAACATTTGTGGTTTCCATATACTTGCTTTTTAAATAGAGCAAGTCATCCAAGTAACGAATTAATAATTAATATGTAAGGTTGTAATTGAGCGACTGCAAAGAAATTTATATATTTAAAATCAGCGAAAAATTCTTCGTTTGAATTGATAAAAATTAAATTCATAAATTAAACATTCGAAAATATTTACTGGTCGTCTAAAAATGCCACTACTATCTGACGCCCAGCTGTCTGAATTACAAAACACCTGCTCTCGTTCAGAAAGATTTTTCGAAATTGTGTTTCTTTGAAAGGAAATAAAATGAGATTTTATAAATGCATTTTTACGGATTTTTCAACTATTTACAGGAGTATGAAAATTATTTTTAGAATTTCTGAAAGAGGAATTTTTCTGCATGTAGCTGTCTAATTTTTGAGTTTTTAGGTCCAGAAGAATTTAAAATACAGCCCTTTATTAAAAAGGCTAGTACATTCATCGCCATGGCAACCCTGTTCTTACAATAACCCTTTTCCTTTTCTTTGAATTTTCGAAGAAATATTCTGTGGTTTAAGAAAAATATATGCCCTTATTGAATTATGAATACTTTTCCTTTCTTCTAATTTAGGGATTTTAATTAATTTCTCAACTAATTATTAGAATTTTAAAATTCTGAGGGTCAGGTGCATTAGGAAAGGCCTTGCACAATCTTCACAAAAAATTTGAACTTCGTACGTGCGGTAGTTTTCGCTAACTATCGCAGACACACACACAGAGCGATTTGTTATTTTATTAATATAGATCAGGGGTGCACAACCTCTGGCCCCGCGGGCCAAAATGATACCACTATTTTTATCCAGAATAATTTTCCTTATAGTAATGACATAAACTTTGAGATTAAAGAAAAGAAACTCCGCTTTTCACATATTCTGGTGGCAAACGATTTTCTGATAAAAAGGTTGTGCATCACTGATATAGATAGAAGAAAGTAAAAATTAGAAATGCACGTTTGCTATGACACATACCACGCAGTACTAGATCACAAAACGAAATATTCCTTTCTAAAATGTACTTAAAACTTTTTTCTTTTCTTTTTTTTAGTTTAAAACAGTTAGTGTTGAATCAGACATAAAAATAATTAAGGATTTGGTGTATTTTGTAGCTTAAACCTTTAACGTTCATTGGTTTCGCCACGAAACCACAAAATTTTAATTCCGATATGCAACACTGACACCGGTATTTTTATTTAAGAATATCCCTTTTATTATGTATGTGAAAAATCACGTTTTTTTATTTAGAAATATATTTGTTCTTAGTTACCGGTGTCATTCATTTATTTCGACATCTTAGGAATGAAAATGCTTTGATCGTTAAAGAGTTAACATACGAACGCCGGGAAGGTGTCAGTTTGACACAGTTCACTCAACTAATTGTTGATTCGAACCAGAAAAATCTTTAAGACAGGAATTATATATCAGTTGCAATAAAATGAGACTAATGAAACTAAATATTTTCAAACTATTTTTCTGGTTTCAAATGTATTTTATAAAACTTGCGTACAATTCCCGGCTATCAAGTTTTAATGCTAATGAATATGAAAAATGATAGATTGCTAAAATTTAAACAGTTTTATCGCAGAAAAAATAATTGATTAAATATAGACAAATGTTTATATATAGAGTTGTGAGAAATATTTTAAAGTCGGTGCTTTTAAATTAAGATATGTAACTGCTCTTTTCCGGCAGTTTGAAATGTGGAAAATCATACTTTGGCTTGTCGCACACCTGTGATTAACCCATTAATGCCTGAATTATTTTCTTTTTTAAAATTCATATTTTGCATTTACCCACCACTTTTAAAGCAAGAATAACTTTTATCTTAATTTATCGAGGACTTTGTTTCGAGAAAGAAAGTATTTATTTATCCTCCTTTTTTACTGGTGTGAAATGCGCTTACTTGAATATTTTAAAACTGTCCCAAAAATGGGACGCTAGGCACTAATGGGTTTTAATGTTAGAGTTTTACATATTGTACCAGATTAGAAACATAGATTTTGTTAGTAAATTTTCATGAGCATTAAATGTATTAATCGTACTATTTTTGGATTTGAAGAGCTCATAAAATTATCATCATATTTTTAAATGTTAACGCTTACATGAACCCAAAAACATTTTAAAAGATACAGTGGTGTTGAAAGCGCTTTAAAATGTTCCTGTAATTAAATAAGATGAAAAATACTTTTTAAAATACAACCAATGAAATTTAAGGAAAACTTTGCCCCAGATATCTCTTCTATTTGTGCCAGTGTGTAGTTCTAGTAGCGGCATTCTTTACACCTATATACAGGGCTGCCATAAGCGGCTATTTTTAAATATACATTTTGTAGTATTATTCCTTGCAGATGTGTTAAAAGAGCATGTACAAATAAAAAGATTCAAAGTACAAAAATTCTGCCTAAACAGAACTTTCTTTGATAGTTTTTCTTATTTTACTTTAGGGTACGTTGAGAAACTTACCTATCCTACGAGAAAAGCTTCTTTTTATATAAAATCCCACAGTTTATACTAGTAAATCTGCAGATCAGGAGCCTCAACGTCAGCTTTGTTCATTTTTTTTTTTTTTTTTTTTAAACAACTTTGAGTAATATTCAACTTCCTGGAAACTGTAATTTAAAATTTTCAAATTAAGTAATTATTTGTAAGAATAAAATAAGAATTAGAAGTTTTCAGCCATCAAAAGCGGTAAATAAAAAATTTAATTATGTTAGGATATTCTGCAAATTTCATGATCTATTAATTTTGTTTTCTTTATTATAACACAGTAGATTTCTTCAGGGAGGCGGAGACCCCTGAACCCCTTGAGCCTTACTTAATTTAAATTTGTCACTTTCTAATAATTGTGCTAATGGTTATTGTATATCTTGCATTTCTTTATACATTTTGATTTATAAGGATAAGTAACAGTTTTGGACAAATATTTTTCATTATCCTCATACTTTTACATGCCTGCCAACCACAAACACCTAAACTTGATATATCAGGAACTTTTGTAAGTGTAAACACAGTAATCTAGAGATTTACAATTTTGCTTCCGAAAAAAAAAAAAAAAAAGTTTTGATTCCATTTTGCGGCAGTTATAGCGGGACAGACAGACATACAGAAGAACAGACTGACAGATGAAAAACAATAAATTTCGTGTCTACAAAGTTAGCCTTCGCTGAAGTTTCGGCAATGACGTCATTATTAATGAGTTATTGATATCCAAGTTTGTTGAATTTTTAACGAATACTATAAAATACCAGTTTTTGTTCAATTATGACGTCATAGTTTTCTAAGTGAAATATTTATTAAAAATATAATTCTTTTTTATTTCTTTTACTTCTAATTATGCCCAATTTTTCTTAGAAAAATTCTTATTAACGAAAGAAATATCCGTGTTTAATATTTAACAAAAAGTACTATATCTATAGTTATTTTAATTCTGATGTCATATTTATTTTTTTTTTCTTAGTTTAATTTTTCGAATGGAAATTGCTCAATTGAAACTTATTGCTGTTGAAAAATTGTTATTCCAAATTTAGATTTGTTTTTTTTTGTTTTTTTTTTGGCAACGATAAAGGAAATTGGATAAATTTTATTTAAAAAATCCCTAATTGATTCGATATGAAAAAGAAGGAAATTTTGAATTATTAAGGAAAATATTTGAATAAAATTAATAAAACATAGCTAATGTTTTTTTTTTTTTTTTTCATGGGCTATGTTATATTTATACGCAAAGATACAAAGTTATTAATTAATTCATCAGTTTTGATGTTGAATTCATTTAAATTTTTGTACACGCTTTCAAATTTATAGCATTATAAGGACAAGGATTTAGATTAAAGGTTACTTAGCAACCATTAAGAGAAAATAAGGAAAAGAAAATAAATACATTTGAAATAAGTAAATCTCTAAAACAAATTAGTTTATATTATTGGAACACATTTATAAAAAATTTCCAAAATTTACAGTAATAATTTTAAAAATCTGACAAATGCGTTGACAAAATTTCAAAACAATACGAATAATTTAACTGGTAAATTTTAGTATCCATTTATCATTGAATTCCATTAATCAAATGTGTCATTTTCTCTCGGGGAAAAAAATGAAAATTATTGGATTTGCCATAGAAAAGCATTATTGCGCGAAATAAAATATTCTATATCTTCCGAACGAATGAATCAAATCTTACAAAAAACTATACAGCTTAATCCCAGTGTCTCACTAACATACCCACTTAATTTCAAGCCAATCGAATGCTTTTTACGTCAGTTATAGCGGAACAGACAGACAGACTGACAGAATCCAAAAAATTTCGTGTCTCCAAAGTAAGCCTTCAACTGACGTTTCGGCAATTAGGCAATATAATAATATCATTTATATCGGTGTTGATTATTGGAAAAATTATTTTTAATATAAGAAAGTTTTTCAATTGATTGCTGCTTTTTGCGTCAGTTGAAAGAAAAACGGAGATAATATGAGGATAATTATCGGTGTAATATGTGCCCATTACTTCATCTGTAAAGACTTTCTTTTAACAAATATTACAATTTCAAGATTCTGTTGCAGCACTCCCAGTGAGCTACTTTTTTTAAAATTTAGATTTGTCGATTAACTTCTTTTTTTTGAAAAAAATGGGGAGGAAAAAAACTAAATTTTTACTAAGTTTGGTGCAAGTTTACGAAACTAACTATTTTCAATTTTGCGGTCGAAAAGTCAACTGACATCTACTTTAAGAGTTGAAATATAAAATAAATGACGATGGATATAAAAACACCAGTGAAAATTGAAAATATTTAACAGAAATATATTGATAGAAATAATACAGTTGTGTTTTGCTCATTACAAAAATTTGGTGATAACGAATCATCTCTGGTGATAATGAGTTTTTCAACATTGTTTCAGAATGAGATAAATAATAAATGATAAATAGATAAATAAAAGATAAAAGTATTTTTAAGTACTTGGATAAAATTTATTTTCTCATAACAAATGAGGTAATATGTTAATCCTTATCGCTTTTATGTCATTTCCCGCATGACTTGCGAATCGGCATCACTTACACAAATTTTATTCGGTTCGCATCCCTTTTTTTCTTTAATAACTAACTTCTTAATTGCACTTCTTACTTACACTTCTTTTTATTATCAAAGAAAATGATTATTTTCCTTTAATTTCCGCTCAATAATGCATTTCACCAATAGATAGTAGATGTGCATGAGACGTCATGCACCCGAAAAGAGACGCACTTCTCACTTGTTGTAAGCAGAAAATTACAATTTTCACAGAAATGGTATTTAAAAAAATTATTTCTTACGTATAACACATTATTTCTTACATATGGTAAAAATTAAGAGATTTTTACCATACTTTTAGTTAGTGTTTTTTTAGAGTACAATTTAAAGTACAATTTAGTTAGTGTTTTTCCCTGCAGCAGAGATGGTAAGTCTGCGTCTTTATACATATTTCCTTATACTTTATTTCCCATATTTTAATACAGGAAAAGTTCTTTTATTCAATTGGAACATTTGACCGATTTAAAAGAACAAAATTTTCCCTAAAATAATAGGGGTGTACAAAAAGCCGGAGACTTTGAAACTCTGCTTAGTTTGGTTGTTATAAAAAAGATGATAAATATGTTATTTGTTGATAAATGTGCTCATTATTTATATCATCCTAAACTTAGTATCGGCAGAATGAAAAAAGTATCGAAATGTAATAGTTTTAAAAAGACAATTGTTTTTATTTAAATGTGACATCATTTTCCATTCATATATATTTTTTTAATTTAGTTTTAATTGTAATGAGAAAATGGCATCATACAAAATAAAATCAATAAAAATAAATTAATCCAAATATTTCAATGCAACAATGAAAAAGAATCCGTTTTCCACCAATTTAGAGATATTTTTAAAGTCTTTTAAAATTAAATTTCAAAAATCAAAATAGAATATTTTAAAAAAAAGTTAGTGCAGGTCTATATACACATGAACATCTTTTATTTAAAAATATTCTTAGTAATATTGATCCAGTATAAAGCTCGGGGCAGCTGACTGAAAGAAAACTGTCATTTTTTGTAAATATATAGATTTAGACAATCGTAAACTTATGTCTATGGGAATATTAAAATTCGACATTTTAGGGTGTTAGAGTTGACCGAATATTTTTTTCATTTTCAACACCCGCCGAGATTTGGGCAATACGAATGTCCAGCTCATTTCTTGTGTCGATGCGACAAATATGTTAGACGTTATTATGTTCACAAAAATGTAATTGTTGCAGGGAAGCCGGAGCTGTGCTCCGACAACAAGTTACTTCCTGTATAATAGGAAATAGACAGTATTTACGAATATACACAAAAGATTCCAGATACTCTACTCAGGTCTGCCACGGGCGACTATTTTTATATTCAGTTTGCACCAGTATTTTTTCTGATGCAAGGTTTTAAATATATTTCTCTTGTTGGCAAAGTGTTTGAGAGGGATTCTTTTTTTGAAAAAGTGGTGCGAATTAAAATTAAAAAATAGTCGCCTGTGGCGACCCTGTCTACCGTATACAATTACACCAATTTCTAAATATTTTTTAAATCTTCGTTACAGCTCATACGCATCTCATTTCTACACTTGACTTGCAACTTTTACTTTTTTTTATTTGTCGCAAAGGGGCTTAGAAACAGGAATCCACTTGAATTATACTTGGCACTGGTTATTATACGGCACAAAGAAAACGTAAGCGATGACGCGTGTAGAAGTTGACTTTTCTCTCTACCGAACCAGCCTAGAGCATACGCGCTTCCATGTACTATCGCATCAGGAAAAAAAACAGGTCTAATTCCGTTTTATACAGAACCAGTAGAACATATGAAATCTTCAACAATAATCTTTAACAGAAATTTATAACACATTTGATATGATGAAATACATAGTAATTAAGTTATTTAAAATCAATTAAGAACTTGAAAAATTTGCAAAATGACCTAAAACATAGAGTATATACTGTTATTGATGTAGAAATATGATTAATAATAAAAGATCAATACGTCCATGATAGAGCTATAAAATACTTTTGAATACTCTGTTTTCTATAATTGAAAACAAATAAAAGTCACTTAATTTAAAAATCACTCGTACACTCAATTTCAACCCTTTCTGGCGCAGTGTGCCCGGTCTGGACACACCTAATTTTAATTCCAAATGGCACCAATAATATTTTAGTAAAATCTTGCTTTTTCAAGAAAAGTTTAAATTAAGGAGGTCTTGACTTCTTAAGAAATCCTATGGGAATTCCGGTGTCACTCGATAATTTCTCATTTCACTAACAGATTTTGGCCGTGCCGGAAAGGGTTAAATTAAGAAGTTCTTGATTTCTTAAAAAATCGTTTGTAAATTCCGGTGTCAGTCGCTATTTTCTCATTTCACTAACATAATTTGTCCGCACCGGAAAGGTTTAAATGACTTACGTTTGCAGAACCTCTTATGTTTGTGGTTTCTGCAGGAAAAGGGACAAACTTGCACATTTTTTAAGGTAATTGAAACATCTATTTAAAATTGCTCTTCCGTAAGTAATATTCCGGTATTTTAATAGAATTTTGTCTTCCTTTAACACGCTCATTGCGGCTATCGATGTTGACATTTATTCAGGTCGTTTTGGTTGGAAAAATTTCATTCAGGAAAAATCAAATTTTAAGGCATGAATATTTTCGTTTGCGTTTGTTGCTCTAAATCTCTTCTAGAGTAACCTGAAATTTGTTTATGTTTCAAGTTGGAAAAGTATTTTCTTATTAAAAGGACATTTGAAAAACAAAAATCTTCAAATGTTCTTTTAAAGAGTTTATTACATTTACTTACGCAATTACATTTACTGCTTAAAGTGACGTTTAAGACACATTTCTAATAGGAGATTAAAATTTTTACATTTTGATTTGTTTTAAAAACCTGTCCTTCAATCAATGGTTATTATGGAAACGACCTATTGTGAAAATGTGCTTTTCTCCATGATGGCTTTTTTCACCATTTCTCCTGTTAAACAGTTAGAACTCGAGAACCATTCAAGACAAATTGTTCAAACTTGGAATTTGTCTTCAGTTATTTTTACTTAATTTTGATTCAGCGAATATCTATCTACATTTAAAATATGATTTTTTTTTTATAAATGTTACAATTTTTTTTCAAATTTTCACTTAAAATATATTTTTTTTTTCAAATGAACATTTTAAACAATGCTGAATCAAAATTAAAACGTATGCACTGCTGCTTATTTATATGACGAAAAATTAAAATTTTACGAATAATATTTCGAGTTATAATGATTTTAAATTACTCCATTTTTTTAACATATTCAGTTTTATCATGCATTTTTGTTTGCACAAAATATGGTTTGTCATCAGTAAAAAATTTTCAAAAATGCTGGACTCCGATAAAAGAAAAATTTAGGCTGATAACGTCTTTTTTATTTTATTTTATTACATTTTTTCAGAAAATGAAATCCAGACTTTGGCTGACAAAAGATTTATCTTGCAAAAGTATCATTGTTAACATTTAACAAATTTCAAACGAGATTTCTCTCCCCCCCCCCCCCCCCCAAGCAAAAATGTAAATCATAAGTTTTATTATGATAGAATAATGCCGCTTATTCAACTTTTATGTTTCTCGGATATCTTCTTTTATCTGAAGAATAATAAATGAAATTCTTTTAACTTTTCCGCATACTTAAGTTGAAAATATTCTTTAAAAATTGCCGCAGACATTTGCGTGGAAAAAGAAATGTCCACTTTTTTTCAAATTATTGTTCCAACATTTCAAAAGAATGAGTAAATTTCAAACTTTTCCTTTGCGCATCCTGATCTCAAGCTTTGAGCATGACTTTAAAAAATAATGTATTGTTTGCTCTATTTTAATATTTATGTATACTTTAAAATGCATTTTTTCCTTCAAAATTCGGACTTCGAACATTATAAAAATATTTGAAGATTTTGAATACTGAATGGCCCCAAAATGTTTGGGGGAGGCTTCTACGTTGTGATAATAATTCAGAAAAGCATGCTTTAATTATCGATGATGAAACAATTTCCGACGTCTTCAAAATTCTATAACAGGGTTCGTACGCCTGAAGAATTTTCAAGCACAATTTATGAGAATATATTTGTAATGATATTCGCGTTTTTTAATGGGGGGGGAGGGGAATTCATCTTCTAATATAGCAACGAATACTTTATTAAATACTAAAACCCCTAAAATCATCTGAATGTATACGAACTAATCCTGCATAATAAAACTGAGTGTTTGATAAAGAGAATGCATTCGCAATTCCGATGTCAGGAAATTTCGTAATTAATCTAAAAAATAGGCAAAATATTTTGCGCAACCCCGCATATTATGCTTACAAGGAGAGGATACGAGGCTTGTGTCACCGAACCCAGCGAGTCTTTTGGTATTCATAGAGTATAGTTAATATATAAACATATCACAAGGATAAAGTGCAATATTCAGTTGGGGCCATAAAAAACTACCCCCAAAGTTCACCCATTATTGACGCAAAACATATAATTAAATAAACTGAACACCTTTCCGAGGGCTGGATTGTACGGTTGGCAAGACGCCAGACATTTACTCTTCGCACTTTTCTGCTGTCAGCGGGTTCAAATCCCGCCCAGGCCCTTTTTTTTCACAGACAAAATTAGGATTAAATATTTTCGGACTACAATATCCGATTATTTATATGTATGACAAATATTAATAAGAACATACTTCTGCACTCATGTACACACACGCACATATATATATATACTTATTTATTTACAGAGATATTGTAGTTTTATGGATTGAAAGAAAAACTATTGGCAACATTTTAATTTTATTCATTCTTATATATAGATATTTCTATGAATATATCACTGTTCTTCGCAGCGGAGTAAATTAAAATACACTACATAAAACTAAAATATGCTATTTCATTTTTGTCTTGTCTAATACCTATCAATTTAAAAGATTATAATTTTTCGATTTTTTTTTATTTTGAAAATGTAATTTTCTTTTTCAATATCGACTCTCATGTTTCGATTAAGAATAACTGTTTTCGGTTAAAACCATTTTCGGGAACATTTTATCACGTAGTTTTACAGGTGGTTGTTAACCCTCTCATGCATAAATTATTTTTCATTATTTTGCATTATTGACTAAAAATAATTTTTTGAGATAAATGAAACCCCATTATAAAATAATTTTATCATTGCACTATATGCTAGCTAATATCTATCAACGAATCTGATTTCTATAAATGAATGTTCAAAAGTTTTTTGCTTAAAAATGCAATAATTATCTGTCCTCATATGAGGCCCGTATGCATGAGAGGGTTAAGCAAAACAAGCTTGTTAGTACACGACAGAAAATAAACAGCGAGGGTTTATAATGTTTATTCTTGCAGCAGTCACCTGCTGCAGAGCGAATATGTCCGGTAATTTGTTTTTAAAGTTTTTCGGTGATTATACCTTGTTCTTTATTAATTAAAATGAAAAAAGTTATTCTGTAGAAAACTCCTTTTGGAGAAGCTTCAAAACGTAACTTGTAAAAGCATGCACTTAATTTTTAAATACATAGTATTGAACACAAAAAAACTTCTTGAAACACCAGAAAATAAACACAATACCGCAAGGCCTTCTGACAGAACTTAGTCTATCTTCATCAGACGAAAAGACATGCGTCTACAATGAATGTAGCGGCACGACTGACGTGTAAAGGCGGGAAAGGGTGCAAGCTGGAGGAGCAGCCAATGGGAAAGAAGAAGGCAACAGCCAATCAGGGAAGAGCATAAACGAACAAAGGATACAATGAAGGAAGAAGGGAGAAAAGGAAAATGGTTACAAAGGGAAAATGTTAAAAGTAAGTAAAAAGTAATAAGTAAAAAGGCAAATTATATTAAAAGTAAATACACACACACATAAAATAATAATAATAATAGTTAGTATTTAAAATGTTTATAGTAATAAGAAAAAATATTTATATATAGCAAAAAAATTAGATACATGATTAATACGAAAAAAAAATTATAGTTCTAAATTTAAAAAAAAAAAAAAGTATAAATTAAAAGAATTATATTTATGATTAAAAAAACAGTAAATAATTATAATGCAGTACTGAAAAGGTTTTCCCAAGCTATGGATAGCGTTTTAGAATCAGATTTATCATTAACAATAACTTCACGATTAAGATAAATAGCTAAATTTTCAAGAAAATCTAACTCATAGGTACTATTGGCATTAAAGACAATTTTAGCAGTTTGAAAATTGAAACTATGGCCGGAATCCCAAGAGTGCTTAGCAACCGAAGATTTAGAAATTTCTGGATTATTGACATACCGAGAGTGTTCTTTAAGGCATTTTCCGACATTTCTTTTAGTTTGACCAATATAAGATAAATCACAGTCATTACAAAGAACATTATAAATACCCCATTTTGGGAGGTCAGGGACAGGGGATTTCATGGGAGGAAATTTGAATTTATTGACAGGCTTGAAAATAACGTTAAAATTGAATCGTCTTAAAACTTTAGCTAATTTAAAACATAAAGGTGGATAAAAGGGGAGGACAACTAAATTATCAGGTTTACTTTTAACGGAATTAGAAAGAGTGGATTTGTTAGCCGGTCTATTGAATTTGTTTACAGCAGTATTGATGATAGAAGGATGCGAAATGAAGATCCTAAACTGAAATGCATGTATACTATGGACCTTACATGTCCATAAGGAAATTTAGTTATTCTGGAGAAATGCTTCAGTGTATAAGGAACAATTTAACAGGCAGATTGGGCAAATGTTAAGGTGATGTCATGTATTCCCTCATTTACAGTTATAAAATAATTTATTTTTAAAAAGTATCACTTAACTCATTTTCCAGTACAACGTACGGGCAAGAAGAGATTGCCTGATACATCACTTAAAGCTTTTTGACTCCAATAAATTTTTTAAATATACTTTCATGTAATTTAATGACAAAAATGTTTAGACTAAATATTACGAATATCTTGGCTTAAACAAAGAAGTGTTTATCCCATGTTTTAAACTTATTGAAGAAGATTCAATAATTTATTAAATTTATTGAATTTATTAAAGAAGTATAAGTTATGTGGTTAATGAGTGGTTTAGTATTGACTGATGGGATATTTTGAAAACATGTATTGTTATTTTTTACTTTATACATACAAATTTAAAATTTTAAAAATGTATCTTTCATCATTTTTGTCATATGAGGGAATGATTCTTATATGAGGAATTGCTCTATTATGAAAATAAAAGCGTACTTTTAACCAAATCGGCGTATAAAATAATATTTTTTAGGTGAAAGGTCAGACAAGTCAAGAATAAATAAATAAAAAATGTATAATATTTTCATAAAATGTTCAAATATGTATAATTCGGTTTAAACCAGATTTTAAAAATAGTTAAATATAAGTATGGCGCAAAAATAAGTGTTTGATATCTGTCCCGTCTAATTTTAATTCCTGGGAGTCAAACTGAGACAAGAATAATGCAACGAAAATATATCTTTTAGTGAGAATGTGAAACAAATCTCTGAGTTATTTTAAAATAAATTATAAATTCTAATAAAATAAATAAAAAATGTATAATATTTTCATAAAATGTTCAAATATGTATAATTCGGTTTAAACCAGATTTTTAAAATAGTTAAATATAAGTATGGTGCAAAAATAAGTGTTTCTTTTCGATATTTTTACGAATAGAAGTACATTGGCCCTGAAAGGATAAAAAAATAAGTTAAAAAGCTTTGAATAAAAATTCCAGCGTACATTATTTTTGAGAAATCTTTTCCGGTGCTTCTCTAAAAATCTAATTAATATAAAACTTCTTAATCCTTTCCGGCTCACTGTGCCCAGTCTGGGATACCTAATTTTAATTCCAAACTTGCAAACGACACCAATGATACTTTAGTAAAATTTTGCTTTTACAACAAAAGCTTAAATTAAGAATTTCAAATTACCTAAAAAATTCGTTTGTGAATTCCGGCGTCAGTCGATAATTTCTCATTTTACTAACAGATTTTGCCCGTGCCGGAAGGGTTAACCCCTTGGGGACACGTATAAGTGCCGCGAAAAGGCTTAAGAACCCTTATTTATCCCCACCAGTAAAATTTGCCTTAATAAATTGGAAAAATTTCTCGATTTAATAAGACTAAAATTTTTATTTCTAAAAACAGGTAACAAAACATAAAAAAATTCTTAAAAGTTTTCCGTCGTGAAGGGGTTAATATTAAGCTGGAAAATATATTTTTTGCCAAAAGTATCTCATCTGGCATTTTGTAAAAAAGAAAAAAATAGAATTTTCAATACGATTCATTTTTTCTTTATCACTGTTATGAAAATGGCCTATTTACGTAGAATCATCCTCATTTTTAAACATTTGTGACATGAATTATAAATTTCAGATTAAAACTGGCAACTCTGCTTTAAACTAATATTATAATTTATAAGAAGTAGAAGCTTACAAGGAACCTGAAAAAAATATAGAATCCGCCATACCAGAAATACTGCTGAGTAAGAGGTTGTTACGTGTCATAATAACATCACTATTTGAGTTGGCGTTTAAAATCATACGTTCAATAATTACTTTTAAAAATGCGCAAAAAAATTGTCAGACGCTTTCTGTCAATCATCTCAGAAATGAGAATGCGCAAGATACACCAGTAACGCTTATAAAAAATATTCAGCAATAGAAATATTTTTTTCGGGTATGCGCTTTGCTATTTCCACGCGATTCAAGCTTTTATCCCTTAGGACCGGTATACTTCTCGCAGAAGTTTTTTAGAATCCTTGATTATTCCCATCATGAAATTTTGCTATATCAAATCCGTGCATTTTTGCGATTTCATTAGGCAAGAATATTAGATTTTATAAAGATTTACAAAGCACTATATATTTTGTTATAGGCACTCGTCTCCAGAAGATCATACCCGAGGTACTTTCTTTATTTGATCTCCTGCCATTGAAACAAAACAGCAAGATTACATGACCAGACTTTAACTTTGAAAGAAGGTGACTGCGCGTTACCGTTAACACTTAATATCTTTCACATATATGTCATGCTTTTTCTGGTGTGCGTTAAAATAAAGAGTTTTATATTTTTTTAGTACATAAAATGAATTTGTGTAGAAATCATACGAAAAACAGAAGGAAGTCCCCGTTCAGTTCATTCTTGATTTTTGTGAAATGACGTGTGTTTTGATGGCCTCAACCATTTTCATAAGATGCTGGGATACAATCTAGGTTTGCAATATGTCAAAAAATACTCGAGTTTTCCGTAAAAAGTGCAATGTAGTGCGCCATAAAAATTGTTCAGAAAAGGTAAGGAGAAAAGGTAATGATTATGAACATGTAAACTGATTTTTTTCTATATTACTAAAACTGAAGATTTTATCATAATTATAGATGAATTTCTGAATTTTCCATTAAATGTTTGTTTCAGAATGATATAGTCAATCTCATTTTTAAAGAAGTGAAAAATAACTTTTATAACTACAAGGAGACAAAAGTACATTTTTGTAAAATTTTCCCCCTTTAACCATTTCCGGCGCGGACAAATTCTGTTAGTAAAATGAGAAATTATCGACTGACACCGGAATTTACAAACGACTTTATAATAAATCAAGAACTCTTTAATTTAAGCTTTTATCGTAAAAGCAAGATTTTATTAAAATATTACTCCTGCCAATTGCAAGTTTGGAATTAAAATTAGGTTTGTCCAGACCGGACACACTGAGCCAGAAAGGGTTAAGCTTCATTGCTTCCATTTCGTAAACACTATGTTTTTCATTAATAAATAAATTACCGTATTTACTCGTGTATAGGGCGCACGCGTATATAAGGCGCACCCCTATTTTAGAATTAAAAATGGCGATTTCTTAAAATCTCGTATATAACGCGTACCATAAATTTGATACGCTAACGAAGAATGACTAAATAAATTTCAGTAAAAAAAAAGTCGAAACAAACATTACACCAGGCCAGAAAACAAGACAAAATTGCATTTTTAGATTTCGGGTTTTAAGAGAATGACGGGAAATAGGAATGAGTGACGGTAAAGAGCGTCATTATATTAGCGTTTAGATAACGTCATTAGCTCTGTTGTATAAAAAAAAAACTGCAAGGAATGAAATAAAGATGCCGTAATACTTCAATTAAGTAACATTTTCCGAGTTTTAATATCTTCTTTGAATAATTTCTTGTTTCATATATATATCGTCCGATTGCATCCAACAGTAAAAAAATATTCCGTGTATAAGGCGCACCTAGGAGTTTTGCCCTAATTTTTTGGAGAAAAGTTCGCCTAATACACGATACGGTATTTTTAGTTCTTTCTTCACGTGTACCTATATGACATCGTTATCCATTAATCCCTTCGCGACAAGAGCCTCTTACGAAATTTTTAATGTTTAGTCACCGGTTTCTAAAAACAGAAATTTGTGCCTTTGTAAATCGAGAAAATGCTCCGATTAAATAAGGCACGTTTTAGTGTAAAATTATACTGGTGGGCATAATCAAAGATTCTTAAGACTTTTTCCGGCACGTATACGTGTCGCTCGTCCCCAAGTGGTTAAGAAACATATGTCATTTTTAACATTGCATAACTAAAGTGCCATAACTTTGCTATTTTTATGCCAAAATTTTAATCACGTTTTACCTACAGATGTTGATTTTCAAATAGTATATTATTTCCGATTTCGCAGTAAAATAATTATGTAGATTATGTAGTTTTTTTATTATTTTCTAAAAGTTTTAAATGAATTTTTCCATATTGCAACGCACTGAATATGTCATATGTGATTTCACTTTTTATTTAACTGAAGCTAATATATCGTTGCTGCTCAAAGCATGCAAACTGAATGATAAGTTTGCGTTTCGTAATACAGCTCATATTCAAAATATTAGAATAATTACCTTTTTTTTAGAAATTGAAAATATCGTTTGGTAATTTAATGTCTTTTAATGAAAATATGCAAACGATATTTTTATTAAAAACTTATTGTTGATTAAACTTACTTGTTATCTTAAATTTAATATCATTTTTGAAAAGATTAATTGCAAAAAAAATTATTTTGAAAAGTCAAAATATTAGAATATTTATTCAAGTGGTTCAAAATATTGGAATATTTCACATTAATTCTCCTTTAATTATTACCAATTCTTAACTGGTGGCATCATTGATTAAATTCAGACTATTTTATTTAAAATCAGTATTCTTTTTTGCAGTTTGTTTCTTTTTCGTCTTAAAATGGGCCGTGTGAGTGATATTCCTGAATCTACTAAACTTCGTATGGTTGATTTGTATCGGCACGGTAAAAATCAATGTTTTATAGCGAATTATTTACATTGTTCGCAATCGAGCGTTAGTAAAATACTAACACAATATTCAAAAATTGGAAAATTTCAAAATAATCGCCGAAATGGTGGCCGAAAACCAAAAACATCTGCTAGAGATGGCAGGAAACTGAAGCGTACAGTTAAGAAAAACCGTTTTAAAAGTGTGCGATTCTTGCACCGAAAATGGAAAGAAGAAGGAGTTGAAGTTTCTACATCGACAACATTAAGACGTCTCCATAAATTTAAATTTGAATCTCGAGTACCGAAAACAAAACCTCTCATGACTGCAAGACAAAAGCGTATAAGATTGAATTGGTGTAAATCAAGACGTTTATGGAGCAATGAAGATTGGAAAAATATATTATTTAGTGATGAAAGTATGTTTTATGTTTCATATGGTAATCAAAGTATTCGAGTTTGGAGAATGAAGCAAGAAGCATTTGATAAAGAATGCCTTAAATGTTCCGTAAAATTTGCTGCTAGTGTCATGGTTTGGGGTTGTATGAGTGCAGAAGGACCTGGAAAGTTATGCATCGTCTACGAAAAGGTTAACTCTCTGATATATCAAGAAATTTTAGAATATTACATGATTCCATCATCAGAAGATTTATTTGAAGATGATTTTATCTTTCAACAAGATTTAGCGTCCCCGCATACCTCGGTGTCAGAATACCTAAGAATTGGTTCCGCCAACGCAACATTAAGGTACTTCCTTGGCCACCAAATTCACCAGATCTTAATCCCATCGAAAACTTATGGTGTATAATGAAGAAAAAACTTCAAGAAAATCCTCCTTCAAGTAAAACTGAGTTAGTGGCACGTATAAAGTCTATTTGGGCTAATATTGATAGAAATGTTTGTAAACACGTTGTATATAGTATGCAAGATCGATTGTACGCTGTTATGAAAGCTAAAGGGGATGCTACAAAATATTAACTACCATTTACTTCATATTCATAAGGTAATATTGTTGCGTAAAATAAAATATTCTGATATTTTGAACCAATCTAAATTTTATTCTAATATTCTGGTGTGTTTAAGGAAGCTGTATACCTAATTTATTGTGCTGTATTTTATATTTTATAAATGTTAAAATCTTATCTAAACATTCCAGATTTAATTTATAAGAAATTTAATTGCATTTACTTAGTATAAAAAATAAATAAATGACAAATATTTTTTTCTTATTACTTTTTCTCAATTATTCTAATATTTTGAATATGAGCTGTAGAGTGAAATCGTATAATAATACGATTACGCTGTAAATGTAAGTTTCTGCATATTCCTTGTTGCAATCACAGAGAAGATAAACTTCTTACGCAGATAATAAGATTCTTAAGACTCTTTCCGGCACGTATACGTGTCGCACGTCCCCAAGGGTTAAGGAAAAACAATGATTCAATAAAAAATTTGATAATGGGTTAGTAAAATTTTGCTTTTATAAAGAAAGCTTAAATTAAGGGGATCATAATTTCTAAAAACATCTTTGGTAAATTTAGGTGTCATTCAATAATTTCTCATTTTACGAATTTAATTTGTACCGCAAATGGTTAGTTAAAAATAGCAGTTGATGAAAAACATAGGAAGCAGTGCGAAACCTCGCGTAGTTCTGTTGGTTATGAACTATTAACCTAAAAAGTTTTTACTATTTTCGTAGTATATTTGATAAAAATCTTATGATTTTTTAAATTGCCGTTTAGAGATCTATTGTTATATATCACAATTACCGTAATTTCGTGTAGATAAGCCGCAGCTCAAACAATTCTGTTTCGACCCAGAAATTTTCAAAAATAAAATGTAACATCTTGTATCGCGTATATATTTATCTTAAATTACTGAATGTATTTTCTGGGTCGAAAATGAATTGTTTGAGCTGCGGCTTATCTACACGAAATTACGGTAAGGTTAATACTAATTTGTACCGCCATTTTGTAATTTTCAATCCAATATAATCAGTGGCGTAGTAAGCGAAAGACGGAGGGGGCGGCTCGCTCTGGGCTTCATCCTCTAAGGGGTGATACTAAATCTCTCTTTGCGAACCCATGTATGCATAATCTTAGATATACATGGTTAAGAGTGTAATAAGATTTTGGAAAAGAATTCTGAAATAAAATGAAAATTCTAGCACACGACGCAACAGAGTTAATTTACTTTTCTTTGAGAATGTGAAATTTTTCTAAATAGGATATGCACCAGAGGACAAAATACAACCTATCCAACGAATGGGCAACGAAAGATAACTTTAAAAGAAAGACTTATCTTCTGCATATAGACACCGCATTGACTTATGCGGATCATGGGTTGAATGATGAGTGATGAGTCGCTCCTGTAAGTTTTTAGGTGCGTTCGTAGTTATGTAAATGCGTAGCGCCTATAGTTGTCGCTCAGTCCGTCCGTCTATCCGTCCGCATATAACAACGCAAAAACTACCCAACTGAATCGTTTGACATTTAAAATGCATAATTATTTCATAATTTTGTTGAGTCATTTCAAATGTTATGAAAATCGGATGCATAGATCAATGACAGAGACAACCAAAAGTAATCCGTTACCTTACGGTCAATGGGGAAAAATGTTTCAAATGCTTTTTAGCTCACAGGCTATCATAGCCTGAGAGCTTATGTGCCCGTCCGTTCTGTATGTATGTACGTAACGCGATAACTCATGATAAAAATATCCGATCCACTTGAAATTTTGTATGTAGGTATATCCTGACAAGGCGCTTCCCTGATTAGTTTTTGGAGTTCATTCGATATGTATAAGAGGGGGAACGGGGTCTCATGCCCCCCCGTTAGTTGATATAGATGGGATTTTCATGCAGAATTAAGTTTTCAAAATTTAGATTAGGATCATTCTGATGAGGCGATTCCGTGACTGATATTAGGTGTTCATTGATTAAGTATAAATAGGGGGAACAGGGGTTCTAATGCCCCCCCCCCGTTAGTTGATATAAATGGGATTTTCATGCAGAATTAAGTTTTCAAAATTTAGATTAGGATCATTCTGATGAGGCGATTCCGTGACTGTTATTAGGTGTTCATTGAATAAGTATAAATAGGGGGAACAGGGGTTCTAATGCCCCCCCCGCGTTAGTTGATATAAATGGGATTTTCATGCAGAATTAATTTTTCGTTCAAAATTTAGATTAGGATCATTCTGATGAGGCGATTCAGTGACTGTTATTAGTTGTTCATTGAATAAGTATAAATAGGGAGAACAGGGGTTCTAATGCCCCCCCCCGTTAGTTGATATAAATATGATTTTAATGCAGAGTTAAGTTTTCGTTCAAAATTTAGATTAGGATCATTCTGATGAGGCGATTCCGTGACTGTTATTAGGTGTTCATTGAATAAGTATAAATAAGGGGAACAGGGGTTCTAATGTCCCCCCCCCCTTAATTTATATAAATGGGTTTTTCAAGCAGAATTTTCAGATTTCGTTCAAATCTCTGAATAGTTTTGGAAGTTTAATGGTTAAGTATAAAAGAGGGGGATAACTCTTTTTAAATTATATAAATGCTAAATGGGTTTTTATTAAGAATTATCTAATTTGCTCTGAATTTTGGATATAGATTTTTTATATGATAAAGCATGTCTTTGATAGTATAGGAGGTTCAATGATTAAGTATAAAAAAAGAGAAAAGGGGAGAGCTGTTTCCCCTTCTTAATTTTTTTTTTCGAACGGAATTAACCCTTGAAAATATAAAGCTTTAATGTGCAATTAGTATTTGTAGCCTGTGAGCTCAATGCCTTCAGTTTAACTGGGCAGTATTCTTTATTAATGGTGTTACACTCAGTCGAACATAATAGAAATGACATGAATCTATGAAGTATATACTAAAATATACATTCTGTACAATCTGTGATGCAAAGAATATTTATTATTACATTACACGGCCACACAAAAGTATTCCACTACATAATGCTATACGGGGAAACATTGTTTGGGGCATGTTTTAATTATATTAAATTACTTCACATTTTGTGAATAAGATATACGTTGTAATAAAAATTACTTCCAGCATATTTACAGGAACACAAAGATTTCGACCATTATACTGTATCCGAAGTACGGTTTACTATAATAGCAAGATCTGAATATTTTAAAAACTTCTTTATCGTACGAGCGCACTTCCTTTGCCTTCACGTGCAATTTCCAACTTGTTTTTCATGCAGGTGGACAAAAGGTCAATAAGGAATGGTATGGTCTTTTAATGTAATAATATAGAATTGTGATTGAAAGAATGTGACGGATGGGGCCGGGGGAGACTGACACTATTTACAACCGCCCGGGTGTCACTCATTCTAGCTACGCCACTGAATATAATTGTACATGAATGCTGACGAGATTTCGTCTCTGAACCATTTATCCCAAAAGAATTCTGGATGTCGTAATTGTATTATCATGATGTTTTGCAGTATTTACTTATTTACTACAAATTGAGTAAGTTGTATAATGTTGGATTTTTACACACAAATTGCAAGACTATTTTGTTTTTAAAGAAGCACCCACATTTCTCACATTTAACACTTTTTAGGTGCGCTCGTAATTATATAAATACGTAGCACCTATAGTCGTCGATCAGTCCGTCCATCCATCTGTCCGTCTATCCGTCTGCCTATCAAAAGAGCAATTACTATCTAACCGAATGCTTTGAATTTTAAAATATATAACTATTGCAAAATTTTGCCGAATCTTTTCAAATTGTTTGAAAATCGGATACATAGTTAAATTACAGGGACGGTCAAAAATTTTCCGTGACATTATGGCCTCTGAGAAAAAAAAAATTATGTGCAGGTTAATTGTCTTGCAGCATTTCAAGCAGAATGAAATTGCCATGCATTTACCAAAGTGTACTAAAATATACTCTCAATAACAATATGCGGTGCTAAAAATGTTTATTATTCATTTACAGGGCAACACAAAAGAATTAAATAATTGTAATATTTGTACAAAAAATTTAAATAATTACATTAAAAAATAATTGTTAAATAATTACCCGTTAAATAATTGTATAGAGCGAGACTTTGTTTAAGGCATATTTTAATCATATTAGATTATTTCACATATAATGAAAGTGATATACGTTGCTGAGGTTTGCTGTGAGTTATATCCTGTATCATAGAATGTGTACAGTATTTACAGGGGCACACAAAACATTTCGGATACTATACTGTATATTAAATACTGTATATACCGAAATACTGTATATTAAAAAAAAAATTAAAAAGAAGAGCAGCGTGGCTTCGGTTGATAATAAATTTTTGATTAACATGTTATTTTTTCCATAATTCTTGATTTAAAAAATAGCAAAATTAAAGACACACTTAATGTTTTAACCCCTTGAAGGGCGGTGGGATAAAATACATCTCGATTAATTTTAATTCCAAAATACCATATTGACACCACAATTCCGAAATAAAAGTTTGAACTAGGTGAAGAAAACCTTTCGTATGTATTTTTGTTAAATTCTTGTGTCATTCAATCATTTCAGAATTTTAAGAACACAAGTGCTTTGCCCCTTTAAATGGTTAAACATAGTAAAAACAATCACAGAATAATAAGCATACGGTTATTTGTAACGTATAAATTGTTTGAAACTTATTTAGTGGTTTTATATTGAAAAAAAAACTGTTTTTTAATGTACTCTCTCTGAATATAAAACAATCATTAAAAAAAATTGTGATTATTTTCAAAAAATTTATCATTTTTATCTTAAAAAATTATTACTCAGGTTCAAGATAATTAATGATGATTATGGCTTAAACTCAGTAAAAAAACATACTGAGTCTCATTGAAATCTATTACAGTGGCATAGGGAAAACGGCATGCAATGACTCTGCTTGATTAAAATAAAAAGTGTCCCTCAAAAATTTTTTAAATGCGAAATACCACTAAAAACATCCAAAAGCCATCTAATCTCTAGAATTAATGCAAGAATTTTCATCAAGCTTCAGATTCAGATAGACCTTGATAAATATTATTTCTGTTTACGTTTTGATGCAAATCAACCAATAACTAACGCAGAAAATTATCTCCTCCCCCAAAACAAAGACGACACAAACTGATAGATAAGGTAACAAATTTGCAATTGCTCCTTTGAAAAATCGAATTGATCTCCACATCCCCCTCCT
This sequence comes from Maratus speculifer, assembly GCA_964019185.1. NCBI lineage: Eukaryota > Metazoa > Arthropoda > Arachnida > Araneae > Salticidae > Maratus > Maratus speculifer. The sequence continues at coordinate 396,327,093 of OZ025295.1, forward strand.
ACCTTGCGAAGCGTCACTCATCAAAGAATGTTGTGTTATTATTCTGCCGTACCATCGTCTTTACTGAGTGACAGTAACAACAAACCTAATTTTTTTTTGCTAAAAAATTGAGTGAGTGATATATTTGTTTCTCAACGAAGTAAATTTTCAAAAATCGCGTAGTACAAGTGGCAATTAATTGTATTACTGTGATAATTCTGTTTTTTATGACTGGCTGGAGTTTATTTTTATGATTTTACACACTGACAGAGTAACGAAACTTTCTTTCTTGAGTTTATTTGAAAAAAAAAAACAATTCATACCATAAAAATTAAATTGCAATTTATATTAATAATAAAAAAACTTAACCTAATGCTTCAGATTCTTCAAAGTTGTATTTCCATCGCGTAACTAACACGGAAGGTCTCCATACGGGCATACTCAGAAAAATCTGAAAAAATTACAGAATGTTCTTCTCATGTAGTTATATATGTTTATAAAAAAAATTTCGGCGGAATATCCTTATAACGTCTGTAAAAAAATAATAATAATTTCGTTTATTTGGCGATTTATCTCCGGTTGGCGAAAAAACGAAATTTTGAAAAATACGCTTTTACGCTTCGAATACTTTTTAAAGAAAAAACTTCCTATGTTCAATTTATTTAAATAAGTTTAGTTTAAGTAATTTTAGTTTTGCATTTTTACTTTACTTTAAGTGTAATTTTGTCATATACGTTTATATGTACTTATAACAAAATGAAATTAATATATTTTATCATTTAAAACACAATTTAAATTGATTAAAATTGTTCCAAATTCAAAAATACACTGTTAAAAATCTGCTGCATTTTGTTGCAACGCATTCCCTTGCTTGTATAGAAAACGGTTACTTGGCCGTCAAATGGAGCTTTCTCATTGGTTGGAATAGAGATATTATATACAAGCGGTGGAGTGCGTTGCAACAAAATGCAGAAGATTTTTAACAGTGTATGACGCGGTCAATTCCCCGTGCTATGGAGCATTCTCATTGGTCAGAAGAGAGACATTCTATAAAAGTAGTTGAGTGACGTTGCAGTAAATGCTGCAGATTTTTAACAGTGAAGTCAATTGAAATCAATTTTCAGATTCGTTAAAATCGTCTGCTTTTGGCGAGGAAATGCACTACTCGCCAAATCCCGCGTCGCTTTCAGCTTTTCACGCCAATTATTCCAAACTATTTTATTTTTTTTTACATATCTAATAATGTAATTCCGCCGCTAATTTTCACTGATCCTTTATTACATACATGAGTAGTTTAATTCGTATTTTTTTTCAAAAAATTCTGAATATGCCCCCAATGGAGACCTTCCTTGTAAGCTTCCAAATTCGGAGGCTTAGACAAAAGCAAAAGGAAACGGAATTCTGCAATAATTTAGCCCTTTAAGATCTGGCCTACGCAATTGTGTAAGGAAAAAAAGAGATATTTTCCACGCTTTATTATTACGCCATATTATTACGCTATTCTTTTGTGATTTTTTAAAATTTTAATTTTTTTTTCGCATTTTGAAATTTTAGATTGGCGACAAATGGAAACATTTGTATAATTTGGCGAATAGTTTATCGGTTTCTATAGTATTGGAAATTGGCCATCAAGATAATCAAGTTGTACTTAATAAAGTGATGTCCGCTTTATTTTAGCAAGCAAAATTTGCTACAGATATCTTGAATAATTTAATTTAATAATTAGTATTATTTTCTCCGAAACCATTAGTATTATTTGCTCCAAAATCATTAGTATTATTTGCTCCGAAGTTATCTAAATAAATCAAATATTACATCTGATGTGTTACTACGCCATAAATTAGGGGAGACCCGAACCCCATTTTCGGCCAAAATCATCAAAAGTTCATTTTTTTTTTTAATTTCAGAAAACGATAAAATACATATTTGCGAATATTCATGCAAAATTTCAAAACTCGGGGACACTTGCAACAGGTAGAAAATGAGCTTTTTTAATTGTAGTCACTATAGAGTTTAAAGGACTAGCGGCCACTTAAAATGTGTTTTCCTGAAAATGATTTTTTTCATATTTTGCCTAAGTTCAAAGTACTAAGGCTCAGTGATAAAATGGTTTAGAAACAAAGTATTTATCTTTTTGGAATCTTAAAAAAATTTGCAACAAAAGTAAGGAGAGATATATTTTTTAACTATTTCTGAAAATTTTACATAAATTGGTAAACATGAAACTTATAACGAATTTAAGGAAATTTACCATGCGTAATTTCTTTCTTTTTTTTTTTTTTTAGCTGATTAAAATAGAAAATTAAAAATATATCTCCCTAGGTCGTTTCCATATACTATAACACTATTTAAGAAATTTTAGTAATACCAAAATATTGAAAATTGTATGAGGAGTAGTAATTTTATAGTAGTTAGTAGTATACTAACATAAAAGTAAAAAAAAAATTAAAAAAAGAAGAAGATATTTTGGAAAGAGTTCCGTATCTTGTCCTAGTTGGGAAGTTTGGTGAAGGAATCTGAAATTATGCCAATAGACAGTTTTAACATTTTACCAAGTTTATCAAGATGGTGGAATAACATGGTTTTTCAAAAGAAAACATTTATTTTATACTAGCGGCCCGCCCTCGCTTTGCTTCGGATAGTCCCGTGTCACTACTGACACCGCAAATTGTTACTACCACTTCATCCCATTAAATTCAACTACTAAAACCATTACTCTCCTTTTAAGTAGTCGGGTAAAAAGTAGCCTGTATGTTAATCTAAGGTGCCAGATAACTTTGTTTTATACTATGTAGCGATGTTATTATACATATAAACCTTCCTCTTGAATCACTCTATCTATTAAAAAAAAACCGCATCAAAATCCGTTGCGTAGTTTTAAAGATTTAAACGCACATAGGGATATAGGGACAGAAAAAGCGACTTTGTTTTATACTATGTAGTGATGTTATTATACATATAAACCTTCCTCTTGAATCGCACTATCTATTAAAAAAAACCGCATCAAAATCCGTTGCGTGGGTTAAAGTTTTAAGCGTACATAGGGATATAGGGACAGAAAAAGCGACTTTGTTTTATACTATGTAGTGATGTTATTATACATATAAACCTTCCTCTTGAATCACTCTGTCTTTTAAAAAATCCGCATCAAAATCCGTTGCGTAGTTTTAAAGATTTAAGCATACATAGGGATATAGGGACAGAAAAAGCGACTTTGTTTTATACTATGTAGTGATGTTATTATACATATAAACCTTCCTCTTGAATCACTCTGTCTATTAAAAAAAACTTATCAAAATCCGTTGCGTAGTTTTAAAGATTTAAGCATACATAGGGATATAGGGACAGAAAAAGCGACTTTGTTTTATACTATGTAGTGATGTTATTATACATATAAACCTTCCTCTTGAATCACTCTGTCTTTTAAAAAATCCGCATCAAAATCCGTTGCGTAGTTTTAAAGATTTAAGCATACATAGGGATATAGGGACAGAAAAAGCGACTTTGTTTTATACTATGTAGTGATGTTATCACATATAAACCTTCCTCTTGAATCACTCTATCTATTAAAAAAAACCTTATCAAAATCCGTTGCGTAGTTTTAAAGATTTAAGCATACATAGGGATATAGGGACAGAAAAAGCGACTTTGTTTTATACTATGTAGTGATGTTATCACATATAAACCTTCCTCTTGAATCACTCTATCTATTAAAAAAAACCTTATCAAAATCCGTTGCGTAGTTTTAAAGATTTAAGCATACATAGGGATATAGGGACAGAAAAAGCGACTTTGTTTTATACTATGTAGTGATGTTATTATACATATAAACCTTCCTCTTGAATCACTCTGTCTATTAAAAAAAAACTTATCAAAATCCGTTGCGTAGTTTTAAAGATTTAAGCATACATAGGGATATAGGGACAGAAAAAGCGACTTTGTTTTATACTATGTAGTGATGTTATCACATATAAACCTTCCTCTTGAATCACTCTATCTATTAAAAAAAACCTTATCAAAATCCGTTGCGTAGTTTTAAAGATTTAAGCATACATAGGGATATAGGGACAGAAAAAGCGACTTTGTTTTATACTATGTAGTGATGTTATTATACATATAAACCTTCCTCTTGAATCACTCTGTCTATTAAAAAAAAACTTATCAAAATCCGTTGCGTAGTTTTAAAGATTTAAGCATACATAGGGATATAGGGACAGAAAAAGCGACTTTGTTTTATACTATGTAGTGATGTTATTATACATATAAACCTTCCTCTTGAATCACTCTGTCTTTTAAAAAATCCGCATCAAAATCCGTTGCGTAGTTTTAAAGATTTAAGCATACATAGGGATATAGGGACAGAAAAAGCGACTTTGTTTTATACTATGTAGTGATGTTATCACATATAAACCTTCCTCTTGAATCACTCTATCTATTAAAAAAAACCTTATCAAAATCCGTTGCGTAGTTTTAAAGATTTAAGCATACATAGGGATATAGGGACAGAAAAAGCGACTTTGTTTTATACTATGTAGTGATGTTATTATACATATAAACCTTCCTCTTGAATCACTCTATCTATTAAAAAAAAACCGCATCAAAATCCGTTGCGTAGTTTTAAAGATTTAAGCGTACATAGGGATATAGGGACAGAAAAAGCGACTTTGTTTTATACTATGTAGTGATAAATCTTGTAGGGTTCAGCCTGCGTTTGCAATGTATAAGCGGAAAAAATGAAATTATTTACGACATCACATTAAAAACCTCAAAAATAACAGTATTTCTCCACTATTTAATGGATGTTATTATACATATAAACCTTCCTCTTGAATCACTCTATCTATTAAAAAAAACCGCATCAAAATCCGTTGCGTAGTTTTAAAGATTTAAGCGCACATAGGGATATAGGGACAGAAAAAGCGACTTTGTTTTATACTATGTAGTGATATGTATTAGTTTTATGTGTATTATATATGTTATTATAAATATATATACATGAACATTTACATATATACGCATATAAATAAATAAAGACATATATGTATTTTTAGAATTTTATGAGTTTCATATTTTACATTTATTATACATGCGTATTAAACGTAACATTGCCCTATAAATGTTACTTTTATCTACCTTTTCAGTCATATACAAAGCACAAAAACGTTTATTACATAATATTACAATAAATGACCTATCATATTTCTAGATAATCATAGGACCAAAGTAAAAAATGTCCAAGCCGGAGATCGAACCAGGAACCACTAGAGTAGCGCTCCAAGTGCTCTACTATTTAACTTCCAAGGACGATGCTCAGCTTGTCATTTCTCATGCAGCCTTACAAACATATGAGAGTGAAAGATGACAAGATAATCATTGTCCTCGTAGATTAAATTGTAGAGCATTTTTTACGCGGTTGATCCTGTGCTTACTTAGCAATGTAATAAGTTACTTATTAAATATATTTTATAACTATAATTTCAAGCGTAATTTCACTGTTGAAAATTATTTGAAGAATTAAAGTTATATAAGCTCAGATATGCTTCTTTTTTATGCCATTGTTTTTGGATAGTAGAATTCGTCTAATTTAATTTATTAATCTGTCGAGAAGAAGAATCCGAAGATTAATGTTCAAAAGAAGTTGCTTTTCACGTTGTTCATTCATGATAATCAAGATAATCATGAAATCCAAATTGACAGAAAAATAGTTAGGAAATAGGATATAAACAATTTCAATGAAAATTTCCCTTACCTGTCGCCATCCCGATTTATGCCAATACTCGATTTAATGGAAGATTACTTCTTTATATTCTAAAAAGATTTTGTTTATCAGAAAGTTTGTATTCAAATCAGCATCAGTGAAAGAATGTGCGATTATATGTTTTGATACATTAGAAAGAGAATCTTATGTTTCACATTTTATAGAGGCATCTACATTAATGATTTTGAAAACTTATATGAAATGCCTTGCATTTTCAAAATAATGCGTCATATGAAAGCAGAATACACTATATTGCCATTGATTATTGGACACTTGCGGTTTTAGACATTTTACTAAATAGCTAGAAAAATACATGAGGAATCATCTCGAAACTTTTATTGTATAAATATAATTGTATACGCCATACATCGCCGTGAAGACTTTTTACCGAAACTCCATAGGGGACCGTCAACAAATTAAAAAAGGATGAATATCTTTTGAATAACCCTGTCAAAACTAATGTAGCAAAAGTGCTCAAATTCTAGATTATGATTGAATGCCTTATTGTAATACACAGTGTTCATTTTTATGCAAATAGCATGCATACTCGCAGAGTAATTAAGGTTTTTATAAAAATGGTCCCAAATTTTTCCAAGTTTTTTCCTTATAATTTTCAGAGTTCTTAATATAAAATAATATTTTTTTTAGAAAATAGGACAAACAACATTGCAGACAGTACCCTGTAATCAGAATTAAAAAATAATAAAAATTGTATGAAAAATGAGTAGGTTTACTAAATAATTTTTTACTGCGCATGCGCCAAAGATATCAAAATTTCATTTGCATATTATGTTAGCTAAATGTATAGAGCAACTTTTGTAAAAGTCTCAAAATCATAGCTTGAAAATTCTGAAAGTAATCGTCTATAGAAAAAGGACAAAATCCGTTGTTTCCAAAATGAAGCAAAAAAATGAGGGATTTTATCCAAATCTAGTAGTACATCCCGTATTGTGTATTCTATAATGACACTAATCAATGAATATATGGATACAACCCCTCTTGTTTTTGCTTCATTTTGAGAATAACGGATTTTCAACTAATTCAATTGACGATTATTTTCAGAATTTTCAAGCTATAATTTTGAGACTTTTACAAAAGTTGCTCTATACATTTAGCTAACATAATATGCAAATGAAATTTTGATATCTTTGACGCATGCGCAGTAAAACATTATTTAGTAAACCTACTCATTTTGTACAAAATTTTCATTATTTTTTAATTCTGATTACAAGGTACTGTGTGCAATGTTGTTTGTCATATTTTCTGAAAAAAGTATTATTTTATATTAAGAACTCTGAAAATTATAAGGAAAAAACTTGGAAAAATTTGGGACCATTTTTATAAAAACATTAATTACTCTGCGAGTATGCATGCTATTTGCATAAAAATGAACAAGGCGTATTACAATAAGGCATTCAATCATAATCTAGAGTTTGAGCGCTTTTGCTACATTAGTTTTGACAGGGTTATTCAAAAGATATTCATTCTTTTTTAATTTGTTGACGGTCCCCTATGGAGTTTCGGTAAAAAATATTCACGGCGATGTATGGTGTATACTATTATATTTATACACTAAGAGTTTCGAGATGATTCCTCATGTATTTTTCTAGATATTTAGTAAAATGTCTAAAATCGCAAGTGTCCAATAATCAATGGCAATATAGTGTATAAAAGAATTCGTAAACGAATATCTAAAGAAATTATTAGCCGCTTAGCATGCTTCATTCATAAATATTCCTAGTCTATACCAATTTGTAAAAATAACTAAGTTTGTTAATACTGACATCTTACAAAATAGAGGAGCGTTGCAACGTAAAACAGGGTTCGCACAGCTGTACCACTAAATTTTTACAATGTTTTCAATGTATTTCACTGCCGAAAACTATTGCGAAAATCGCGAATCGAGGAGGTGGTTGCGAATTCTGTATCTTAAAAAATATATATGAATTGCTTTATCATTAATAGTGGTGCCAGAGTCCTTACAAAATATAAGGAGTGTGCGAACCCTGTTTTTAAAACCTTTTTATATAATTTTTGAAATCTAACTTAAATCTCTTATCTCATAATCCTACTTTTTTTTCTCGATGACTTCCTCATACCACGTATTCGGTAAAACAGAGTCGACATATTCGTCGGGAGTTAATTATCATTACTAGCATACCCAGCCCGCTTCGCCGGGCTTAATTTGAAGGTTTATTTAATAATTTATGTGTATGGTACACTTCTCTCTCAGCTGGCGACGGATCCCCCGGTGACTCTCCCCGGACCATCGGCACTCCACGTGCGTCGGGTGAGCGTCAGAACAAACTTTCAGCATATACATATGGGTGGTTGTACTTGAATGCACAGACCTGCGCGTTTTTTTCTATCTTGCTTTTATACCTCTGGACCGAGTTGGCGCATTGCCAAGATTTGCTTCCTCTGGACCGAGTTGGCGCATTGCCAAGATTTGCTTTCCCCTGTGCCTCAATTAATTAATTAATTATCCTCAGAATTCCTTTTATTTATAGAGATTCCTTGACATAATTTGAGTTTAAAAAAAGCGACAAATCAGCGAAACAACTTTCTTAAAGCACTTTTTCAACTCCAGGATAGATCTTTCTAATTTTCCTGTAGTAACTGCTATTGCTAATTAGCAGTTCCGTCGATAAATAAATTCTGCACGTTATTTACTAATTAATAATGTATGTTTTTTTATATTTTGGCTTTTCTAACTGCTTAAAGGCACAGTTAGATAACTTGATTAGAAAATATAAAGACTTAGACAGCATACAAAATCGCCATTTAAATTTAATTTATTTTCTGTGATACTTTTACTGGTGCGGATTTTAGATTTTTTTTGTATACTAAGGTAATAATTTACAATTTTTTATTTTATTGTCTAAAGATTTCCATTATAAACGAAGATAACTTTTTTTTTTCTTTATTGAAAACAGTGATAATAAAAAAAAAATCACCAACCCCTTATGGACATCTGGTGTAAGGAAAAAGTTTTTTGGGGGGGTTCCTATTCTATGTTGTTGAAGATTATTTATTAAAGACCGTTCACCGACACCATTCACGATTTGTCATTGCACTGCTTCATTTATATCTGGGTTTTAAATTGGTACAATTCATCCCTCTTCTTAAAGTACTTGATAAGTTGATAGATCTAGATCATAGATTACCAACTTTTTCTGGACACCGCCCCTTTAGAAGAGAAAAAGAAGGCCAACGCCCCCCTCTTCTATAATTTTTATTATACAAAATGTTTAAATATTGTGGCATATTATCTATATTTTATTTATCTATCCATATATTAAGAACCCTAAAGTAGAAATTATTTAAAACGACCATCAAATGCAGTTAAAAGTTGTTTATTAAAAATTTAAAAAAAATAAAATAATAGAGGTTGGTAAAGTTTTAACAAATAGTTCATGTTTCCAATTTTCTTAACACCAGTCACAGATTGTCGGGTTCAAAGATACTTGTTCCTTTTCTTAGACAGTAAATTAGCTACTGCAAGGAACCCACTCTCAGCCAAATCTGATCAAGGAAAAGCAATAAAAAATATATGTTATCTCGCTCACAATCTAGTTACAGGGCTATATTGGCTTTTGAATTTAGAACTCTTGGTATGCATTTCTGAGTTTTACTTTCCTTCTCATTTGCTGAGAGTTCCACGATTTCCTCATCCAAATATGATGATACAGCTGTATATGCATTTGAAAAAGGATTTAAAAATAAACTCGGTACATTCATGTTTAAATATCAATGTTAAGAACTAACCAAATCTGAAGTTTGGTGAGACTCCGATCGTTTGCTCTTGAGATAAAGCTGTTGCAGAAATTGTGAAAAAGGCAGCATAGCAACACCACCAGTTGAGAAATGTTTAACAAAATGTAAACAGCATCCATTTATGTCAATGACTAACATAATCTGAAGTTCGGTGAAAATCTGTGCAGATGTCCTTGGGGTAAAGCTTTTGGGATAGTCGTGAAAAAGGCAGCATAGCATCGCCACATGTTGAGCGATTTGCACCAAAAACGAATCAGCATTACAGACTTATACACAGACGTATTCTAGAAACATGTTTTTTCGCGTCTCTGACTCCTAAATCCTTCATAAATAGGATATCAAAACTTTTCACGAGTAAAATACTTTCTTTTTTTAAAGATAGAAGAGAAAATAAAACATCCATCCACATATGAGTAGTTTAGGTAAACAAATTATTCTTACAACATATTCTTTTGACAGTTTAATAACTTTATAATAATAAACAAACATCATAGAGAATTGTGCATTTTTGAGATAATATTTGCTTAAGTAATTCTGAAAGCACTTCGTTACTCTCAAAATGTATTAGGCATTCTTCTTAAATAAAATTTATTCCGTTTAAAACTCCTGGCTTATTATCTTCAAAGCATCGGAGTAATTTAAAAAAAAAAATAGTTGATTGCGTCACTTGTTGATTGACTTATTTTAATTAATTAACATGCTGACGGAGCTGTATCAAGTGTAAAGGAACTTTCATAAATTTACAGCATCCATAATTCTTTAAAATTAAAAATTGTGTTTAATGAAGTAATGAAAATTTTTCATTTAACCGATAATTATTTTTAAAAAGATTGGAAAGACAGCCATTTTTAAATTGTTAAAATTCCGATAACGCACTTTCTGGCAACCTATTTTCTTTTTTTTTTTTACTGCTGAAAGTTTATTAAAATTTTAAAATTTTTATCTTTCCGTATTATAACTCAAACTTAAAAATTATCTTGATTTATAAAAAAGAGGAAAAACTCATAAAAATATATGCTTAAAATGCTTTGTAAAAATGTATTGCATCAATTTAAATTAAATAATTATGTTATGCAATTGCAAAATATGTATTTAATATACTTTATAAAATGTTCATATAATTTCGATCACGTTTAAAGGAATAAATTTAGCAGTTTTTTGCCTTTAAACTACGTGTTTAATTTTGACAACACTTTGCGTATCTAACTTTATTTTAAAAATTAATAAAGTATCTAAACTTAATTAACAATATGTCAATATCAGTGTCCTTGTAAAATTTTTAGTTACTAGTATTTTCATAAGAAGAAATTCGTGCATCGAAAATTTAAATTCAATTTGTCGTTGGCATAAGTTATTCACTAGGTATTGGTGTCAAACACCCAACATGTAACGCTTCTATGATACAGGTTTTAGAATCTACGCGATTTTACAGATAGTCATATCTCAATAACTAATGCATGGGATTTCATCAAATTTCATATCTTTTTAGAATTTGACATATGTGGATGCTGATTAGGTTCTTGTGTAAATCGTATAATCTCTGACACTGCTAAACTACATTTTTCACGATTTTTTTCGATAGCTGTATCTCAAAATTTAATGTTTGAAATTGAATCAAACTCAATATCCAGTTACACTTTAACCTTAATGTATTCTTATTCAGCTTGGATGTGTGCTCACCGAAGATGTCGCTTTTATTCTCTTTCGATTAGGAATTCTGGTTGCAGGCATTTAACACATTCGCTGCCGCTCACGCGAAAGCGCGTGATGTTGGGCCGACGTTAAGGGCCATTCACACGCCAGTGGGTGACATGGGGCGATGTCCAATAGTCAGTCACGCGCTGGCGCGGGAAAATCTTTCACTGATTCTTTGTTATAAAAAGTAAATCGGCTTTCGGGAAAAACCCACTTCTACAGTGCGGCATTAACCATCATTACCTCTTCAAGTAACCGGCAGCGAACGTGTTAAGCGAGTGACTATTAAAACTCAACGACTTGTTTGATAAAATTACAGTGCTTCTATCTCCTTTTTAAATGCACACAATTCAATTAAGCTATACCTTTAGAATCCAAATAAAGAATGATTTAGGACGATATTTGCGGGAAAACATTGCATATCAGAATTTGAACGATTTTCTTAAAAATTCTCAATAGATGCCGAGACCCACAATTGCACCAGTCAGAATACATAGATCGTTCTCGAAAACAGAAATTAACAAAGCACGATGCACAAAACTTTCTCGCAGTTAATCTTCCACCTATATAGAATAGCATATAATATCGATAATAAAATGTATAAAAAACTCCATTATCACAACATTGAAGAGCCATAGTAATTTTTTAATTTCAAAAAACCTTCTATCATTTGCAATTTTGTAAAAATATATATTTTGCGATCGTAATTTATTTCACCAAATCTTTACATTCCCCAACAATTTTATCAATTTTATCTGTAAGAAATGTATCGGGTGATCAAAAAATCAGGACAAACTTTAAAAAGGAATTATTCGAAAGCGAATCATGATACAAAGATATCGTTTGTAAGAAACGGATGGAAAAGAAATCGGGTTTTGTGTGGCAACGAAAAAATATAGTTCTGATGGCGACCAACAACATCACTAGCAGCAATGAAAGATGCCATGCGCCAAAATGTTTCTGCCATAACACAAGAAATGCTACTCAATGCTGTGAATAATGTAGTGCCTAGTCTCACAACAGCTGCACTTATGAGTGATAGACAGCAATTTGAGCATTTACTGTACTACTAATTAACTGAAATTAAGCTGACTTGTAAGTTGTCAATAATTTTTTCATTTGTAAATCATCTTTTGGTGCAGTAAAACACTATCACGCCATCTGTTGGTCTCCAACAGAACTATTTATTTTCACTGCCACGCAACCCCCGGTTTTTTTTTTTCATCCGTTTGGTGCAAACCGTATCTTTGTATCTTGATTCGTTTTCGAATAATTCATTTTTAAAGTTTGTCCTGACATTTGGATCACCCGGTACTTGATACTCACTTATCATGAAGAAAGATTTATAAATAAATCGACGGCAAAAATACGTAGATAGGGAAAATGTTTTTTCGAATTCTACCCTTTACAAAATACAACATACAGTGTTGCTGAATTCATGTGACGTCATAGTTTATAAAATGGGGACGTGATTCTTAGTCTGCGCTTTGCATTCACCATAGTTTTATTCGCTTTTTCTCCTTACAGTGCTATTTTATTGTTACATTTATGAGTTTATAAGCTTTATTAATGATAATATAAGCATATTTTTTCATATAACAGTATAGGTCGCACACAGAACTTTTGGACTCTTAATGAAAAATTGATAACTTGCGTAAATAAGTGTACTTAAGTTATAATACAAGATAACGTATGGTCACATGTTTTAAGCTGTTATTACCACATAATTCAAAATACCTACCGGATTTTTGAAATTTTCATTTTACCTCATAAAAGAAAGTACGGATATAAAAAAAGTAAAAATGAAAATTAAAACATTCTGTTATATGGGTGATTCTACGATAAGAGGTAATTTGTACGGCAATCCCTTTAAAAAAGATTTTTTATTCTATATGTTGCTATTTTTTGCAATGAATCGCATCATCTTAATATACTTTATTAAATAACATCACGATTGAATGCCTAATTTAAACACATTTTTCTGAAATTTCTTACAAAGTCTAAAAAGTCCCCTCCCCTGGCATGTCCCCTTGCCGGTTTCAATTTAACTTTCAAACAATACATATATTTTTTCCGCCAGATGCTTAGCTAAAGTATGTTTAATTGGAATTTAAGTAATTATACTTACGTATTATAAAATAAAAAAATAATTTTGTTAATTTCAAATAATTTTTAAAATTAAGTTTTGTCTCGCTTTTTTGTGTCTCTCCCCTGTCAAATTTCGTTCCGCTGAAACAAATATAAATTCAAGGATGGCTATATTGGAAGTAGTGCTTAAGGACATCTATTGGCTTGAAGTTAGCAATACTAAACGCGCAAGCCATTTAAGCGTCACCATTTTTAGTTGTTGCGACGCGACAGTGTTTTGTAGTGGTTTCGCACGGTAATCGTGTATCTCCCCTGGTAAGTCATAAAACTTATAATATTCATTTAATTCAATTGCATTTATTGCCCTAATTAAACAATACGGTAATACTTAAAGTGAAATACACAATTAACCGAAAAACTAATTCAGTCAGTTAAAAAGTTTGAATTTACACGAAAATGTCTCTCCCCTGCCGTATTTCCCCTGGCACGATAACTGCCAGGGGAGCGAGTCACTGGCCAGAAAAAGTTATAAAATATGTATAAAGTGACTTGCCCTTATATGAAAAAGTAAATAAACGGGACAAAAATCATAATTTAAAGGTTTTTGAACTCAAACTTTTCATTTTGGCCGAATTCTCCATGTTTTTGAACCTCTTATCGTAGAATCACCCATATATGAAACGCTTGACTAAAATGAAGCGCTTAACATATTCTATCAAATATCAAGGATATCTAATATATCACGGATAGGTCAAGAGATTCGAAATAGCAAAAATATACGATCTTACGGTATGCAAAACATCCATAGGTTATGGAGGTCATTTTTATGTCCACACCTCGTAGTTTTAGCAGGGTCTTAGGTTAGAAAAGTCATCGAACATGCTGTCATCGTGAGGATAAAAGGATGACGTTCCAGTCCAATAAAACAAAAATTCCTGTTTTCCTTTTACTATGTTACCTTTTTTTTCCGAGTGAGAGGAGGATGAATGCAGAATTCAGATTTTAAATCCGACTACATAAAAAATAAATTTTATAATAGATATATATAACTTTTGATAAACAGGAAATTTAGATTTTCATTTATAAAAATATTTTTTTTCATATCAATACTCTTAAGTCAGGCATGCTGAGTACTATTTTTCATATTTTATAAAAATTCAAATTTTTCGTTTTGAACAATTGTTGTCCAAGTCAATAGCGGTAAATACGATCTATATCGACAACAATGTGGCAAATTTAGCATAAAAATTCTTTTGTTTCGAAAATTGCTGCTAATTTGGCCACAAGATAAAAGGGGTTAAAATATATTTAATTTTAAAAAAAACTATGGAAAAGGGGAAAATAAGAAAGATTTTATTTCTAATAAATTTGTTTGTAAATTCTGGTATCAGACCATCGTTCTGGTATCAGTTATTCGTTCTTACTTCTTTTTCATTTGTTTTTTCTTAAATGCGATACAATCATATTTACCTTCTTTGTTACTTCCCATTTTTTTCAACAATTTGTTTTAGTTTTCAATGAGTTTTTACCTAATTTTTACGCTGTAATATTAATGGAGCCATGTTAATCTAGATGGGTACCCCATCCAGATAAGTCTGTTTACTTACAGACTCTGAATTTATACTTTTATTCCCTACTTTTGTTCGGCGCAGCATGTCCAAATTTGGACTTTGAACCAATAAACCTAACAAACCAACCAACCTTAATTGCGAAGCAACTCCACGCCAACACATCATGAAAAAAGGAGTGAAAAATATATAGGTGTAAATGTAATGCGATTACTTAATATATATATATATATATATATATATATATATATAGATAGATAGATAGATAAATAGATAGATAGATAGATAGATAGATAGATAGATAAAGATAGATGAATGGATGCAGATGAATAAAGAAGGAAACTACAGACAAAACAAGCACACAATTGTACAAACACCGGTGGCAGACATTTTTAGTCGTAAAAAGGACTTTATCCGGTACTACTCTGTTATCCCGTCGACCGATTTCGCCAAATTATACAAATCACCAAACTAATAGTCAAATTATACATATTGACGTAATTTTTATTTTTAGAAATGAAATAATAAATAATTAGTAGAATATTAATAAAATACAAATACAAAGTCGAAATATAAATCACTTAATGACGTTTTAAACACGTGTATCGTATTTAATATCATTGAATTGACATTCACGATCACCCATTATTGGCATTTAATCTTATATATTGGCGATAATTTTTTGGTCGAAGGGATAACAGAGTAGTACCCTTTATCCACTGCAGAATAAAAATATGGTGCCAATACTATACAGGGTGAGTCATAAATATCGAAACAATAGGCTATCTCCTTAAATATTGCCCCTAGACCCATACTTCCAATTGCAAAAATTCATAAAAAAAGATGAATTATTTCATAAGATAAGTTGCAACTCCATGGGGGGTCTGTTTTAAAAAATACGAAAATTAAATTTTTATACGGCCCCCAGACAGGGCCTGATTATCAACGGGGCACTCTCCCACCAGAAAAAATAAATAGAATTTTTTTCCTTTCTCGTGATAGTAATTTTGACTGAAAAGGGCGTTTAAACAAGGCGAAAATTTCTATGTAATTTTACTGGGGAGAGAGTGCCCCGTTAGTAATCAGGCTCTGCCCCCAGAGGATAAAACTTCCAATTAGAAAAAAATTCTTTATCCCTTCATGAATTGAATAAAAAAATTTCATCTCGATATCTGCAAATCCCCGAAAGATATTAATATCTAAAATTTTCCAAAATTTCTGACTTACACCACTTACGCATGCCTCTGAGCGCAGCAAAATCAGTTCATTTGAAGGACAATTAAGGGATCGACCATAAATTTACGTATTGTTAAATGTCGATCCAAGACAACACTTAAACTTTTAGATATAAAATAAAAGCGTATAGGTTTTTGCTTTAAAATTCGATGAAATATGCTAGATGTCTGCAATATTTTGACCTTGCCGCCAACTTCGTAACTGGCGCGACTCATTGAACGGACCGTCTTATTAAACACTTATTCAAAGTGTTATCATATTAAGTGATATTAATTAAACTCTCATTAAAAGTGTCTTAAAAACTTATTGGCGCAGACAATAAGTTTAGTAAATATAGTAATAGCGAAAATGACTCTTCTATTAGCGGAATCAATGGAAATATATTTTAATAAATTACATAGAAATATTTTAAAAAATCTACTTTATACTACAGTTAAACCACTATAACAGACACTCCCGAATAGCAGACACCTCTGTTTAACGGACTATTTTCCAATCCCCATTCTCAAAACCTAAATTTGTGTATGTTTAACCTCTGAATAACGAACATTCCGAATAGTGGACACTATTTAAGGCGATAAAGGATGAAAAAGTATTTTTTAAGGACAAAAAAAATGAAAAAAGTAAAAAGGCTTCTAAATTTATCAGGGAATTTTGTGGTAAATGAGCTGGGGAAAATCTCCCCCCCCCACTTTCAGAGATGAATTGAAGGGGTTGCCAAGAAGGGACATCTTCCAGAGCATTGAAATATCCCCTCGGAAAATTGAGCTTTTATGCTTTTAACAGCCAAAAAGTGCAATCCCCCTCCCCGACCGGAACTCTATAATGTCCAATAATGTCACTTTGAAAAACAAATTACATGTAATCGCAAGCAAAAGTTAACTTTTGTAACAGGGTTTTTTCACAAGCATGTAATGAACAGTGGATAAAGGTGTGTACAGTTTTATTTAGCCCCATTGCTTAAAAAATAATTTTAATTTCTGAATAATCATATAAAAGAGGTTTTAGGACACATAAAAGTCAATTAATAAAATGTTAAACGTTTCTTAGCACTTTTTGAATATCTTTGATTTTCCCAATAGCGGACACCTCCGAATAGCGGACAATTTCTGCGTTCCTGAGGTGTCCGTTATTTAGAGGTTTTACTGTATTCAGTTTCAAAATTTATGAAGGTTTTAAACCTATTTTTGCTTTCTTTTATTTTTACAAGAAGAAAGTATTGGATTCATGAAAATTTTGAATTCCGGTTTTCGATGGATTCACACGTTTTAGGGCTCAGAGATACCGAAAAACATGTTTTTGTGAAATGTCTGTCTGTGAGTCACAGCATAATGAAAAAATTTGAAATCGACGTGATAAAAAAATAAAGTTTAAATCAACTGACGCATTTAAACAGTAATTAAAGAAGGTAAAAATGGCAAACCTTAAAAAAAATCTGAAATCGAAACTATACAGCATTTAAACGTTAGGAGCCCATCTTTGCCCATCTTAAAACTAAATGCACTTTACTGCATCAAATGTTTTTATTTCATTATTTCTCATTTTTAAACTGACATACGTCAATTACCGTCCGTTACGGTAACTTTTCAGCTCAGAAAATTTACTTTTAAAAATATGATTTGTTTACAAAGATTACTTTTTTTTAAATATTGCTATTTTAAATACTTTTATATTTTTTAAATACATATTATTTAAAATGCTGAATTAAAATTGAAAATTAGACATTTTCGTTTAATCAAAAGAAAAAAATTCAATGCGACAAATAATATTTTGAATTATAACAATTTTAATTTACTCAATTTAAAAAAAAAAAAAAACATATTAAGAAGTCTTATGATGTGATAATGCTTACAAATTATATGGTTAATCATCACAAAACATTCAAAATTCCAACTTTATAAAAAATAAATAAAATAAATGTTTCCTGGACCCATTACAGCAACATTATTTCTTCAATTACACGCATTTCAATTTGTGTCTGATCCCTTGAAACCTCACGATTTGTTAAAATTGTCATAACTCTCTGAGTTTTGAAGATATCAAGATGAATTTTTTTTTGTTCAGTTCAGGAATGAATAAGGAAAAATTTTCTAATTGGATGTTTTATCCTCTGGGGGCCGTATAAAAATTTAATTTTCGTATTTTTTAAAATAGACCCCCCATGGAGTTGCAACTTATCTTATCAAAAAATTCACCTTTTTTTATGAAACTTTGCAATTGGAAGTATGGGTCTAGGGGCAATATTTAAGGAGATAGCCTATTGTTTCTATATTTATGACTCACCCTGTATAGTTACAGACGGACGGTGGTGTAGTCGTGGAAAAAACAGAGGGTATACGCTGAAGACTGGGGGTATACCCTAGAGTGTATATACTATAACTTTCTTTAGAAACAGAGGGTATACGGTATTACTTTAAAAAAATCCAGAAGATATATGGCATACCCAGAAGGTGTACCCTAATATGACCATGGAAAATGTACTTTTTTTCACAATAGGCAGAAAAAAGTATGAATGATGTCAGAATTTACAATTAAATTTATTTTAAAACAAGACAAAGTTATTGTTCACGCGTATCATAAAAGGATATTTTTCATATTCTGGTACCAATTTGACATATAGAGATTAAATTTAAGAGGCTTCAAAAAGAGCCACCGTTCACGATGTGGTTAACCCCTTGAAGGGCGATAGGATATGTTACATTTCACCTAGTTTTAATCATGATTAGCACAAAACGATTTTAAATATATTTTACTTTAACATCTTCTATAAGGGCTAAGAGTAGGTCATTTTCAATGATACTAAATATAAATAATTCCATTTGAAACAGAAATGTCTTTCAAATAATTAAATATACACACAAATAAGCTGAAAAGGTTTAAATAAAATTCGAGTGTATATTTTTTAAAATAAAATTAGAGGGAAATTTCAGGCACTTTTAGTGTTAGTAACTTTGATCTAAATAAGTTATAAAATTGCTTTTTTACATTTTGAATTAAAATTTTCAGAATTTCAGGTGTGAATTGAACCTTACAGAAACCCAATTAATTGCCTCATAAAGGTCTGAAACCTGCCCAACACGCAGCCTATAATCGAACTGGGGACCTAAAGCGCAATAGTGAGCGCCAGTGGGCTTCAGAATAATTGAATAAAATCTAAGGTAGAGTCTTTTACAGCAAACGTTTTAGCGAAAAACATGTATGCAGTATGCTAAAGAACAATATGTTTTTAAATCCATATAGCATAACAAGTTTTCCTGATGATAAATTTAAAGATTATGTCTGTCTCTGTTTTCTATCAAGCTGATCAACCTTTCACAAAATCCCAGAAATATAAAAAAGGAGTATTATTGGTATTAACTTTGTTTTTTAAAATAATACTTGCTACAATGTGTTAACAAAAATTAATTTAACACTCAAACTCTTCTTTCTATCACAGTTCCGGATGTATCGCTATTGTTCCAAGTTTTCTGAATGAAAGATAACTTTTTTATACGCATGCATGTGTAATAATTAAACAATACTTTAATCATTTGTTGTATTTAAAAGAAAAAGGAAATAGACATTAAAGTAATAGATAAATAAAAATATAAAATGATTTCTTGCAAATTATTGGTTTCATTAACTACTTCCCTGTTTTGCCTGTATGTACCTCGTAATAATAATTTGCAAGTACCACGTACGGCCACCCATACTCTAATAACAATGAGAATACAGCACAGGATATATATATATTTACAATTATATGCCGTATAACTAATATATAATGGGTTAACCATAAATTTGAAACTTTGCATTGATGACTAGACTTTAGAATCTTTAAGGGAGATGGACTATAGTTCTGCTATCATGCGTAAAACAGCGGCCATTGATGTACAATTTTTTGTGATATAAAGGGAGAGGGGGAGGTGATGAAGTACTTTCTATAACTCTTTTTAACCCCTTAATGGTCGCATTATTTTACGGTTTAACAATTCAAATTCCTTATTGCCACCTTTTTCTGAAAAAAAAAATCTTCGTATTTAATGACAAGTAAAACGATACCAGAATAAAACCAATTACACTACAATTTTACAAAACTGGTGGAAATCAAACAATTCTAAATAAAAGCCGTGGAGCTTGCAGCCCGTGAATGACTCGGGCGCGACGATTAAGTGGTTAAACAGTTTTGATTACAATATAAATAAATCGTTCGGCAAGAAAGGAAATTAAAAACACGATAGTTACGTAATTTCGCACATACTCATACAAAAAAAAGTTTAAACAAACATTACTTTATTTTCCGTACAGTGAACCATCTATAAATCAGTAATTGGGAAAACTATTAAAAGTTATTTAAATTGCACTAGTAGCTACAGTGAAAAAAAATATAGAATCCTGTGAGCGGTCATATACTCAAGATTCGCACACTCCTTGGAATTTCCAAGGACTCTGGCCCCACTATTTAAAATAAGAAAAATTACATTTAATTTTTAAACCACAACATTCCTAATCCCAACCTTCTTTCACAGATTTTGCGATATTTTTCTGCAATGAAACACTTTGAAAATATTGTTAAATTTTAGTGGTACACCTGTGCGAAACCTGCATGTACTTCACACGAATCACATTCGTGATTCGTGTGAAGTATATGCTTTTTTATTTTGTTTTTGTTTTGGGTTTTGGGCTTTGTGTTTTTTTTTTTTTGGGGGGGGGGGGGGGTTGTGTTATTTTACTTACACATTTATTTCCTTTAAAATAAGTTCTGCCTCTCCGCATGAAACGAAAACTTATAGAAAGGATAATTCTAAATTTTTCACTAAATACCAGATGCAGTTTCACACAGTCGTGTTTTTTATTTTTTCGTTTTTCATTTAACACTATTGAAGAAAGAATAAATGGATGACTCGAGAAATATACTTTTAAAATGAAATACTTACCTGTAATTAAAATAATTATAGTTAAAATAAAAAGAAATTTATCTTATACAAACTAATTTACATATTAATTTTATCTTATTTTATCAAGGAATTTGTCTTGTGAAAGATTGTGTATATTTATCTTCATATTTACTTATGGGTCATTCCATGTCAATTCAACCAGACCTTGTAACCCGACCCACAGGGATTTTGATGAAACTTTGTGTACACACTAATTCTATCATGAAATGATTCCATCAGAAATTTTTCCTTCCCAGATCTCATAGTTTGTGAGATATGGGGGATCCAATTCTTGGGTTTTTCACAAATCGGAAATTTCTGAGTCTGTATTTTGAGATTGCAGTTCCATCTTAAAAAAATTGTTTCTCTGGATCTAAAACATAAATCATCCTAAAAATATCACTGTTAGAAAATAAAAAGATGCAGATTTTAATAAAAAATATTTTTAAAATTTACTTGTAATTTTTAGGATAAAAAAAGTCAGCCAAAGTTGAGAGTTATGGTTATTTTTCCAAATTTTTGTGACTTCACGAAAAAGGTTGTACACAAAAAGGCAAATTAAATTTCCAATTTCTTTTTGTTTTAAATAAAATTTTACACTTTGGGCTTTCTATCTATGAAATAAAAATGATGTGTTTCGCATGGCTTATGCAAAAATTTTGGGTACTTTCCAATTAGCCGGATGCATGCTTTATTTTTATATATTACATATGCACACAAAAAGGCAAATGAAATTTCCAATTTCTTTTTGTTTTAATAAAAAGTTTACACTTTGGGCTTTCTATCTGTGAAATAAAAATGGTGTCTTTCGCATGTCTTATGCAAAAATTTTGGGTACTTTCCAATTAGCCGGATGCGTGTTTTATTTTTACATGTGTACATACGTATAGATCTATATAAATACAGATGTATTATACATGTACATATATATTTATATATACAGTATATTGATATATATATGTATAACACTGGTGCCCGTCTAACCTAAAAGTACCAAATTTTGCCTTATTTTGAGAATCTGGACCAATTAAGAGGAAAAAAATCTGACTAAATTTAGCTATGGTACTTAAATAATTACTGGAATTTCTATGAGTTATTGAATTTAATATTATTTGATGCATGTTTTTTTATTTGCAGAGTAAAGTTTAGGCTTTATTTTTTCTGATTAAAATAATCTGACTGTAATATGTTTCCCCATTATATTTAGTGAATGGTCCATATATTTCATTTAGTTATTTAATAATGGGCATTTTTTGCTAATCTAAAGAATCTCTTACTTTTATTTTCAATGATTAAACTCAAAACAGATTTTTTTTGTGCAGTATAAAATAAATATTTTTTTCTCCTCACATTTCCATTCTTTCTTTCGAATGCTTATATGTTAATTATTTGTGTTTAAAAAATGTTCAAAAACTTTTATTTCCTTTCCTTGGTTAATTTTAATCAGTTTAAATATTTATTGGCAAGTTTAAATACACAAATATTTAACAGAACTTAAATTTGTTTCTATAGTCTAAAAGATTTAATTGCACCTGCCTTGTATAAACACGTTCTGATAAAGGCAGGGTAATGTTTGTTTGTGAAAGCAGATGTTTTGAAATCAATTTAATCAAATTATTGTCATTATGTTGTTTCTTTTCATAGAAGAATTATCTAACTTTTACTGTGCTACTAAAAATACATTCTGATTGTTATGTATTTTATAGTTTGTGGTACGTATAAATAATTTTTTGCTGTATTGTTTTAATATGGAGCTTGATATTAAACCTTCTACGAGTCTTCAGGCTTGCAGTATTGTAATATTAACTGGTTTAGAAGGTCATAAAACTAGCTATTCAAATAACAGAGAAATAGACTACATTGATAATCTCTGTGATTCAGAAAAAGAACTTTTATTAGTTAGGACTATTGCATTTATAAAAATAAAATTAAGTGAAAACCGTTTTATTAATATATGTGAGAATCACAGAATTTGGCTCTTAATGAAATATGAATTTTATCAATATAAATGTGGAGATCCATTTAAGCGGCATAAAAATCAAGTGAAAAAAGCAATTAGGGCAGTTAATAGAGATTTGTATACGGCCGAAAAAGTAAACCAAAGTTGAAAGTTATGATTATTTTTCCGAAATTTTGTGACTTTATGAAAAAGTCTCTACACAAAAAGGCAAATGAAATTTCCAATTTGTTTTTGTATCAAATAACATTAAATTCAATAACTCATAGAAACTCTAGTAATTATTTAAGTACCACAGATAAACTTAGTCAGATTTTTTTCCCCTTAATTGGTGCAGATTTTCAAAACAAGGCAAAATTTTGTACTTTTAGGTTAGACGGGCACCAGTGTTTTACATATATATATCAATATACTGTATATATACATACATATGTACATGTATAATACATCTGTATTTATATAGATCTACACATATGTACATATGTAAAAAGAAAACACGCACCCGGCTAATCGGAAAGTACCCAAAATTTTTGTATAAGCCATGCGAAAGACATGATTTTTATTTCAGAGATAGAAAGCCCAAAGTGTAAACTTTTATTTAAAACAAAAAGAAATTGGAAATTTCATTTGCTTTTTTGTGTGCATATGTAATATGTAAAAATAAAGCACTTTTACGGTTAATTGGAAAGTACCCAAAATTTTTGCATAAGCCATGCGAAAGACATCATTTTTATTTCATAGATAGAAAGCCCAAAGTGTAAACTTTTATTTAAAACAAATAGAAATTAGAAATTTAATTTGCTTTTTTCTGTGCATACGTAATATATAAAAATAAATCACTTATCCGGCTAATTGGAAAGTACCCAAAATTTTTGCATAAGCCATGCGAAACACACCATTTTTATTTCATAGATAGAAAGCCCAAAGTGTAAACTTTTATTTAAAACTAAAAGAAATTGGAAATTTAATTTGCCTTTTTGTGTACAGCCTTTTTCGTGAAGTCACAAAAATTTGGAAAAATAACCATAACTCTCAACTTTGGCTGACGTTTTTTATCCTAAATATTACAAGTAAATTTTTTAAATATTTTTTATTAAAATCTGCATCTTTTTATCTTCTTACAGTGATATTTTTAGGATGATTCATGTTTTAGATCCAGAGAAACAATTTTTGGAAGATGGAACGGCAATCTGAAAATACAGACTCAGAAATTTGCGATTTGAGAAAAACCCAAGAATTGGACCCCCCATATCTCACAAACTATGAGGTCTGGGAAGGAAAAATTTCTGATGGAATCATTTCATGATAGAATTAGTGTGCAGACAAAGTTTCATCCAAATCCCTGTCGGTCGGGTTACAAATGGGGGAAAAATTGGTTGAATTGACATGGAATGACCCAAGAGAATATGGACAGTGTTCATCTACTCAATTGAAAACGGACTTAAATTTTTACACTGATCAAAAGAGCAGAAAAGAAAAAGTTTATTCAAAACAATAAAGTCAAACCAAACAATTACTGCTCAAGTTTCGGTACTGGAATTTGAAAAAGAGTTGATCAAAATTTATGTGCCATGTTTGTAAACTATATCACCAGTACAATGCTGTTTCAAAATAAAACTACTTCTCAGCTTTTGTTTATAATAATGTTTTCTTATTTACTATAAAATTTGTGAAATAAATGAAATATTTTCTAGTTATACCTGTTTCTCTTTTCCCTATCACGGTTTGTCATTCACTTGAATCTGGTTGTTTGCCAGTTGCCCCTGCCTATTTGAAATTTAAAAATTCATTTTTGTGTTAACATTTTAATATTGTAAAAGATTTTTGCTGACTCTATTTTATTACTTAGAGACATTGTCTAAGTACAATAGAAACCGATTTTAAGTAGAAAAAAAACATGATTTTTTTAAAAATGTATGATGCTTAAATTGTTCTGTTAAGAGAAAATGACCCACTGGCGATTTCCTTTTTTTTTTCGACTGTTATTTTCCCTGACCACTCGATCTCCTGAGTAATTGACTAAAAGATTGTTTTGATGAATTACTTTGACCGCAGTTATCGGGGATACTTGCGGTTGGAAGACCGTTGGCTCGCGGTCATGTGACATAGCCAATGTTCGTACCTTTCTTTTTTTACAAAACATAATATATTTTTTAATATATCATAGAATTTTTAGTAATTATCTGTGATCTAATAAGGACAATAGTTTTGTGTAAGCATTTCTGGGAAAGTAAAATACATTTGCAAATCAGATTCAACATGAGATCCTATTTTCCAACTATGGCCTGGACTATTTTCGTTTGAAAATACATTTCTATTCGTAGGATACACATCAATTTCTTTGGCGGAGACGAAAATAATGAAATATAAACTGAAACTTTTTTTAATTTTAAACTAAACTTAGAGTAAACAGTTTTTATATGCATGTAAACAAAAAATCTAAAGTCAGTTAATGAAAAAAGAATTTTTAATAGCTATTTCAGCGAACGCTGACGACAAAGATAGTGGAACTATCTGATATGATTGATGAGACATCTAAGACATCTTAATTTTTCTTTTTTTACTGCATTTAGAGTTATAGGAATTTCTTCAAAATGCAACTTCTGACAATAAAGTTCGGTGAATAGTCCTGTAACATTAATGTACATGAAATGTTAACGAAGTT
The DNA here is from genome assembly GCA_964019185.1 of Maratus speculifer. Classification (NCBI taxonomy): domain Eukaryota; kingdom Metazoa; phylum Arthropoda; class Arachnida; order Araneae; family Salticidae; genus Maratus; species Maratus speculifer. Next base: position 396,352,732 of record OZ025295.1, read on the forward strand.
ACCATACCATCCTTTGAAATAGTCATCACCCATAACTATGCACCGCTGAGATCTGTTATACATGTCCTGGGAAATTCGCAAGAAACCTTCTTTTGGAATGGAGTGCAAAAATTTCGTCACTTGGCTGTCAAGAATATGGTCAAATCTCTTTTAACCATTTGCGGGGCAAGGCAAATTCATTGCTTAAGTATTAAAATAAATGACTGCCACCGGAATTTGAAAACAACTTTATTTCTAAATACGAAAATGCTGTTTCAAGCATTCAATAAACCGTAATTTTCTTTAACAAAATTCTGGTGCCAATGTGGCGTTTGGGAATTAAAATTAAGTGGTATATCTATGAAACCAGCGCCCCGCAAAGGGTTAAAGAAAGTTCGAGTGGTGAAAATAGGAAGAAGTCTAGAGCAGGGATGCACGACCTTTTTACCAGAAAATCGGTTGACACCAGAATATTTGAAAAGTCTAGTTTCTTTTCTTTAATAGCAAAGTTTCTGTCATTACGATAAGGAAAATTATTCTTCATAAAAATAGTGGTATAATTGTGGCCCGCGGGCCAAAGGTTGTGCACCCCTGGTCTAGAGGATTGAGATATGGCGAGTATGGGAGATGATCAAATTGCACCACCCCTCGTGAATTTCTTTCGGTGTCTTGCAAAGTTTAAAACCAAACTTTAAACTGATTTTCTGTTCGTTCATTTTCCTGTTCTCAGTTAAGAACCAACACTCAGAACAAGCACTTTGTAAAGCACGTCTTACACAGAACATAAACGACGCTCAACTGAACAACGGTGGGGGAAGATGGTCAACACTTGCCTTCTGTGCAGGTGCAGCCTTTTGCTTACCCAGTGTTGCCAGATCTGAATTCATTCACCGAAATTTTTTGTCAGAGGTAGTAAAAACGTTTTCACATCACACTCAATTACATTAATTCTGCTAAGGTGCTCGGGTCTACTTCGACCCAAAAGCTATATTCTGAGTTTTTGAGGCTTTTTGCACATCATTATTGTTTCAGAGAAATTGTTCTATTAAATCGTTCAAATATTTCAAATAAATGAAAAAAAATATTTTTTTAATTAAAATGTTGGTTGTAAACTCGAAAGCTCGGCATATTTGAAATAATATACATTTGAAATGGATAACGCATGAGTGTTAAGAAAACGATGTGGATTTTCTACACGCTAAGTGAAAGATACATGGATGACCTCCTCACTTACCAAGCTTTTTTTTTCATTCATCGTGGCCTCCGAAAGGAGAGGCCCACGAACTTGAATATGAATGTAATTCTTATGAGTATAATGCTATGTGTAAGCCAATTTTAAAGTAAACATATATTGCCGATTAATTTTTACGGTTTCAATTAATTTTCTAGGAGAAATGTATGAGAAAGTACCTCCTTCATTATTTTGGTTGTCTCACAGAGTTCCAAGGATTGTTATTATTCAGCATCGCAATTTCTCAAAAGACTGAATAATGTTTACTAAATAATATTTCCCAATACAAGTACAATATATAAAGAGACATTGTGTACATACTATTTTTTCCATTGACCGTCATGCAACGGAATACCTTTGATTGACTCTATTTGTCCAATTTTCATAAAATTTGTAATGACTCGATAAAATTATGTAATCATGCAATTATTTAAAATTTTAAACGATTTAGTTTAGTAGATTTTGCGTTGCTATTTGCTGATAGATGGACGGAGACTATGGGTGCTACGTATTAACATAATTAGGAAAAAAGGAAATTTTGGCTTCATTTGACATGTAGATGGCAAATTTTATATACCTGATTTATAAGCAGACATTATTTCCAATCGATTGGTACCAGTCACTTTCTTCAACAATAATTTGTTGCGAAATTGGTAGGATATGTTTATTTTTTTTTCAACGATTGCACATTCATTTGGAATAGAAACATGAACACAGCAAAAAAAAAAAAAAAAACAATGTAAATTCTTATCGGTAACTGATTTAAAAGACGAAAAGGTGACATTGATGTGTCAAGTGAAACTGATAAAATAAAAAAAATCTTATGTATCGCTTCAAAGTGTAATTCAAAAATAATTTTAATGTTCAGTAGAGCCCGCTAATCAGAGTCCTTTTAGTCTGAACTCCGCTTAATCCGTGGTGGCTCTAAAAAAGTATAATTCTCTCTCTCTCTCTCTGTGACTGAAAAAATAATTATATTTTTTCTCTCAGAGTGCTTAAAATTGGCTCGCACCCTCTTGAGAGGACGCACGGTGGGACAGTTTGATTATGTGGGTGAACAAAATTCATTCTTCTGATTATCTCGGATTTTTGTAAAATTGCGCATATTGGAATCTGAATTTCTTTTTTTCCGAAAACTTCGCAAATTTTAATAAGAAAAAAAAAGTTTCAGAGGTAGAATTCTTTTCCCAAACGGATAACATAATTGACTGATACCAAAATATTCAAACGAATTTCTTAAATAATATATATCCACTATTTTTACTTCCTCTGAAAGAGTAAAATTTTATTAAAATTTTATTGCCTATTAAATAATGGAAGAATATAAGGAAGAATTACAATAATTTAACTTTACTACATATGTTTAAATTTAAAATACATTAAAAATTATACAGATTCAAATTAAAAAATTTTTTTTAGACGAATAATGATTTTTCTATGGCGTATCAATTAATAGAAAAGAAATATGTTAAGACAGACCTTCCACGATATTCCAGTGTTGGGTGAATTGAAGAATTAAGCTAATAACGCATTTAATAGTATTACATCGGACTACTGATGTTGATTTTTCCTTCTAGTAAAATAAAGTATAACAGAAAATTTCTACTTAAAACATCCCTGAAATCTAACATTTTCCAACGATCAAACAAGATAAAAAAAATTCTATTTAGTTTTAGTGGTATGAAAAAGCCATGTAAGTTGACATCTATGTTATATGAATCGAGAGAGCGTGAGTTGCTATATTTCAAATTATACATGTATTATTATAATTTGATAAGTTTTTTTTATTTAAATCATCTCAATTTTCAATTAAAAAACTATTTTTTAATACAAATTGGGCGTTCACTTTTATTGTCTGAAGTAGAGCTCTTCGAAAAGGATAAATAACTGGGGTACTTTAGGGTATTTAAAAAATGAACGCTCAATTTTCATTAAAAAGTGGGGTTTTTATAAAACAATATGACAGTTTTTAATCGAAAAAAATGTTAAATGTTAATAATGATATATTTTGAAATATTATTACATGCGCTCATTCGGTTCATGTGATACTACTTTAAATTATTTTTTTTCATCTTTATAATTATATTTTTATTTCTCCGTAATTGTTTGCAATAAGCGACATAATAACATAACAAGAATCTGACAAGAATGACGAAGATTTCTTTTAATTTCACAGCAACAATCAGCCAACAGCAGAGTTTTTGAGATCACGTATTTCTTTAAATGTTAACAATGTTATTATCTTGCATCAATGTGTTCAACAATATACTAATATCCATTCTATTGTTCAAATACAACCAAGTTTTTCTAAATTAATAGTTCACTTTCCCTCAAAATAGCTCCGTTTATGTACCTAAAATTATATGTCATAAGATCTCCACAATAAAACATATTTCTGGCTAAGTAATATTACATCCTATACATTATGAAATTATTAAAAATATTGCGTAGATTTTTTCAACGCAGAAAGTAAGTTTATTTTTAATTCATACAATTTTCTAATGCGTACCACTTACGTGATGTGACGTCGAGTGTTTGTATATATCAATAGATATATATATATACATAAGAACATTTGCATATTATTTCAAATTTGGTATAACTATCAGTAGTGAAAAATATGTGCACAGATGCAGAGTATGTGCACCTACACACTGTATGTGCACCTACAGTCGTCGTTCAGTCCGTCCGTTTTGTTCGCATATAACAGGGCTAAAACGACCCAACCGAATCGTTTGAACTTTAAAATATATAATTGTTGCATAATTTTCTTGAGTGTTCTCAAATTTTATGGAAATCTGATGCTTAGTTTAATTACAGGGACAATCAAAAGCATTAATTTACATTACGTTTAATGGGAAAAAATAATTTCAAATTTATTTTAATGTTGTTATACTCTTTCGGATATAATAGAATTGATTTGCATCTATGAAGTAAATATTAAAAATACATTCTGTAATCTGTCAATCTGTTGCATCATACAATATGTTGTGCTAAAAATATTTGTTATTCATTTACAAGGCCACATAAAAGTATTCCAATACATAATGGTGTAAGGGAAACACTGTTTGGAGCGCGTGCTATTAAACTATTTCACTTATTATGAAATGGATATACGCTGCTGAGGTTTACTGCAAGTTATTTTCTGTCTAATAGAAAGCAGATAATATTACAGGGACACATAAAAGAGTTTGGCAACTATATTTTATCCGATAAGCTGTGTACTATTACACCAAGATCTGAATGTTTTTAAAACTCCGTTATAGTATGATCGCATCTCATATGCAACGTTTAACGTGCCGTTTTCAACTTTTTTTTTTTTTGCTTTTGAAAACAACAAGAGGAAGTAAAATGTTTCAAGAAGCATTTATTTAATAAACATTCATTTTCCACAAATTTTTGAATCGATGAAGTGAAACTTTAACTTTGGCGCTTCTTCTTCAAAACTCATTTTATTCTCCTGAAATTTTCTTTTGCATAATTTTAGAATCCTACTAAATGTATAATTTCCTAAAAACTTCCTTACACCCCAGTTAGCACTTTTTCGAACATTAATCTTCTCTTTAGGCATCACCTTACATTTATTCACTACAGTCGTGGATAAAAAATCGCGTAACTTTTAAAGTAAACGGTTAATTTTAGGTTAGAAGGGATTTCGTAAGTAAATATTGTGTTGATGTTAAAGTTTATTCTCTAAATTTACAGGTGTATGATTTCTTCACTCTAACACATTGCATTCTTTTCTAGCGTTTTAAGGGACCAATTTTCATGAAAATTCGTTCATTAAACTTAGATTCAGCTGCTTTCTACATCATAAAATTTTATCTAATTCTTCAAATAGCATCATTTTCGAGCTTTACCGATGCATTCATTTCTTGGGTTCTTTGGGCCCTATTGTTAGGAGACTTACCTCATTTAAACTTGGTTTTTGATTATGTACAGCGCATGCGGAGCACATCCGGTACACGCTGTCCCATGTAGCGGGAACGGATCGTTCAGAACACACTAGATGTTGCCGAAGACAATGAGAACTTGAGAAGCTAGGCTCATTTAAAATATTTTCAAAAGACATACAATCATACAAGCTTGAGTTTTGTTTAAGATTATTATAACGTACCCAGGGCAATAACGAGCCTGTCAGCTAATTTTCAATAAATTATAAAAATATTTTAAAAAACAGTTGTGTACATGAAATAGTGAATAGGTTACCAGAAAATATCGATATAAACTTTTCTTCCCTCGCTAAGACCAATTTCTTTATCCCGTCAAGGGCCATATGCTACATAAGTTCCGCATAAAAGTTATCTGCTGCGAAATTGTAAATACATTTTACTTTACAGAATTTTTTGTATTAATGATATAAATAGCATTTGATTGTTAAATAATATGTATGTGTGCCATTTCGAAAGGGATCACTTTTATTTTTACAATAATTTAATTACCAATAAAAAAATTTATATGAGTCAAACTATGTACTTTTAAAAAAGTTCCTAAATATTGGATCAGTGTTGCCAGACGGGCTACTTTTTATAAAATTCAAATTCTTGATTCGCACCACTTTTTTGAAACAGTAAAATGCACCTTATTTAATGACTTATTAATCACAGAATAAACAAGGAGAATTTTGCCGTTTCAAAAAAGTGGTGTCAGTCACGAAATCTGAATTGAAAAAAAAGTAGCCCACTGGCAACACTGTATTGGATTACATTCCACGATTTAACCTTTTGATTACGGGATATCACAGCAACTATTTTTATCATCATTCGTACCACAATTTACAAAGAAGTTTCTTAGTGGTAGATTTCTGTTGAATTTATTCTGTTATAAGTATATCGGTTAAGAATAGTTTACAAAAAGTGGTGCGAATAAAATATATTAATAACCTCTGGGACGACGTATGTCCCAACCCCGTAATCAAAGGGTTAAAAAAGAAGCGTCAAAATTTCTTATTACGTCAAGCGAGTGAAAATCTTTAAACTATTAGAACTATTGACATTTCTTAACATTCAAATGCATGTTTGAATACATTAAAACAGTTTTTAAGATGAAAGTTAGGAGCGTAATATTTTTAATTATAAATACATGAAAAGAAGTCATTCCAGACTAAAAATGTTTTTAACACATATCTGAATTTTGTACCCTTCATTTGTTCCGACTGATTCGCAACAAAAGTATAAATTCCTCGGATTTTAATTAAATAGCATTCCAGAAATGTATGAGAAATTTTATTTTCGCTTCTGTTAAAACAATTTTCCTGAATAAGAACATACTCTGTATTTTTTTAGAAAAAAATCAGACGAGTGTTGAAAAGATCGCTTGGTTACATAAACATTTGTGCTGGCGATAAAGATTATTTCGTAATCGGCGGGAAAATTTAGATGTACGCTTTTCGATTTTTAATAATTTCCAACATAGGTGAAAAATTTTTATGAATTCGTTTTGTCTATCCGTCTGTAAGTTTGAATGTCCGTCAGTGCTTTAACTCGCATAATAGAGTTTGCCTGCCATGATATGGATATTTATAATTGGGGTATAGTAAGGAATGTTCAATGTTGTGAAGGAAGTGTGTAGTATTGTGGGTTCATGAACAGGGCTGTTCATGAAATTCTGTTACAGTACAGTGTATTGGAAAAAAAATCGTTTATCGTAAATTTTAATGGCACTACAGTATTTTGAATATTGAAATATTGTATTTTAAACACAGTATTGAAATCTATATACACTGAGATGTACTTTCAAAATTTTTACTATAGAATTCAATTTATTATTCATTTACTAGGACATACAAAAGATTAGAACTGTAAAAGAAAATGATCAATAGCTGAACTACTACTAAAGCCTAGACGCAGTCAATGCTAGAATTGTTTTGAAGGGTAAATATATCAGGTATGTGTTATGCTTTATACCTTTTTGGGATATTTATTCTTCAATTAAATATAGCAGTGATAAACATCTTATATTGCTATTAGTTCTTATGAATAACTGAAAAAAGAGACATTTATATAACTTTAGGATACTTACAACTCTTAATTCTGAAGAAACATAGCGTTTTAAATTTGAGTCGAAATTTCCGAAACGAAAAAGAGTAAACCAATTCAAACACTGGCGTTTACTTAAGCACTCATTATCATAAACACCACACGATTTTCAAAGAAACTGCGCGCATCTTTTCCTTTTTGGAAGTAAAAAAGCAAAATGTGACGAAGAGGACCTTCTGGAATCTCTATTTTCAAAACTCAATAACTTTTGACTTATTAAACAGATGACGCTACCTTTAAATCTAGAAATTTTTAGACTTTTATCTTTCAAATGCTATATAGTTTGGCTAAGTTGAGTAAATATTACTCGAGATATGTGACTTTAAAGTTATCTATTGAGAAAAAACGAAATTACTTTTCCACCAACCCAATATGATTTAGCAAAACTGTTTGACGGGATAGCCAAGTAATAGCCGTAAATTTTGACATACTATGTACTGTATATGTATATATAATTTTATAGATCATAAAAAATTTTGCACAAAACGTTTACGAATAGTTTTTCGACTATTGATGGGAAACGTTTAAAATGAGTTTTCAATTGTGGTGTGCGTTTTTTAATGTTTCATGAGACACGACCTTTCACAATATTAAACGGGAAAGTTCTGTTACATTATTTAAAAAAATGAAAGGTTTTTATTATCTATATTTGATGCATTGTTTCTCAACAAGGATTTCTTAATTATTTTACATTATTGTAGCAAACAATGTACATTATCAAACTGATAAAAATCATATATGACTGAAAGATTAAAACAAAGTCATAAAAATCAGTAAATTGAGCTATAGTTTTAAAACATATTTTTTTTTTTCATTTTGTTTTCAACACTTTCGAGGGTATAAAAATTGAATTTTTTTTATTGTTAGAATTGACTGTCTGGTTGAGAAAAAGTACTTTTTAACAGGCGATCCCTTTAGTACATTTCAACGTATTAAATTCGGCAATATATCATATCTGCTTTCAAAACTATAAGTTGTTTACCTTTAAAAAAGAAATATTTTAAGTACCGTAATTTCGGGTGTATAAGCCGCGGATCAAACAATTCTTTTACGACCCAGAATTTTTTAAGAAACAAATGTATCTACTTAGATCGACGTAAATATTTGCCTTCAATCACTAAATAAGATTTCTGGGTCCAAAAAAAATTGTTTGATCCGCGGCTTATACACCCGAAATTACGGTAATTGCATTTACATATATTCTGCATGTTTACATATATTCCTAATGATATTTTTATTTTATGATATTTCATTTATTTTCGTAAGCACGGATGCTTACAGTTAGCGCATTTTTAAGAATAAGATACATTTTTGTTTTCGAAAAGTTTAAATCCTGTATATATTTATTTAGTATTAAAAAAATTTAAAAAAGATAATGACAAAATTCAAAGTACCATAACGCAGTGAATACTGGGAGTAAAAAGTGGAATTTTTTCGTAGATTTATTTCGGAGCACGGAGAAAGTATTCTAAATATAACATACAATGGGTACGCATCTTTGCCTTATTTCCAATAACCTTGTAACTTATACTGCCTACATTCTGTCACAAAGGTCTTTTTATTTAAAAATTTTTTTTTTTAAGAGTGGGTTTCAATCTATTGCGACACATTTTTACTAAATTTTAACTGTAAAATAATATAAATAACACTAAAAAACAAGGAGCATTCTTCAACCCCAAGAATTCAAGAGCATTCTTCAGACCCTCTATATCCATGTTGATACATCCTTCAAATTTCTAATGAGTTTAATGCCCCTTTTAAAAATATTAAATACACGTCAGAAAATTTATATTATTTTTTAAAATCACAGATTTTGTAAGCGCCTCTTTAATAGCCGATTTTTTAACATTTTTCTGAAGTTAAATAAAAAAATTATAACAAAACATGCGAAATCTGAATAATATTCTCCTTCGTTCGGTAACACGATTTTGAAGATAAAAAAACCAGCATTTTTACTATAGAAAAACAAATGTCGTTTAAAGAAGCAAAAGTTCGTCTTATTTAATCAGATTTATCTAGTAGAAAATACTGGTACCAAAGAGTTTTCAGGTATGAAATTCCAGGACCGTAAGAACCTTGGAATATTATTGCGATTTCAGTGAAAATTGGTTTGGTATCAATAAAGAAAATTTTAAAGTTTTTTGTTTTAATAATTTACACCAGAAAAAGTATGTCACAAATATTATAAGTATTAAGTATTTTCCCGCTGTTCGCGCACAATAAATTGTTTTCTTTGAGCTCGTGAAATTATGCTGTCTTTTGTGACAGCATAACGAATGTTTCAAAGTTATAAATTACGTTCTATCAGTGCCTATTAATGTCATTTGTAGGCTTTTCATTAACCCTTTCCGGTACGGGCCAAATCTGTTAGTAAAATGCGAAATTATCGAATGACACCGGAACTCGCAAGCGAATTTTTTAGATATTTTGGAATCCTTAATTTAAGCTTTTATTGTAAAAGCAAAATTTTACTAAAATATTATTGCTGCCGATTGCAAGTTTGAAATTAAAATTAGACATCCCAGACCGGGCACAGTATGCAGGAAAGGGTTAACCCCTTAACGTTCATTGGTTTCGCCACGAAACCACAAAATTTTAATTCCGATACGCAACACTGACACCCGTATTTTTATCTAAAAATATCCCTTTTATTTTGTATGCTAGAAATCACGTTTTCTTATTTAGAAATATATTTGTTCTTAATTACCGGTGTCATTAATTTATTTCGACATCTTAGCGATGGAAATGCTATGATCGTTAAAGGGTTAATCAAGTATTTCAACTCTTTATATAATAAGACTTGAGGTGCCAATTCGTCCATGAAAACACAATGGAATTAAGAATAAAGAAGAGAAAACATAGTATATAGTAGGGTGGAGTGAAAAAATGAAAGTTGAAATTTTGATTTTGGATAGCAGCCAAAAGTTGCCTTTTACTACCTCTAATACACGTGCAAAATTTCATAGATTTTGAAAATCTTCTTCAAGGACCCTACCAAGAGATTTATATTTTCATTGATTTAGACGATAGATTCGAACCATAAATTGTACATTAACAGGATTTTTTGGTAATTTCTTTTGACATTTTTATATTAAAAATGTTTCGTGTAATTCCTTTGATCATATTGAAGTTTTAAGCCTTTATTTTTAAAGATTGTAAAAGATAAATTATTGAATTTGAATGAGAACGTCGCCAAATAAGTTAGCTAAAGAAACTGGCTTCATTTATGGCGACATATTTTGGTCGCTATATTTGGCGAAACTTCACTAAATGGTGACTTCTTGGCGCTGACACATGAATATATAGTTTTGTGCTTATGATTGCGGAAAATGTTACAATAATAAAATTTAATTTACCAGAAATCACTAATTATATCAGTTTTTGCCTAATTCCTAAAACATTACTGAACCAATTTCGATAAAACGGAAGTAGTACCAATTCGAGAGTAACCTCTTTCATTTAACACAAAAATCAATTTTATCAGTTGGATAGTTTCGGAGTAATCGGTGAACATACATAAAAACAACAAAAAAATGTACATCGTGTCAAATTGATGACCTGCATCTCCTTTTTTGATGTCGATAAAGAATTGATAACATGCTCCTCCTTTTTTGAAGTTTCTGTTAAGAATTGATAACTTCCTCCTCCTTTTTTGAAGTCGGTTAAAAATTGATTTTAAAATGTATTTTAAAATGCATTACAATCTTTGAAAATGAGTTTGAAAGTGAATTATAATGTTTTTCATTGAATATATAAACTTCATTATTTAATTAATTTATCTTGAAATACCTTATATTTCTTTTTTATTACTTTTTTTTAACTGGATTTCATTTTATCAAAATATTGAAGCATACATAAATATATATATATATATTTTGTAACGGTTCAATATATAATACAATATAATTTACCTAGTCACACGAAAATTCGTATGGCTTTGAGAAATTATATTGTGTTGTTAAAAAAAGGAGCAGTTAAAGGCATGTCACAAAAAATCTCCAAAACATAAAATGAAAAGAATACTAATAAAAGTACCCTTTTATTCTTCTACTTTAATGAATTTAACTAGAAATTTATCAACGTGTTCTAATATACCTGTAAGTTTTGCAGCAATAAAAACACAATTTTATGCTAATCCCATCAATGTTCCGAAAATGAATACGTCTAAAAAATCGCTTAAAATTCCTGAAATTCGTTAAATATAACTTTCAAAAATGCCTATAACTTGGAAAAAATATTGAAGATTTCTGGAAAACATTAAAAAAAAATGCATTTATTAATTCATTATTTTTTAACATTTCTTGATCTCGTAGATTGATCTAATCAAACCAGTGGTGCATTTATATAAAAATTTTTATTCGTTATTGTTGGCATTATGCAAAAATCTTTTGCTGTCCATGTATTTATCGTTTCACCTTCTAATGTTCATGGAAGTAAATTTGTTACGAAAAGTACTTTTTTTTAAATTTAGTAAATTTTAAGATACTACTTGGTTATCCCGTCGACCAATTTCGCCAAATTATACAAATTGCCAAATTGATAACCAAATTATACATATTAACATGATTTTTACTTTAAATAACGAAAAAACAAATAATTAGTAGAAAATACAAATAATAAAAATACAAATAAAAAGTCGAAATAAAAATAACTCAATGACGTTTTAAACATGTATATCGTATTTAATGTCCTTGACATGTACGATCTTCGATTATTGGCATTTAATCTCATAATTTGGCGATAGTTTTTTGGTCGACAGGATAAACAAGTGGTCCCAATTTTAAATAAAGCGCAACTTATTATTGAAATATTCAAGTGTAAATCAAGAATTACGGAATTTTTAGTACGCTTTTCATTGTGGGAATTAGACAGTTAACCAATTTATCATTAGGTCCCTTTAAGGGATGGTGGGATATATTACCCCCACTTCATTTTAATCAAGTTTGAATCAGAAGCACTTAATTATTTTTTTTTTGTATATTTAGTATGTGTGTGTGGGAGGGGGTACATAAATTACTTTTTCTTAACTTAAAACGAAATTTTTGGAAATTCCTGTATGAATTCAAAATTACTGAAACACAAATTACTTTACCCTCAAAAGTTAACCCTTTAACGATCAAAGTATTTTCATTCCTAAGATGTCGAAATAAATGAATGACACCGGTAATTAAGAACAAATATATTTCTAAATACGAAAACGCGATTTTTCACATGCATAATAAAAGGGATATTTCTAGATAAAAATACCGGTGTCAATGTTGCATATCGAAATTAAAATTTTGTGGTTTCGTGGCGAAACCAATGAACGTTAAAGGGTTAAAAGAATTAGGTTCTCTTTAATAAATTAAAACATTTAGGTTCTTTTTATAGCATTTCATGAATTGTAATAAGCGAATGAAGAAAATCATCGGTTTAACATAGTTTTTGATGAGAAAGACAAACAAAAGGACATCTAGAAAGCAAAAATGTCTTCTTTAAATATTCAACTATTAATATTGTTTAGTCTGTATTATGTGCTATTTCGACATAAATCAACTTGATGCATTAGAAAATATGAGAATCTTTATTTTAATTAAAACCGGAAAAAGTATGGTATAAATATGGTATGGTAATGGTATGGTAAAAGATATTAAGCTTTTGCGCGGTGCGATCGATAATCTGTTGTCAGCTCTGTAGAATCATGAAAACTTGCTGTTTGCTGTAACAGCAAGTGAAATAAAGAAACTATATCGATTTCCCCAAAAAATGACTTCTTACTGACGAATGTTTTATTTCTAAAGTTGCTTTCAGAAATCTTATTACTAATTTTTTGTGCATTCTTAACACGGGAGGACTCGCGCCGGGCCCTTTATGTAAATATGCACGTATGTCTGTAATATATATTTACATATGTTTGTATGTATATATGCACTATATCTGTAGTATGTATGTACATATGTTTGTATGTATATATGAACGTATATGTATAACGCGGAATCTCTTGTTAGAAATTTCCTTCAAATTTTGGATATAGGGTATATATTCTGTTGAAACACTTCTCTGATTAATTTTGATAGTTTATTGGATAAACGGGAACGGAAGGCTAATCGCTCCCCACCGCATTGATTTAGATAAATGGGTTTATCATTCAACATTATAAAATTTCTTTAAAATTTCAGCTATAGTTTCATTCTGATACGACGCCTCCATGATTAATAGTGGTAATGTAAACGTAGTAATGTAAATGTAGTTGTAGTAATGTCAATTTGAGTAAATGTGTTTTTCGCTAAGAATTTAATGATTTACCTGTCAGGCATCTGAATTACCGGAAAGAAACGATTTCTGAAATATGTCAAGAAGCAGTTCCTTTGTGTTTGAGGAAAACCTTAATAAATAACAGACAAATACTTTCACAAATCTACATTTTATTAAATAGCTTAACCCTCTGGATCCCAAACCGCCCGAGACCGCCCGAGATATTTTAATTCGTATATTTCAGTTCCCACCAGGAAATTAAAACAACAATATTTGCTTTAATCAATAACAGAACATTCCGTATTTAAATAAAACGAAATTAGCCATAGAATTTTTCTAGTGCGAAATGAACTACATATTTTCTAGAACGTGTTCTAGTATGGGAATTAAAGGGTTAAATAATTATGATGTTTTTAAACTCATTTTTTTCTTTTATTGTAAACTACAATAATTATTTAATGAATCCTTATTTAAACGGAAACATAGCACATGTAGGACAACGTCAGCCATTCTGAAGAAATACTTCAATGTGTAAGGAATAACTTAACAGACTGAATGTTTAGATGATATCATGCCTTCTCTCATTTACAATTATAAAATAATTTATCTTTCTAAAAATGTATCACTTAACTTATTTGCCCGTATGCACAGCTGCTAACTTTTACGCATTCTTCCTACCGGTAATATTTTATAGTAAATATTGTGTTATTTAATCGTCGAAATCGTATGATTAAACAAATGGAAAATCTCTGTAGAATGTTACTGGTAGTAAAAATGCGTAAAAGTTGGCAGCTATGTCGTATGACATATGTACAAGAAGAGTTTGCTTGATATATCACTTAACCCTTTCCGGCATACTGTGCCCAATCCGGGATACTTAATTTTAATTCCAAACTTGCAAGCGGCACCAAATTTTTATAAAATTTTGCTTTTGCAATGAAAGTTTAAAATAGGGGATTTCTTAATTTCTAAAAAATTCGTTTATAAATTCCGGTGACGGTCGATATATATATTTTTTTAATAACAGGATTTGCTCGAGCTGGAAACGGTTAAAGCTTTTTGACTCCACTAATTTTTTTAAATATACTTTCATGTAATTTAATGACAAAAATGTTTAGAATAAATATTACGAATATTTTAGCTTAAAAAAGTTGTGTTTATCCTATATTTTCAATATTTTGTACGTAAAAAAAATATTGTACGTAAAAAAAAAGGCAATAGTAGAGTGGTTAATGCGTGGTTTAGTTTTCATTGAAGAGATAGTTTGATAACATGTATTGTTATTTTTAAAATTTATTTTATACATACAAATTCAAAAATTTAAAATTGTTTACTTTTTACTTTTCTCATGTGAGGGAATAATTCTTATGTGAGTGATATGGTTTATTATTTTTTAAAACTTGTGGAAAAGATGTGTTTGTTTAAAATTAATTGTCCTTTATGAAAATAAAAAGTGTATTTTTAACATAATCTGTGTATAAAATATTTTTTATTACGTGAAAGATAAAGACATGTCAGAAATAAAACCTAAAAGATTTTCAAATGTGTGTAATTTAGTTTGAGCAAGAAATTTTAATAGAAAAGATTTGAATGAACATATCGCGCAAAATGACGTATGCGTTACGAACAGATGCGTTAAACCTTTATAATATACATAGATAGATAGATTGTACCGGTACCAAGCGATATTTAAACGGAGAAAAAATAAAATATGCAGATATTTTTGAATTCGTCTTTTGACGTATTATATTAATTTCCTAAATAATTTGGCATCTAAATAATTTTTAAGGTTTAGAAATCGCATTAAAAAAGATTTGTAGCTGATGTTTAGTCCAACAGAATAACTTACCAGTTGTTTTCCTTATTTTTCGTTATTTTCTGAAGTTTGTGTATCTTCATCATGAAAATTTATGTTAACCCTATTTTAAAAGGTGACAATTGTTCATTTAGCTCAGTATTTTATTGTGTATATGACCGATATATATCATATCTAATATATATTACCCCAGCTAAAAATGAACTGCAGTTTTTTTGTAGAAGTAAAGTGTTTTTGAGGTTTTTCTAAAGTTAACTGTAGTCTTTTCGTAGTGCAATCTGAACTATAAAATCACTTCAGTTATTTAGCAGTGAATTAAAGGTGATTTTGCAGTGATTTATTTTAAACATTCAGTGAGCTATTAACTTTAAAAACACTGTCGTTTTTATAAAGTCATTTTATAATAAAAAATTTAAAAAATATAGGACTTTATAACCGTAGAATCACTGCAGTGAATTTGAAGTTATTATCCAACCATTAATTTAGAAATATATTTTCTGATGCATATCTAGTATAACTGTAGTTTATGTCCGATAAATTCACAGAATTTACTCGGAGAAAAATAATTTCAATTATGCTTCAAAATCGAATTAGAGATTTCTCATCCCATCCACCCACTTCCTTAGCGAAAAATTTATTAGTTCCTAGTTTGTTTGTTACTTGGAAATTACAAGTTACCATTTCTTTTTTTTATTTATTCAGACATGGGCGTACCTATCTATGTTTCCTTTCCCCTAACTTAAAATTATTTTATGCTAAAAGAAAAAAAATAATTTCACTAAGTTACATTTGAAAATCCAGTGAGGGGTAATAACTACTTGTGCCCCTTGCATACAACGGAAATTTCTTAGTTCCTTTATTTTAAGTTACTCTAAACGAATAAATTTTGCGACGTTTATCAAAATATGAGAAAAAATATATTAAGTTTCAAAAGTTATGAGGGACAATGGGCCTTTCACTCACCAGCCCCTTAATGGGAATTTTTTTCTTATTTTTTATTGTAAATTTCTTGAAAATATACATTTTACTATGCTTTTGAAAACAGCAGAAAAGGAAAATTTTGTTAATATATATATTTTTAATTTTATTAAGGGACAAAAACTTTCTTCTATCTTCCTCCCCCTAAAAGAAAATTCTTAGTTCTTATATTTTAAGCTAAGAAAAAAGATTAAATTTTAGTATTTTTTCAAAAATCGGAGAAAAAAATTAGTTAAGTTTCAAAATCGAGGGAGAGAAAATGGGTCATGTATGCACTCTTCACCTAACGGAAAATTCTTCGTTTCCTTATTTTAAATTAATGTAAAAGAATAAATTTTATAATGTTTATGTAAATTCGAGGAAAAAAAAAATTACTAATTGAATTTCAAAGTCCAGGCGGGGTAATGAGTCTAGCCCCCCCCCCCCTTAACTGAAAATTTCTTATAACTTTTCTTTTTAAGTTACTCGAAATTTTTACATTATGTTTTTGAAAAAAGAAGAAAAGGAAACTTTATTTAATTCAATTGTTAAATCGAAGAAGGGACAATTTATTTCCTCTGCTTCCTGCCCCCATCCCCTACATCTTTATAATTGAAAAGGACTTACAATTAACTTACAAATACATCATTTTGAAATGGACAAAAAAATATTTGAATCATTAAATAATTTTTTGAATAGCTCTTTAAAATTTTTATTCGTTCTAAACTTAAATTTAAAAAGAAAAAAAACTTCATAAGTTAATTGAACTTATTTTGTAGTTATATATTCATTTTAAAAGCACAGCTAAGTTTCTTATTTCAAACAAATATTAAATTATTAAAAGTGCTTAAAATTATTTTACAAACTATAAAAATATCAAAAACATCTAGTCATCTTTTATAAAAAAGAAATTAATTTATCAAAAACAAACAAACTAAAAAAAATAAACTAATTAACATTAATTTACCTTTTTTCTGATTTATTTTTAGCTAAAATGTTGATAAGTTAACAATTAATAATTCTACATAATCATTAAAAATATATGCAACATTAAGTCATCAAATGATGAATTTTTATTCTAATTAAAAGTGATAAATTACCAACTTCTTTTTTATAAAAATTAATTTTTCTTTTTTATAAATGTATATTTCTGAAATTAACATTTAATTACATTAAAATTTCTAAAAAGAAAATTGCATTAATTGAAAAACCTCTAAAATTAATCTATTTAATTAAATATTATTAAATTTGTAAGAAATATTCAGAAATATCCCCAACTCAAAAATTATTTATAAGTAACAAATTATTATTGTAACATAATAATAAAAAATATGTTCTACCTTGAATCATCAAATGACATAAAATGATTTCTTTTTCTAAGAAGTAATTTCCGACCTATTATTTACTAAAGTAAGTATTTGCATGTCAAAAAATATATTTTATTAATTAACACAACGCATTGCATTATAATTCATAACATAAAAATTTGGTACTACTCTGTTAGCCTGTCGACCAAAATACTATGGCCAAATTATATTTATAATATGACGATTTCAAAAAATTTGCTGGGATTTGTGCAAAATCACCTCAGTCCTCCAACTGTGCAGTATCACGGCAGTTCATTTTTAGCTGGGAACTCTGTAGCAACCGCAGTATACTAGGAAATATTATTTATTAAAAGAACCTTTTAGGCAATACTGCACTCAATAATGAGTGTCGTAGGAACCCCGCAAGACTACCAAAGTACAGATCTTAGAAAACGACCACAAAATAGTACTAAAAAATTGCATTCGATAAATGCACTACGATCCTATGACAATATGCTGATAAAAGCGCTATTGTAGCACTTTTTAATGTAAACGTTTTATAGGAATTGAATTAGGAAAACCTTACGTTCCAAAGCTGTATATATGAAATTTAAATTTTATTTAAATCAAATATTCATTCTTAAAACAAAACTTAGATTTAAAAAAAATAGAGAATTTCAACAGAAAAATATTGAAAGATTAATGCGTATATTTAACTTTTAGAAAACATTTAATAACAGATGGTGCTTGTATCAGTATATTGTCACAGCATCAGCATCACTAGAGAATTTTTGGGATACAAGTTTTCAGCACTTTTTAACCCTTTTCGGCCCACTGTGCCCGGTTTGGGATACCTAATTTTAATTCCAAACTTGAAAACGGCACCAATAATATTTTACTAAAATTTTGATTTTACAATAAAAGCTTAAATTAGGAATTTCAAAATATGTATAAAATTCGTTTGTGAATTCCTATGTCAGACGATAATTTCTCATTTTACTAACAGATTTTGCCCGTGCCGGAAAGGGTTAAAGCATTATAGGAATAGCCGTTTTCCACACTGTATCTTCTAGGCGCTGATACCAAAATAATGAAGGCACTCTTATATGATTTTATTTTAGAAAAGAAATTGAAACCGTAAAAATTAAGTTACAAAAAATGCCTAGTTTAAAATTGATATCTTCTGAGCACATTATAAATGTTAAGTGATGTTAAGTTCAAGTAATTAGGCATTCTTATTTTGAAGCTTAGAAAAATGGCAAAAAAATATACAGTCGAAACTCATTATCCCGACACTCTCGGGATCAGAAAAAAGTTTCGTCATAAGCGGAGTGTCGCGGTAACTGGAGTTGAAGCTGTAATTTTTATTAATTTAAGGACATTTTTAATATACAGCTTTTCAGCAATAAAACATTATTATTAAACACAATAAAGCCAACAACGGAGTAGAAAAGTATAAAAATCATATTTCTGATGACTTCTTTCTTTTATTGTTACATGAAATACTGATGAATTAATGTTTGCATATCCTTACATGTGTTTCCTAGATTTTTTTTCAATATTATTTATTCGATTTTGAACAATATTCGTTGATTTAGAAATGGATATAATTTCTGAACGTTTCAAAACAATGCAATGCTTCGGTTGTAGTTCGAGGCTTGTTTTGTTTTAATTCCATATCATTTTCGATGCCCGAGTCTGAAGAAATTTTCTATTTTTTCTCTTAAACAGTTAGAAAAATCATTGCATCTAGTGATGTGGTGACAACCTTATCAAAATCAATTGTATATGATGCTACAAATAATGGATATCCTAAAAAATTCATATATTCTTTAATTTATAATTAGAGATTACATGATCTTATAATTAGCTATTACATGATCTTATAATTAATTCTTTGCGTAAAAAATGTATAAAAAATTATAAAACATAAAAATAATAATAAAAAATTAAAAATATTATAAAAGTAATAAAAAAATATTGGTTGGTTGGGAGGGTAGATGTTAGAGTACGGTGGAGGGTGGTGTTGTCTGGTCAAAGGTTAATTATTAATATATATATATACCGTATTTTCGAGTGTATAGTCCGCGGCTTATACAAGAAAAAAACCTCTCAAAAACCCACTGCGACTTATACACGGTGCGGGTTATACAGAGATTTTTTTTTTTTTAAATTGGAAATCGTGATAATTTTTCTACAATTTTTAAACCTTAAAAAATTTGAAAAAAAACATCGAAATTTGTAAATTTTTTTCGCTATGCCTTGAAATTTAGAGAGTTCTCCCATGTTTGTAAAGGCTTTTTTTTTACTGCTTAAATACAGTTATTTCTGGATTTGGAAGAACTGTCGCAACTATCACCAAGTATTGCACTAATAGATGTAGTTGTGTGGAGCCATTGTGTTTGTAGAGTACAAAATCCAAAATCCGGAACCCTTCCAATCTCGACAATTCTGAATTTTAGATCATTTTTAGTTTATTTTTAAAAAAAATAATTTACCGACCCTGTTGCAAAGAACAAAACTAGTTGGATGTGTCAATCCCAAAACTTTCTTCTATCTCATAAGTACATTTTAATTTAAAAAACAACGTGGTGACCCCAAAGTTACCCACTATCGAATTTCCTCGAACATTTGACCTAGAATAATGAGATTCTGGTATCCGAAAAGCCTAAAACGAAAATTTAATTACTATTCTGAGAAAATGAGCTTAGTAGTGTCCCATGTTGGGTAATTTATACTAAAACCTAATAAGCATCTATTTATGTCAAGACCTAACAGAATCTGAAATTTGATGGAATTTCGTCCATTAGTTCTTGAGATATAGTTATAACAAAAAATTTGCAAAACGTAGCAACACCATATCTTGGACAATTTATGCCAAAACGTAAAAAAGCGTCTAATTATGTTATGGTGTAAAAGAATCTGAAGTTTGATGAAATTCTGTGCATTAGTTCTTGAGATATAGCTAGTTTAAAAAAACCGTGTAAAATATAGCACAGCAGCACCATCGGTTGAAGGATTTATAACAAAACGCAATTATCGTGTAATTATGTTATATGTTATTTTGTAACAAAATCTGAAGTTTGATGAAATTCTGTGCGTTGGTTGTTGAGGTATAGCTATTAGAAAAATCGTGCAATATGCAGCATAGCTGCACCACCTGTTGCAAGGTTAATACCAAAATGTAATCAGCGTCTAATTATGTTATATATTCTAGTGTAACAGAATCGAAAATTTGATGAAGTTCTCTGCATTAGTTCTTGAGATATAGCTATCGCAAAAATCGTGCAAATTGTAGCATAGCAGCGCCACCTATTGGGCAGTTCCCACCAAAACCTTATCAGCGGCTATGTATCTCAAGGTATCGCGGAATCTGAAGTTTGGAGAAATTCTGTGCATTAGTTCTTGAGATATAGCTATCATGAAAATCATGAAAAACGTGGCATCGCAGCGCCACCTGCTGGCCAATTTACACCAAAACTTAATCAGTATCTATGTATATCAAGTGGTCACAGAATCTGAAGTTTGGTGAAATTCTGTGCATTAGTTCTTGAGATATTGCAATCTTGAAAATCATAAAAAACGTAGTATAGCAGCGCCACCTGCAGGCCAATTTTCACCAAAAACCAATAGGCACTAATTCATATCAAGGTCTAACTGAATATAAAATTTTATTAAATTTCGAGCATTAGTTCTTGAGATAGAGCGCCCACAAATTTTTTGTCACATACAGACAGACAGACATACAGACAGACAGACAGACAGACAGACAGACAGACAGACGGACAGACTCACAGACAGACATTTTCTAAAATTAGTCAAAACGTGTTCAGGACCTTCTAAAACGTATAAATCCGTCGAAAACCAGAAGTCGAAAATTTTCATGAATCCAATACTTTCTTCTTGTAAAGATAGAAGAAAGTAAAAAAAGTGCGTGATTTATATCATTTCGGAACGATTCAGAGCAGTCGTTCTTTATCGAAACGATTCCGAGGAATCGTTCCTTTACAGAGTCGTTTCATTTCGGAAGGAGTTCAAGGAATCGATCTTTTCCGGAGTCGTTTCATTTCAAATAGAGTCCGAGGAATCATTCCTTTTCGGAGTTGGTGCATTTCCGATCGATTCCGAGGATTCGGTCCTTTTGGGAACCAATGACTTAAGATACGTATACATTTTATATCCGAAATTTTGAATTTATCACCGATTTTTTTTTTAATTTTCGGAATTTTTTTTTTTTAAATATCACGCTTCTTTGAAAAAAAATGCGCGCATCGCTTGAAATTTTATCTTAAAACACGTAAACACCGCGGCGTTTACGTGTTATTAAAATTATCTTAATTTTTTAGCCCAATTACTGTAGATATTATGCATCACGAAAAAATTTGGTAAATTTGTGTTAAAAATTATGATTAATGGCTTCTAATTTCGAACCCTGGTCGAAATATACGTTCGTAAATGGTGTATAGCCCGCGGACTATACACCGATGCATCTTCGCGGGTTATACACGAACTTTTTTTACTGCACTGCTCGATTTAGGGGTGCGGGTTAGACACAGGGTGCGGGCTATACACCCGAAAATACGGTATATATATATATATATACATATATATATTTATATATATATATAATTGAGAGTGGGTTATTTATTTTTACTTTATTTTTACGTTATTTTAACATAATTTTTAAACTGTTTAATTGACACCAATATATGGATATTTGTCTAGTTATATCTATAGTTAAATAGCTATATTTTAATTATCAAATTAATTTTAATGTTATTGATATAATTTTTGGTATTATTATTAATAATATTATTACTAATATTATTATTTATTTTTTTTACTTATTTATTTTATTTATTTATTTTTTTAATTTTTATTGTCCATTTATTATCTATTATATTATAAATTATTTATCTATCAATTATTAAATTAAAAATTATTAAATTATTATTAATTATTAAATTATTATTAAAATATTAAATTATTATTAAATTAATTAAATTATTATTAAAATAATATATTATTAAAATAATTATTATTAAAATTAATTAATTAATATAATTAATTATTATTATTAATTATTATTAAAATAATTATAAATTATTAAATTATTATTAATTATTAAATTATTATTAATTATTAAATTATTATTAATTATTAATTATTAATTATTAAAAATTATTAAATTAATTATTAAATTATTTATCTATCTATCTATTTATTATTATAAATTATTTATTTATCTATCTATTTATTATCTTTATATTTTTATTATCTATTTATTATTATATTTTTATTAAGATAATGAGTTTTTACCATGTAAAGTCACAATAAATGTTACTGATTAAAGTAACAAAATGGTATTTTAAGTTATAAGTTAATATGAAAGTTATCATTTAATTCTAATTTTAATTATTTTATTAATTTAATTTTATGTTAATGTCGATCATTAATTATTTTATCCGGTTCAATTATATTTCCATTCAGTTTTATCTTTTTTG
The DNA here is from genome assembly GCA_964019185.1 of Maratus speculifer. NCBI lineage: Eukaryota > Metazoa > Arthropoda > Arachnida > Araneae > Salticidae > Maratus > Maratus speculifer. The sequence continues at coordinate 396,375,798 of OZ025295.1, forward strand.
TTTGTTATGGTTACTACTTAATCTACATGTGCATTTAACTATTATTTTTACTTACTTTCAACTCCTTTTTGTAAATCACAATATATATATACTGCTACTATTATTAAGTTTCTTTATTGTTTTCAACATATTGTATCACTTTAAATCCTAGCAAGTTTTTTTTTTTTTCAAATCATTTATCTCGCCATTTGGCGCGGTTGGTATTCTTAATTTAAAAAGAGCAACCCTACTGATCTTTCGAAGATCCGTTGCGTGCATTACTATCGAACTGGTTTTTTCTACAGTGTTACTATTTCAGCTTGTATAATTAACTATTGCTTCCTGCATTTATAATTTATTAATAATATTATTGTGCAGTCCTCTACATTAATGGTGATAACCAGATAAGTTTTTTTTGTTCTCAATATTTTGTTTTCTTACTTTTTATCCAAATTATATATGAATGTACTGTTTATCATTTCCACGTGCAAAAATAGGGTTAGTTCGTGCTCATGTTACTGACACAATTTGCTGCACGCTATTGTTTTAATATATATATATATTCATTATTTCAACTATTTATTTCTCTGTTCCTTGTTTAATAATTTGGTTTTTGTGTGCTGGTAGCCCCAAATACGTATTATTTTGCTATTTCATGGCTAATACGTGGATGAAACCGCACACTTCATTTGTAATTCCAGAGCATTTGGGGCCTGATGATTCTGCTCTGGGGACTACAAATTACATTTGCATTCATTTTATTTATTTATTCAGATATACTCGTTTCACTATTTTCTTTTTTATTATAATTCAATTCAATTCAAATTCTTCGTTTTGGTTTATTGTTTTATTGATAAAATCCATTGGTGAATCTAGTCTACTTTTAATGGTATTATATATATATATATATAAACCGAAATGCCAAAATTAGGAAATAGATTATTGCGTGTCAGAATAACATCCGTATATAAGAGTGGTGGTTTAAATCATGTGTTCACGAATTATTTTTTAAAGTGTACAAAAACTTAGTAGTACGCTTGAGTGTAGAAAGCATGCCGAAAACGTGTAAAGGGAACATTCATCAACAGGAAACCTTTTTTTTTGTATTATTGCTTTAAAGCTCCCACTAAAACGAGGATCAAGCTTTAACACCTTCGCTACGGGATCTTTTTACGAAATTTTTAATGTTTCGTCCCCTGTTTTTAAATACAGAAATTTATATCTAACGGAACAGAGAAAATGCTCCGATTAAATATGACAAATTTTACAGTATAATTTTAATGGTGGGGATAAATATGGATTCTTAAGCCTTTTTACGGCACGTATACGCGTCGCTCGTCTCCAAAGTGTTAAAAGCCCAATTCTATTCGTTACCTGTCTCGTTGTCATCGAAAACAACAAGATTTCAAGATTTTCAAATGATAATTTAGAAAGAGTTTGCACAGATTGACAAGTACTTAATATAGTTAACATTTATAGCATACTTTTTCTGGTGTGCGTTAAAACATAGATTTTTATATTTTTTAGTACAGAAAATTGATTTGTGTGGAAATCCACATAATATAGGGCTAACCTGCATTAAAGCTGTACAATGAACCGTTTCCGGCACACTGTGCCCGGTTTGTGATACCTAATTTTAATTCCAAATTTGCAATCGACACCAGAAATACTTTAAAAAAATTTTGCTTTTACAATGAAGGCTTAAATTTAGGAATTCTAATATCTAAAAAATTCGTTGGTGGATTTCGGTGTCAGTCGATAATTTATCATTTTACAGACAAATTTTTGCCCGTGCCCTGAAAGGGTTAACCACTTAACTAATTAATATTTTTGAAAAAAAAAAACCCTCTCAAATGATCCTTATTTTTTCCCCCTTTTTTTTTACAGAATGTTTAATCTTTTATCACCGGTTTATCAAAACAGAAATTCTTGCCTAATTGTATCAGCAAAATGCTCGGATTAAATGCTGCAAAAATTACAATAAAAATTTACCGATGAAAATAATATATCATGATTGGAATAACGATGTCCGTACATGGTACGGGCGAATCATGACTGTAAAAAACACGTTACCCGTATGACGTAAAATTCATACCGCTAAATTTCTTTACTGATACAGAAAGGATTACATTAACGTAAATGGCATCCACTGATGACAAGCGACATTTCAAAAATAATTGTTGCACAACATAAATTCATCAACTGTGGTCTTTGTCCGAGTTCAGAAATTCCTTTTACATCGTTGCAGATTGACGCTATTTCGAACAACACCTGTTATAAATATTTTCTGTGTCGTAAATTCGTGCGAAAAAAAAAAAATCCTTGTTTTTTTTTTCCGGTGTGACGTCACAACCTGATTTCATATTTTAATGATTTTGACCTGCTAATCACAGAGCTGCCAACTTCTACGCCTATTTAAATCATATAAACAAGTTTAGAACCACAAAAATTTTTTAGCAAAATGTACCCCAAAAATATACAATTTCATTTATTACAATATATACTATCAATTATTTACTAAAATTTCTGTTTCTAATATATTTATTTGACTTTAAATAGGCGTAGTAGTTGGCAGCCATGTAATCATGATTTGGGATCAAGTGTTTCAGCACAATTAACTCATCAATATTTTTGAAAAAAACTTTCAAATAATGTTTAATATTTCATATCTTTTTACAGAATTTTTAATCTTTCACTACCAGTTTTTCAAAACTGAAATTTTTGCCTAATTGAATCAGAAAGAAGCTCGGATTGAAAATTACAAAATTGACTATGAAAATTTACTGGTGAGAATAATAAATATCGATTGGAATATGAATGCAGTTCGGTGGTACGGACAAATCATGACTGGCAAAAACACGTTGGCCGTATGACGTAAAGGCAAAGCAAGGAAGCGTTTAAGGTTTATCTTGAGGTATATTGATAACCCTGTGATTTGTCGGATCAATATCTAAACACCTTGTATAGACTTATCACATTCCAGCATTATTGAAAAATGTGTTTGACTTCGATTGTCCTGTTTGTCTGTACGTGCTCTCACTCGCGTAATGAAACTCGTATGCCACGTAATTGACACGTGTTATTGAAATTTATCATGGCATGCTTGGTATTACAAATGGAGAATATATCAATTATAGATCGTTTACAGCTACACTGGAAATAATCCCGGTACATTATAGTCTGTGGTTTTCAACGTATAAATTTAGAATATTATAACCTTAGCATTACATTATTTTGTTATTAATTTAGTACTTATTTTAACTTTTTCCGGTACATACAAATTCTGTTCGTAAAATGACACCGGAATTTAGAAACGACTTTAAAAAAAATGAGAATTACATAATTTAAGGTGTCATTATAAAAGCAAAATTTTATTAAAATATACCTGTTGCTGACTGAAAATTTGGAAATTAGATTCTCCTGGAATGGGACCATTGTGCAAGAAAGGGTTCAATTGTTTATATTAAACTTGATTGGTTATTTAAGTTAACTTTTAAGCTCTCTTCCACGTCCGCTAACAAATAAATTCAAAATATAGAAATATACAAATAAATTCAAAATATATAAATGTACATATAAATACAAATGCATGTCATTTTTCTTTTTTATTCCAGTTCTTGTAATTATTCTAAATATGTAACGCAAGGCTGTCCAATCTGGCGCCCAGTGTACATCAGCAAATTCTTACAGAAATCAAGGTCTTATTGAATAGGAGATATTCGGAAATTTAAAAGACAAAAATTTCTGCAAAGTTTTTCTGGTGTTAGGCGGGCTCGAGTTTGGACAGCCCGTTGTTGGTATATTAATTCAAAACAATTAACCAGGTTTACAACATCACACCAATAAAATGGTTAATATAGAATAAGATATGCATACAATTTAACGCTGTTTAATATGGACACACAAAACCTTGCAGTTACTGAACAGCCTAGGAACGATAACAGTTACAAGTGTGCTTATCGTAGTGATTTGCTGCTTTAAATGTATGAAGTCTTTCCCTTATTAATAAATGTTCATAAATTCTATAGATCCTATACAAGGCTGCAGAGAAGTAATCAAGTAACTTTTTTAGTTGAAGAAACCGTTAAACGGAACTTTTAAACTGTGTTGTGTGTTTCCCGACTGAAGTAAATTTTAGCAGTCAGTTAAATTTAGAAATTTCCATAGCATATACAGGGGATCAGAAAATGAAAAAAGACTAGACAAGAGTACCTACTTTTTCGACCATTGGCAGGAATAGTTCAAGTACGATTTTAAAATGAGTAGCTATATTGCTGGTTTACGCATAAAATTTCATCTCATTTAACACTAGAATGACGGCGAATGGCCAATTTGGCCCCTACTAAGGGAATATATTTCGATTCAAACAATATTTTTTTTCTAAAATATAGCTAAATGAAACAAAGAAGAAAAGGGTCAGTCAAATAACTGAAACAGTTTTAAATAAAAATTCTACTGTTAAACCATTTTTTTAATTGCGTGAAAATTCTCCTCTTTCTAGTGTTAACGGTGAAGTTTTGTTGTAATACTCTGAATAAATTTGAAAATGTTTTATGATGCATATCTGATGTACGATAGTTCTTTCCTGCTTTTACAGACCGTTCTTGTCTCCATTAATTCTTCCGCTTAAGGTTAATTCCATGAAAGCATGTCACGTCTGTCACGTCCAACGATTTTTGGCTACCAATATTTTAAAGAACAGGAAAATGTGACTTATTTTTTCGGAGACATCTCGTCAATTGAATAGAGCGAAAAAACTTTTCGAAAATAATGGTGAAAAACAAGCATAACGATTTTTAACTGTGTGACATACATGACAAATTTTCATGGAAATAACCGTTAGTTAACCCCTTAATGGTCGCATTAAATTACGGTTTAAAAATTGAAATTCATCGTTGCCACCACTTTTTTGAAAAAAACATTCATCGTATTTAATGACAAGTAAAATGATACCAGAATAAAACCAAATACACTATTTTATAAAACTGGTGCGAATCAAACAATTCTGAATTAAAGCCACGAGGCTTTCAGCCCGTGAATGTCTCGGGCGCGACGATTAAGTGGTTAATTTTTTTTATGGTAAATAAATTATTAGACGTTAAAGAAAATTACTTTGACGTAAAATGAGCGTTATAGGAAAAAAAACTCGATAAAAACTTGCCTATGTCTGTTCAATATTTTAAAGGAGGATGATCTATGAAATAAAAAAAATACTCGGTTAAAATGAGTTTTATAAACTTAAATAATGATAAATGCCGTAAGATTAAATTATAAAACTTTTTACAATGAATATAAATATGTTCATATATTGTTTTCTGGATTCATTCAAAATAGATAATAAGCACGAGAAACTATTTACTGGATTAAATAATGAATAAAGTAAACTCCAACGATACTTACTGTCAAATTTTCACTGTTGTAGAAGATCAGAGAATGCGTTGAATATTTTTCTTGTTATCCATTCTTTTTTTTTTTATTATGTTCATGAATATATGTGCCCAGTTAAGTAAACTTAAAACTGTATTTTTTCAAACTGACGTGTATTTATGTTTATGAGTTTATTAACTTGTCAAAACGTGTCTAGTAAACAGACATTATTGAAGAAAATATAATTTTGTATAAATAAAGTCTTATTACAAATACATCTAGTTTCACAGATTCGATGACAAAAAGACGAAAATGACAAAATGATTATTTTTCCTTCATGATCTTTACAAATGAAAATGATAGCGGTTACGGCGCAAGAATCACACGTGATACCTCAAGGGATACGCGAAATGAAAATTCGGAAAGCAACGAACTATGTAATGAAAAAGGAAAATAAACATTATAAAATCTTGTTATACGGAAATTTACTACATACTATCATACCTTTGTATAACCACATATTTACTTAAAGTAGCAATTAAATATTTATTCACATCCCCAAACACTGTTTAATTTAGAATAAAATGGATAATAAAAGCCTTGGAGATGATTATTACGCTGTTTCATAAGTGTTTGAACTTATAAAAGTTTACGACCTTTTCATTTACTTTAAACTTGGTATTGTTTAACGGCTACTCTTAGAACTCTTCTAGAAGTATCTGCAGTCGTAATAACATGAGACGAAAATTGCCTAAAACTTTTAAAAGATTTATAGAATTTGTGTTATCCCTTTAAAAGTAGAATCTCGTGTAACGTTACTCCAAATGTTATTTAAAAGGTACTTGAAAGGAGTACTTGAAAATCCTTCAAAGTGTTTATTTTAGTGCAAAAATGTTTTTTATTAAAACTAAAGCAGCCGGCTATTTTACTACAGTTTTATAAAAAGTGTTTCGCACCAGAATTTTAATTTTGAACTATTTAACTCATTTAATTAGTCTATTTTTGTGCTGCATATATTTAACATATCTTAAGAAGAAAATTCTGGTTCAAATCTACTATTATCATCCTGGCAGGGGTCATTTTGACTCCTAATGGCGGTTTTAGTGTTAAATGTAATGTTGTCCCAAAAATTTCTTTCGTTTTTTTCAAAAAATAAACCATAGAAATTTTCATAAAGGCAATCTTTCACCATCGACTATCAAACAAACCATCTTCTATCTTTCCAGTCGTCTAATTACACTCTCTCTCTCCGAAATTTTTTGATTTGGTGGCAAAATACTAACCGACGCAATCTTTTTATGTCATTCAAAGAGTTCAATTGTTTTTTCGTGAACATAATTTTTGCAAGAAAGAAACAGACAGTAGTCTGACAGAGTAATGTCCGCAGAGTAAGGAAGATGGGTCAGAATGTGCTAATCGAATGCATGGAGTTTCTGACAGTCAAATATACATGTGGGATGAAGTAACCATAATGGAAAATTGTACCTCGTTCGTTTGCTATTTCGGGATGTTTTATAGCTATTGCTAACTTCATTCATTCAGTTGCCAGCAGTAAGTTTCAGAATTTATGGTCTTGTTAGGTGAAAATCGTTCCAAATAGATCCAATATCACCAAATAGAAAACAAAACTTTCTTCTGTAAATGTTCAGCTTTAACCTTTATTCTATTCACCCCAATACTTTTAAAAACACGTTTTGTAGTATTTTTCTTTTGCAATTGTTGTCAAAGTGTGAGTAAAAAATTTTTTGTTTCAAAAAGTGGTGCCAATTGAATTAATAAATAGCACATGAATTGCAAAAGAATCTTTTGAGGCAATTTTTGACACAGAAAACAAATTTCTTGTGTTCTATTGATATATTCCCTACTCTTATTAACAATATTAATCTATCCAATTACTATTTGCAATTATCTTTTAATATGCCTTTTCATCAAAAGAAAAAAATTAACAGTTTGAATAAAATAAAAAATACCTTCGATTAAGTATTTTGGAACCGAATGAAAAAATATTTGGAAAGAAGGCAATATAAGGCTCCTGAAAAAGTAGAAGAAGGTTCTCAAAACAGAATAGCAGGGATATTATTAAAACAAATCTCGCAATTATCGAAATTTGATTGGGTTATCTTTGGTAAAAAACTGAAGATATTTTAAGTACAACATAATATCAGGGCTGCCGAAAGCGATCATTTTTATATTTTGTTTGCACCAGTATTTTTCTAATATAAATTTCGAAGATTGTTTCGCTTGCAAATGTTGTCAAAATGTATGTTAAGGATTTCGGTTTTGATGCCTGTTAAAATGAAGAAAATAGTTGTCTGTGGCAGTCCTGGTTTGTGTAACTAAAACGATTTTAAATAATCTATTTTTAAATAATCTATTTGAGAAGTCACTTTCAGATCCGTAAGAGATATTTAAGCACAAAATGGAGTTTCAGAATTTTAACCTCTTAACTGATTTGCCCGAACAGCGTACGGGCAAAACGAATTTACTTAATTCATCATTTAAAGCTTTTTGACACCAGTAATTTTTTTAAATGGAATGGTATACTGCTCAAAGGTAGAAATATTTAGAATATATATTATGAATATTTTAGCTAAAAAAGTGGTATAAACTTATATTTTCAATTAATTGCACATAAAAAAGGAAGCAGTTAAGAGGTTAAGATGTAGAACATGATAATGGGCACATCCTACTTCCTATTTTTATTTGCTCTCAAAAGATTTTTCCTTATTCCTCGTAGGAAATGAAACTTTATAGAAAAGATAACTTAAATTTTTCTTAAATATCGGATTCTGTTTTCCAGAATGCAGTTCTGTGTATTTATATATTTTCATTTTTCCTCTAGCCCTAATAACGAACGGACAACTGGAGAACTGGAGCAATATACTTTTTACAATCAAATGTTTATCTATACTAAAAGTGATTGCAGTAAAAATAAAAAGAGTGTAACCTAGTAACGCTGAATTATTTTTTTCGTTAAAATTTAAATTTTTGATTTCCCACCTCTTTTAAAAGAATAGTAATTTTTATCTTATTTTTATGAAGGAATTTGCAATGTGAAAGAAAGTATGTGGACCGACCGAATTATGTCTAGTGACCTAAAAATATGCCACAGGGCATTAATGGGTTAAGAAATCTTCTAATAAACAAATCGAATTTTTATTTTTACGCAAAAATTTTTACTAAATAGACTATAAATACTACATTTAATTGTATTAAAAAATAAATCATTTTTGCATAAACGTTGAACTATGACCTTGATAAAGCAATTATCACAAGATAGCAAAGGATTCATCAGGTTTATAGAAGATCCATTTCGTTAAAGCAAATGACTTTAGAAAACATATAGTAAAGTTTTTTGAGATATCCATGGATCCCAAAAACAGTCTTAGGCGTTCACAAACATCAGAAACCAATAATATATGGACTTTTTATGTTTAAATTTATTAATTTAATGGGAAATATGATATTTAATCTACCGTAATTTCCTGCATATAATCCGCAGAACAAACAATTCTTTTTGGGCCCAGAAATTTTATTTAGTGATTGAAGACAAATATTTACGGCGATCTAACATTTTCCTTTTTTTACAACAAATTCTGGGTCGAAAAAGAATTCTTTGATTCGCAGACTATACGCAGGAAATTACGGTACATGAAGATCGGCCAAGTATCGTTAATAAAACCATAACATTGCTCAAATCGCTGAGGTCTCAACTCAAATTGCTGGTGCTGAGAAGCAATGTTAGTTGGCCAGGTTTTTTTTACTTGCCGCCCCTTTGTTTTGAAATAGCATTTTGTTTGGACAAGGATTAACAGCAGTGATGACAAATGGGCCTCTTTTTTAAAATTTAGATCTCTTGATTGGCACCACTTTTTTGAAACGATAAAAAATTTTTTGTTCTCGCCTTAATAATTATGTAATTAAAAATGGCGCATTAAATCATTAAGAAAAAGTGGCCTCAATCAACAGACTGAATTGAATAAAAGTAGGGTTGCCACTTTTGCCCCCATTTTATGTAGACGTATCGAGTTCACATCAGAAATAAAGAATGATGTCTTAAGCTTCTTTCAACGAGAAGCATGTAGCGAGATTACCTACAGTGAAAATTCTTTTTTAACACTTTCTGACGCGGACAAATTCAGCTAGTAAAATGAGAATTTATTGACTGACACCGAAATTTGCAACGACTTTTTAAGTAATCGAGAACTCCTTAATGTATACTTTTATAGTAAAAGCAAGGTTTTATTAAAATAATATTGGTACCAATTGTAAGTTTGGAATTAAAATTAGTTGTGTCCAGACAAGATACACTGCGCCGAAAAGGGTTAAACATTTACTGGATGAATTTGAAATTTCTGATTGTAATTGGAGGCCGAACTGGCAACCTTGCTTAAGACTAACACTATAATTTCCAAGTAGTAGCAGCTTCCTAAAAAATATAAAACCCGCCATAGTGAAATAACTGCTGACGTGTCAGACTAACATCAGTATTTAAAGGTTGGTGGCTTAAATCATGTGTTCACGAATTATTTTTAACCCCTTGCGGCGCGGTGGTTTCATAGATATACCACATAATTTTAATTCCCAAACGCCACATTGGCACCGGAATTTTGTTTAAAAAAATTATGGTGTTTTGGATCCGTGAAATATAGCGCTTACTTATTTACAAATAAAGTTTTTTTTTGTCAATCATTAATTTCAACACTTAAGCAATGAATTTGCCCTGCGCCGCATAGGGTTAAAAATTTACAAAAACTTAGTAGCACGCTTGAAAGCATACCGAAAACGTAAAAAAGGAACATTCGTCGATAAGGAACTTTTTTCTTGTGTTATTGCATTAATGGAGCATTTGAGACGGGGACCAAGTTCCTCTTGTTTTTTGTTTTCCCGCCACCGAAAGCAGCAAGATTTCAAGATTGAAAAGTTAGCAGAGGAGTTTAGCTTATATTATTCAGGACTTAATATATTTATCATTTATGGCAAACTCTTTCCGGTGTGCGTTAAAACATAATTTTTTATATTTTTTAGTACATAAAACTGATTTGCATAGAAATCCCACATAATATAAGATTAATCTGCATTAAAAGTTGATCAATTAAAGGTATTTTTGTTTTGTAGACAGCATCCTACGGCTGTCACAGGTGACTATTTTTATATTCAGTTAGTACCAGTATTTTTCTAATATAAATGGTGAAGTACATTTTTCTTGCAAATGTTGTCAAACTGTTTATCAAGTATTTCTGCTTTAAGGAATGGGTGCCAGTTAGAATTAAAAAATAGTCTCCAGTGGCAGCCCTGCCTCTCGTCCTTCTTTCTCATTGAAAATTAGACCAATGATTAATTTTAAATCAAAACAACCAATGATTAATTTTATCCCTTTGCGGCGCAGAGCTAGGTCAATGTTTAAGTGTTGAAATTAATGACTGACACCGGAATTTGAAAACAACTTTATTTGTGAATAAGAAAAAAGCAATACAGTAAAACCTCCATAACGGACACCTCTATTTAACGGACAGTTTTCGGATTCCCACTCCCAAACCTAAATTTTTCTATGTGCAACCTCTGAATAACCGACATTCCGAATAGCGGACACTATTTTCGGCGATAAAGGATAAAAAAATATTTTTTAACGAGCAAAAAAACATTTAAAAATAAAATAAAAAAGCCTCTAAATTTATTAGGACAATCTGTCACTTTTTTTTATCACAGATAAATGTAGAGAATGGGCTGAGGAAAATCCCCCCATACACACACACGTTCAGTATTGAATTCAGGGGGTTGCCTGGGAGAGTAGTGCTGTAAAAATAACGGCAAAATGAATACCTGTATGGTAAAGTTGATTTCGAATTCTGTAGAAAGTATTCGTTTCGTTACTCGTTACTGTTCAGAAATTGAGTATTCGCAGTCATCAAAAGTACGGCAAATATCGCATAATACAATCCTTGGAAGAATTCGTATTAGTTTAGTGCTGCCATCTATCCATAAAAGTTACATTTATTAAATTTCCAATTTATTTTAACAATGCAAATAGAATATTAAAATCAGGGCCTTAGCAAGAAGTCAATAATTAGGGGTGGGGGAGGGGGCACAAGGAAATGTAGAGGGGTGACTCATATATTTTTTCTCTCTCTCTGTGAATCAGAAAGATAAATTGCTGCATATTTACACTGTAGTTACCAGTGGTGTAGTCGTAAAAAACAGAGGGCACACGCTCTAAGCAGAGGGTATACACTCAAGGCAGAGAGTATATCCTAGAGTGTATGTACTGTAGCTTTTTTGAGAAACAGCGGGTATACGGTGTAAAGTCCAGAAAGTATACGGCGTATACCCCTATATATCCTTCACTACATCTCTGGTGAACTATTCTGATTAAACTGTTGTAATAACTTCATTTTATACTAAGAAAAGAATAGGATTATGGAAAATTCGAGTGCATAACTAGTGCAGTATTAAACATGTTGGTTTCATATGTGCAAATAAAATGAGCAAGTGTTGAAAACTTATTTCAGTTACAATTTAATATTTTTACAAAACTGTGAAAGGTCCTCAAAACTAAATTAGATTGTTCAATATTTCATTTGGGTTTTTGGAACATAAATTCATTTAGTGACCTTGGAATCTTTTCGGAGGGGCTCAATCTTTTCGAGGGGTGTTTAGGAGGGGCTGAGCCGCCTGTAACACCCCCTTAGTTACGGCCCTGATTGAAATGCAATGCATAATTCTACACAGGAACACAGAGCTTTAATTAGAAATGAGTAATAGGTGGGGGGGGGGGGCTCGTATTTTCATATGATCAATAGCGGGTTTAACGATGAGGCCACGGATTCATGACTCTCCCTTCCCCAAGTGCTGTACAGCAGAAATATTCTAAAAATTACTTTAAAAATTAAACAGACCTTAAATCCTTATTCCCTTCTCAATAATGCAAATCTTTCTGATTCTGTAAAAGGTCTACTCAAATCAAAATTAAGTAACATATGACACATTTGTGAAGGCAATTTTAATCTCGAAAAATTTGCATGTGTAATTATTCGGAAACTATGAGATTGAAAAGTGTTTTCCATTTTTAAATAAAAGTAAATTAAATAAAAAAAGAAAAGAAAAGAAAGAAAAAAACTTTAAAACATTCCATGAACTTCGGAATTTTAAACTAAATTTCCGTACACGACTTCTAATTGCGCCCTCATGACGACATATCGTAAAATGCTAACTTAACAACATTTCTAAATCATTTTATATATTATAAGAAAATGAGAAACATTTTAATTTCTTCTCATTCGTATAAAATCTGTGTAACTTATATATTTTTAGAAATACCAATGCAAATTTTCCAATGTTTTATTTTATTTATTTATTTATTTTAATTCTTTGTTGAACTTCTTTTAACTGAACGCTTGACACGAGTATGAATCACATTTTGATTTATCATTTAATTATCATTTGCTTTATCAAAAATATACCCACTTCTTATTTCTTTTCTTGTCATAATAAAATAAGTAAATGAATTAACAAGCCATATGAAATCCCAATCATTTGAGATTCGAGAATAACTAATACGGTAAATTTTTACTCATAGGTATAAACAAGTATTCTTAAACCTTTTTTTTGGCACGTACACTTGTCTCTCGTCCCCATGGGGTTAAATATTTTTGATACCTCTAAATTTACAAAATGCAATTTCATTCTATATAACCCTTTCCGACATAGCCACACATAACCCACTCCACGCAAACTTAATTTTAATTCCAAACTTGCCAACGACACCAATATTTTTCTTTTACCAATGAAAGGATAAAATTAGAGAGTTCTTTATTTCTTAAAAAAAAGATCATTTATTAATCACAGTGTCAGATGGTAATTTTTCATTTCACTGACAGAATTAGTCCGTGCCAGAAAGGGCTAATAACAAAAAAAGTTTAGACTAAACGTTACGAATATTTTAGCTTAAAAAAAGTGGTGTTTATCCCATATTTTCAATATATTGTTCGTAAAGAAAAGAACCAGTTAAGTGCTGCATCGGTGGTTAAGTTTTCACTGAAAAGATAGTTTGAAAACATGTACTGTTAATTTTTTTAATTTAACAAAAATTACAAAATTACAATTTTTAAAATTTCAAAATGTACATTTTATTATTCCCTCATGTAAAGGAAAGATTCTTATGTGAAAGAATTGATCTGTTATTTTTTGTAAACTTGTAGAAAGATACGTATCTAGGGCCACAGGTACGTAGAATGATCTATATGTACTTTTTCAAGAAGCACTTGATTGTACTTTTTGAATAATATTTTCTAGGAAACAATATCGTAGTATAGTGGGTGGCCAAATTATTAGTTACACGTCTAAACTTTATAGTGCAAAGAACATGAAGCTTTTTTTTTAAAGTTTCGTAAAACCCTGGGATGCAAGCGCTACGCCAAAATTGGCTGATTTTAGCCACATAAGTTTAACAGCATTCTTCACTTTATTGAATCTCAATAATCTTGTCGTTAAATGAAGCCGGAAATTCTCTTAAAATTTAGTGATACCAATCGGTCATTTTGGGCGCAGCGTATCCCTGTACCGTAGATGATGAACGTTAATCGCCAAACTTTTGGCAAAAAATCACGAAAAAACACTACATTTTGTCAAAAGAACCCAAAAAACGGTAAATTTCGTCAAGAGATCCTGTAAAACACTGCATGTTTTGCAAACAGATTGCGAAAAAAATGACATATTTTCTGAAAACATCATGAGAAAACGACATATTTCCCCAGAAGGCAGCGAATAAATGACAAATTCTGCCTGGAATTAACAAAAATTATTGAATTTACATGAATTTCATGAAAGATACCCCAAAATAACACAAATTGTGTTCAGGTATTACGAAAGAAACCTAAATTTCGTCAAAAGATTATGTAAAAGCGGAAAATTTCCTCAAAACGTCTTGAAAAAACAGTAAATTTCCACAAATTTTGTAAAAAGATCGCAAAAAAGGCGAACTTCGTCAAAAGATGACGAGAAGGGTCAATGATTGTATCGGGACAAATTTCATCAAACGATTGCGAGAAAATGGCAAATTTTGTGAAAAGATCACCAAAAAGGCAAAATTCTCAACAGATTATGAAAAAACACAAATTTTGTCTAAATATTGCTACTCTTCCCCCAAACTTCGTTAAAGAATCGCAAAAAAACTGCAAATTTTCAAAAAATCTTGAAAAAAACGACAAACTTTGTAAAAAAAAATCACGAAAAAAGTGCAAATTTCTCCAAAACATTGCAAAAAACTGCCAATTTTGGCAAAAGATGTGAAAAAACACAAATTTTGCCAATCAAGTAAAAAAAAAATTGTGCCGGAGTGAATTTTCTTCCCTTTTTGGATTATGTAAGATAGTGTTAAACATTCTAAGGATAAAAGTAACTTATTTTTTAAATTACATTTCTTTTATGTTAATCACAAATGCATGTAATGCAATGCGAGAGACTGGAAAGAGCCGTGTTGAATTTAGACACATTTCTCTGGGAGGGACATTCATGGTTCTTGAGGGTACATTATAGAGTTCCGGGATACTGCGGTTTTTGACCATTGAAAACACAATCTTAAATTTTCCTGGGGGAGGGGATATTCCATCTGGTCACCCCTGAAATCAACACTGAGAAAGAGGACATTTGTCCTTAAGTTCTGCAGACTGTTTTTAAAGTTTCTGCTTGCAATGCAGATTACAGAAAAAAATTCTGCTTCTGGTCCTTTTAAAAATGCAAACACGTCATTTTGACGGGCTATCTTCTAGTATTTTTCTACTATCGTCTAGTATCTTTCTGCTATCGTACGTGGCACAGAAATCACGATTATTTGTTAATTTTTTAATGGCAATGCCCGAATGGAGCGCTTTTCATTGGAATTGAGCAATGAATCAAATTATGAATAAAAATAATATAACAATCTTAGCATACACGTTTATTAATTAAGAGAAACGAAACTTGAGAAAAATCAAACTAATTGCCAAGCGCGCCTAAAACAATATTACAACATAAATATAACGGATAAATAAAATATTTTCGCACAATTAAGTATTCGCATTGAGTACGTATTTCGCATTGATAAGCAAATATTACGACATAGAAAGGGGTCCTTCAGAATTATGGAAGATCCATTTTGTTAAACTATTGTCTTTAAAAAAACTAAAGTTTTTTGAGATATACATATATCCGAAAAACAATCATTGTGTTTACAAAAATCAGAAACCAGAATTATGTGATATTTTTAAGTTTAAATTTAATTATTTAATGATATATATAATATTTAAATTACAATAAACTTAACAAAATATGACAATTGAAAACACAACAACGTTTAAAATAAAGTCTGCCAACTCAAATTGCTGAGCAGCAATTTTACCAATTGGCCCGATTTAAGGCTTTTAATTGCTACCCCCATCTTTTTTTTTATTTTTTATTTTTTATTTATTTTTTATTTTTAGAAGCATTTTTTTAGACCAGGTTTGCGGATTTGGCCTCTATTTTTATTAAAAAGTTTCAAGTAAATCCCAGAAAAAATAATAACATTTTGCGTTTTATTTAATAAGAGATATATGGCGGATACAGGAAGTGAAAAATTCTTCGTTAAACATTTTTACTATGCATTTGAAATTTCGGATCATAGGGTAATCTGGTAACCCTGCTTCAGACAAGTATTATAATTTCTCAAAAGTAGAAGATTACAAGCAATCACAAAAAATAATAACGTCCGTCAAAGTGTACATACTTATTTACAGTAAGTTGTTAAGTCAATATTTGAAGGCTGGCGTTTTAAGTCATATGTTCAAGAACTGTTATAAAAAATGTAAAAAACTTAATAAAATGGATGTAAAATGGATGTTCAAGAGACACCAGCAACATATAAAAGGAATAATAAATAAAAAGATTTTTTTATCGTTCGTGACGGGATCATTTTGCGAAATTTTTAATGAGGCATGTCATTGAATTGAGAAAATGCGTGCATTAAACAAGGGAAATTTCACCGATGGGGATAAGCAAGGAACATGCGCACTCTGCGTAGCAGAAATCTGCATCTTCTCTACATTTGACTTGCTGCCATCAAAGACAGCAAGATTTCATGAACAGTTTTTTTTTTTCTGAAAGATAATACTGTCAGTTGAGAAACACTGAATAGATTTCACATTTATACCAATCTTTTTCCGGTGTGCGTTAAAATATAAATTTTTATGTTTTTCAGTACACAAAATTGATTTATGTGGAAATCCTAAATAGCATAGATTAACTTGCTTTAATAATTATTCAATTAAAGATATTTCTGCTTTCTAGATGCGCTGTGTCTGGTGATGCGTCTGTCTTTACCGCTGAAAATTATGTAACAACCGATAATTTCCGACTTTTGTTTATCTATTTTAAGATGCAAAATAGGGAACCTCATTACTATATATTTTAAATGGTAATTCGTCCAACCCTCCAATTCTGATAGTAGAATACGTTCCACAAATTTCATAAAACACAAATTCTCAGTTCATACAGGAACAATTTAGATGTAAATTTCACAATAATAAACCGCATGCAAATATTAAATAGGACCGTTGAACTAATTTGTTACAGTGAATGACCATTTTTAACGTTTTCTTATATGATTTATCGCAAATATTATTTTATAAATAAACTTATTGTTGATTCTGAACTGTCATTAGGACTAAATCTGAACTGAGAAATATAAAGTCAAACCTGCTCGTTACTTGGTAGAAATTCGTGGACAAATCGTCAAGAATTTCAATATATATTCGACAAAACGTGTAAAATCGAAAGCGTTTAGTCATTACCCTTTAATTTATAGACGTCCAGTGTATTGATTAAGACCATTGCCAACATTTCCATTTAAAGGAACCTTCAATTGTTCCTGTTTAACTTTTTTTCTGAAGAAAATCGTTTTTTCTTTTTTTTTTCTTCCAAAAAAACTTGTATTGCAAATGTTGATTAAACTTACAGTGGGTCGAAAAATTATTAGTTACACTATAATTTTTCTTACTGATAACCTTGGTTTAATGTTTTTGTGCTGACAACACTGACATGTGACATTTGACAGGTGTCGTCAAATAATAAGAGACTCTTTGTGAATAACATGAGCCAGGGATTTTTAGGGGACACTTGGTGATTAAATGTTTTCAATTGTTTATGGTGAATTCCATTCACTGTGAAATGTATCAAAAGAAAGCAGTTCAGACCAAAGAAAGGGTGTAGTCGGGTTTCTTAGTAAAATATGCCCTTTAGTCAACCACATCGAGTCCTACATGGATCGATAGTCCGTGAAAAGAAATTCATTTCTCCCCAGATTTAAGTTTGTATCTCAAGACTTTATTTATTCCGACATTTTTTATTGAGAAATGCCACATTAACACCAGAATTTTGAAAAAAAAAATCTAAAGGTTATCAAGTATGTAAAGAAAAGTACTTATCTTTTTAGAAGTAAATTTGTTTTTAAATCCTGGTGTCAATTAATCATTTCAGCCTTTTATGAATAGAAGTGCTTTGTCTTTCTAAAGGGTTAAATTACTCATTGTGATACCATACCATAATCCGGAATTCTGTCAAAGGGTATAGCCGGATTTCATCGTAAAATATGCCCTTGAGTCAACCATATCCAGTCCTACATGGATCCATATCCCATAAAAAGAAATTCATTTCTCCCCTGATTTAAGTTTGTATCTCAAGACTATGGGGGGAGGGGTAATGACCCTGAATGCCTGTATTGGAAAAGAGTGCATTGTGACGAAACTACTAAGTAGATTTCAACGAAAAAAATAAGGGATGTATAAAACCACCAAAAGAATATTTGACAATTTTTTTCGGATTTTTTTAAACAAAAGAACAAGTTTTCTAACATTTTTCAGGTTTTTAACTGAACATTCTAATTAAAAATAAACTGAAATTTCTGAGTGACCACCTTAATTTTTTTGCATGCAATACTATGAGACATGATGCATATTCACTATCAATTTCAACTTTCTAAGTATGGTGCATCATATTAAAAAAAGGGCAAAATCATATTCCGGCGTGTCTCGGACAAATTTCACGCCTTCTTTTAAAAATACCGTCTGAATTAATATGTGAGATTCGAAAAGAATTTGTCCGAGATACGCCCCACATACCGCCGGAATATGATTTTGCCTTTTTTAATATGCTGCACCATACATAGAAAGCTGAAATTGATAGTGAATATGCATCATGTCACATAATATTTCATGCAAAAAGATTAAGGTGGTCACTTAGAAATTTCAGTTTATTTTTAATTAAAATGTTCAGTTTAAACAAGAAAAATGTTAGAAAACTTGTTCTTTTGTTTAAAAAAATCTGAAAAAGTTGTCAAACATTCGTATGGCGGTTTTTTACATCCCTTATTTTTTTCGTTGAAATTTGCTAAGTAGTTTCGTCACAATGCGCACTTTTCCAATATAGGCATTCAGGGTCATTACCCCTCCCCCCATAGTCTTGAGATACAATATTAAATCAGGGGAGAAATGAATTTCTTTTTATGGGCTATCGATCCATGTAGGGCTCGATGTGGTCGACTCATGGGCATATTTTACTATGAAACCCGGCTATACCCTTTGAAAGAATTCCCGATTATGGTATGGTATCACAATGAGTAATTTAACCCTTTAGAAAAACGAAGCACTTCCATTCATAAAAGGCTGAACACCAGGATTTAAAAACAAATTTACTTCAAAAAAGATAAGTACTTTTCTTTACATACTTGATAACCTTTAGATTTTTTTTTTCAAAATTCTGGTGTTAATGTGGCATTTCTCAATAAAAAATGTCGGAATAAAAAAAGTCTCAATAAATAAAGTCGGATATCCTTTATGTCACTGCCCTTCCGGGGGTTAAAGGTAAGCGAAACAGAAATACACTCACAGCAGGTGAAGAAAAATACAATCCGCAAAGAAGAGGTTTCTACGGTACAGGGATACGCTGCGCCCAAAATGACCGATTGGTATCACTAAATTTTAAGAGAATTTCCGGCTTTATTTAATGACAAGATTATTGAGATTCAATAAAGTGAAGAATACTATTAAACTTGTGTGGCTAAAATCAGCCAATTTTGGCGTAGCGCTTGCATCCTAGGGTTTTACGAAACTTAAAAAAAAACAAAAAAAAAAAGCTTCATGTTCTTTGCACTGTAAAGTTTAGACGTGTAACTAATAATTTGGCCACCCACTATACTACGATATTGATTCCAGAGCCTGATTACTAACGGGGCACTCTCTCACCAGAAAAAATTTATAGAAATTTTCGTCTTCTTTAAACCCCTTTTCATACAAGGTTACTGTCATGAATAAGGAAAAATTCTTTATTTCTTTTTCCTGGTGGGAGAGTGCCCCGTTAGTAATCAGGCCCTGATTGATTCCTAGAAAATATTATTCAAAAAGTACACTCAAGTGCTTCTTGAAAAAGTACTACGTACCTGTCGCCCTAGTAAAGCAATTTTGGAAAGTGGCGCATTTTAATTCTGCAATTTTTTCTTTTCTGATTTCAATGTTTCACAGTCTCACTAACTTTCTTAGGAAGGCTTTTCTAATTACAAATTTCGTTTTTATTGTTTAAATATAAATTTAATACAATTTTTAGATATATTTCAATGCATTTTATAACATACAAAAGAGAAAATAATCTAAAAAAATACAACCAGACTCGTATGAGTAATATCCCTCTCAAGTTTTCTGGGGGGAAAATCTCAAAGCTATGTTAATTTTGTTTTTACGATACGTTTTTTGTTTATAGTTAGCTAGTTGTTAGTTAATTGTTAGTTAGTTGTTAGTTCGCAATTTTCTTAATGTTTTCTTTTTTTTCCATTTTTTTATGTTTTTTATTTGTTTGCAGCTTTTTCAACATCGAATAAGTACTAAATGTTAAGTTCTACCTCAACATCAACAGAAAATGCAAGTTTTAATCTAAAAATAGTATGTTTTTGAAATATTAAAAAAAAACTTGTTTTGAAACGGTTAAATGATGATAATAATAATAATAAATGATTCACGATCAATGAATACCGAGATTAATTTTGAAGTTAAAATTTATTTCGTTGGTTTACAGGAGGTTTTATATATACTATTTTGATAACAAAATTTTTTGTTGGTGTCACATACAAAAACAAGGAAGAATATTTTTGTCATAGAAACTAACTACATTCTTCGATATCGAAATGTAACAACAGTGATCACAGCCAATTTAAATGAAAATGGCTTTCATCAGTTTTTATAAAGAGAAATTATAGTTAGTAGTTGCAAGCTTTTTAACCGAGCGATGAGCCCTGATTACTATCATGTTAAACATTTATGTCTAAGTAATGGTTAACCACCGCGATTAGAAAGAAATTTAATGTAATAAATGATTTCTATTTCTTATGATGTTATCTAAGAATGATAATTCGAAATGTGATTGTTAAGGAAGTTTCTTGAAGACACTCGTGGTTACAGAAAAAATAAATATATATTTTTTATTTTTAAGTATAAAATAATGTAATACATTATCAAGTGTCAGCTGTTTTTTTCCTCATAAAAGTCACTGTTCTTGACAGTGAGACCTAAAGCACAAAAACCGACTATATATTTACATATATGGTTATAATATATTCGCATAAAATTAGCTGTGCATTTACAATATTTTATCTTCTGTTAATTTTTCCACTGCTTTTTTGGACTATATTTATTTAAAAAAGCATTTTTTATCTCATCAAACATAAAACGGTTCTGAATTGTAGGAATATATTTTTCAATACAAAATATTATCCAGTGCTGTCAGCTTTCTTTTTTTCTTTCAACTCACATTATGAACTCTTCGGTAGTATTTATCTTCGGATTAAATAGCTTTAGAAATCTGTTATTAGAAAAAAATTTATTACCATACATCTTGAATAGAAAATTGTCTGTTACTACCCAATGCTTATGATATCCCAGAATTAAAAGAGTGCATTAGGCTCCCATTCTAGTTATATAGTGCTACCATTTGTTTTGCGTTGCAAAGAAAAAAACTGAACTACTTACTCATATTACCCTTCATTAAAAGTGGTAAGAAATTTCGAATAAAAATCATTATAGTAACTGTCGCAACATTTAGATATGGAAGAGTGTTGTTGTTTTCCAATTGAAAATATTTTTCAGAATATTGTCTTCGATAGAAACCATCAGTTTTCGATATCGAAAAAATATGGACTGAGTTGAAAATTATGACCTACACTATTAATGAAATCTAAAATACATCAGTTGACACATTTTCTATTGACATTGTTCCAAAGAATCTTCGGATTTCATAGTTGCGTAGCTCCGCCCAAAGTAACGCCTTTACATGAATTTTAAATTATTTTATACATACTTTTGTAAATATTTATATGTAGTACCCAACGCAAACTTTCGGCATTTATATATAATATATGGGCACATATGAGGAATTTTTTACTAGAAAATGGTAATTTTCCGATAACTATAAGATATGATTTTTATTGTTCAAAAATTTTTAATCGCTTTTTCACTCACTTTTTATAATCAGAATATTATGCAAAACTTATCAGTTATGCATCTTTAATGTCTATATAAACTCAATAAATCACATGTAATTCGGTACAGTAGTTTTTGAGAAAATGAGGTTTTTAAAAAATCGAAAAAACATTTTTATCTCTTAAAATATTAATATTTATAAGCTGATAATAGGGGAAATACATTGTCAGATATGCAGATACACCTGGGAAAAAAATCAAGAAATTTGATTGAAAGGCATGTTTCCAATGCTTATCCGGCTATGCCCTTTGTTAGCAAATTCCAAATGTCACTCATCAATTTCAGTACTTTAGCAATGGAACTGCTTTCCCTAAAAGGATAGAATCAAACATATATAAATTGCAGAATTTAAATAATATTTGCATTGAATTGTAAAAAAGCAAAATAATTTTTTTGTTTATTATCTCTCAGACCCTAATACCTCGCAAAGAAACGTAAGCTAATGTTAAACAGCAGCAGCATTCTTTTTTAATTTCTTGCTTTTATTTCAATATTTGTAAGTGATTTATTTATTTAAATTATTATTTATTTTTCTTTTATTTATTTTTTTATCGAATACATAATATCAATAACTACTTTCGCTTCATTTCAATTTTGAGGTACAAGTTTTTGGAGGGGAATACTTTCACTTTCGGAAACGTTTTCGAAAGCAAAACTGCCACCCGTAAAAGACAACTTCAACCAAAATAATCAAGATTAGCCGGATGTTGATCTCAAAATAGTTTTAAACTTAATTAAATAAAAGTAAACATTCCAATACAAATGATAAATTTAAAATGATCGTTGTCATTGTTTTAAAATTAGCGTAAAAAAGGCAGATTTCCACAAAGTTAATTTAAGGTACGTTCGTGAAACATATGACAAAAAGTTGTTTTGGAAACTTTTTAGTTGGCAGTGACTTTACCTATGTTCAAACATGTAAGAGGTGGCATCAGAAAATTTTCGTAAGACTATTACTGCTATGTCTCTTTGACAGCGAGTGTAAATCTAGATCTTATATATAAATCTAGGTTATTATAAAAGGGTATTATTTCCAATCCCCTCTTTATTCTTAACCAATAAATACCAAAACTAATCATCTCATAAGAATGATCCTATATCGAAAATTTTAATGAAATCTGTTAATTCTCCATGAAAAATCCTTTTATCTATATTAAGGGGGGGAGGGATTAGCCCCACTTTCCCCTCTTATACTCATACAACGTACTCCCAAAACTAATGTGGGATGCGCCTTGTTAGCATAAACTTATATCAGAAATTTCAAGCAAATCTGATATTTTTATTATGAGTTATCGGGTTGCATACATACGTACGTAAATACAGAACGGCTGGGCACATACGCTTTGATAGCGTTTTGAGACTTAAGTTTTTTTAATCACTTTATACCGTAAAAGTTAAATAGCAAATTACATGCATTTTTAAAACTATTCCAGGTAAAAGTCCATTTCCTTTTGTTACTTCCAATTTCCTTTTGCTACTTGCAATATTTATGGGTATGTTCTTGTAACTAAGAAATCCAATTTTTAGACTTTGAGATTTATTAAGGGCTGTACAACAAGTGGTTTCATATACACCAGGGGTGCACAACCTCTGGCCCGCGGGCCAAAATGATACCACTATTTTTATGGAGAATAATTTTCCTTATAGTAATGACAGAAACTTTGAGATTAAAGAAAAGAAACTCCGTTTTTCAAATATTCTGGTGGCAAACGATTTTCTGGTTAAAAAGGTTGTGCATCACTGATATACACTATGGCCATTAATGACCGGGCATCGTTAGTTTTAGACATTTTGTCAAATATTTAAAAACAAACTAGTCGTATTTTTTTGGAAATTTAGGATCATAAAGATTATGTTTGACAATTTATATTTATGTACGTCATATTTATGTACGTCTATTTGATAAAGAGGGCAGTTAGAGGGTCGACAAAAAAAAATTGACAGAGATAAATAATAATACATGTGATCACTCTGTACATTGCAATGCATAGAATAACCCATTGCTGCAGAAAACAAATACGGAGATATTGAATAATATATCTTCTGATTTTTGCAAGAATAGTATGCTGGGATGCATATTCATGCAGGGATAAGCGCTGCACCAAAAACGACACATTGGTACCACTAAATTAAAAAATAATATTTCTCATCTTAAGTTTCTGAATTTTCACAAAGCAATAAAATCTATTTTTAAATTTTAGTGGCTTAGATCAGCCTTTTCAGGTGCATCCCTTTCATAAGTAAAATTCATTGACATATCGCAATTTGTTTTAACCCTTTCCGGCGCACTACTCTTTAAAGTTGGAATTTAAAGAAAAAAAAAATAGGCAATCTATTTAGGCCCAGAGGAGTACACAGGTATTGTTTTGTAAAGATTGCACTAACCATTTTAATTATACAGCTGTTACCGAAGTGGTAACCTCCCATAAGTAAAGCATTGATAAGCGCAGTGAGAAGAGCATTGCTGTGAAGCGCCATTAGAATAGTTTTTGAAATATTCACGGAGTTTTTGTGTCTCTAAACAGGGGGAACTTTAGGTGTTGCCGACCCGGCAACACTGCGCGTTAAGGGGTTAAAAATTCGAAAATTTCTGGCATATTTTGAATTTTTTATGCAAGGTTCTGATCGAAATTTAACGCTAATTTCAGAATAATTGTAAAATACGGTTGAAATATAAATAAATTAATTAAATATTTTGTGTAATATGAATGGTTATATGAAATATTTTTTATCTGCATATACTCGAGCGACAACCATGTTTTTTTATATATATATATAATTTAACAGACAACTCTGTGGAAAATGTGGAGTGGTTGTCATTAAAAAAATCCAGTCAAATATCGGAAAAGTTCAGAGAGATAATGGCGATAGGATGGAGCTGATTTTAAGTTTGCTCGAAAAGCAGTTAACAATAAGGGATTTTCTACAAACTGTCGATTTTAATTTTAATTTTTTTAATTGCCATTTTTTATTGATTGTTTAGTTCTTCTTGAAAAATCATCAAAATGAACCTATTCCATGATAAAAGAAGCGTCAAAATCGAAGCATTTGTTCTAAATCTTCTCATTGGTAATCATTAAATTCTAACACATTCGTAAAACTCCGTTACTAAAAGTTGACAGCTACTCAATTAATGACAATCAAAAAATTAATCTCAATTTTTATAAATATTTCTTATATTATTTAGATCTAACATTAAAATTTTCGTAAACAGCTGATTTTCTATAGCCTTGATTCAAGAGGTAAAATAGAATCATTTAACGCGGAGCCATGGGCCCGTTTGCCGGATGTTTGCGCCGGTCTTGGTAACATGTTTGTGGGGTACCTGAAATCCTCTCACAGTATACTAGTGCTTTGTAGTATACTGTTTGAGACGCACTGAGCTAACAAGACATGATTCAGCTAAAGTTATCTGGGACTTTCTTTTAAGCCCATTTTTTTATTGAACTCATTTCATCTCAATATTTTATAATTATGAAATTAAATTTTTGAATGCCGCTAAAAGATTGCAGGAAAAGAAACGGTGAAACACATTAATATCTATTTTTTCTCTTAAAAAATGTGCGTATTTTATTTAACACATATATTTAACCCCTTGGGGACGAACGACCGGTATACATGCTACTCAAGTAACTCTTAATCCTTCATTATTTTCACCAGTTACTTTTTATTGCAAATTTTATCTTATTTTATCAGAGCCTTTTTGCAATTCAAACGCTGAAGTTTTTGTTTGATAAAAATTCAGCAAAGTGCTCTTGTCACGAAGGGATTAAGGATGCTAGTTTCTTTAAATGAATTATTTTTTCTGTAAAATAGTTAAATTATGGACGCTTAATGATAATTTTTAAATAAGCAAAATAGTTCAAAAATAGATATATTTGTAAAGAAATGCATTTTCAACGTAATAACATGCAAGTAACTAAAAATTCAATGAATAAATAAATAAAAATAATGCAATCCATTCAAGATAATAATATACAGCTCAGACATTTTCATGTAAATTAAAATTATGAAAATTTAGTATAAAGAATCACGCTAGAAAACTAGTCGTTGGAGGCCACCGTAATACTTACCCATCATGGATATGCATAGTACAATATATGAAAACACAACATATGTAAACAACTTATAAAATGCATTACAATTCCAAAATAAAATATAAACGTATATTTAAGTCTTTTTAACACATAATCATGCTCTATTAATGAATTTCTGATGAACGAATTTCGATAAATTGTATGAAACGCCAAACTATTCAAGTAACACTGAATTGCGTAAAAGAAACATCCTTATAACTCCAAAAATAATAATCATATTCACTAACGGTTTCTTGCATCGAATTAAATATCTCATTTCCAATTAAAAGATATCTTTGAATTGAAATTTGAATGAAATACAGGGTCATGAAAAATCAAAGAATGTGGAAAATAGGATTAGAAATATCTCAACAACTAATAATCCGATTGACTTCGTTTTTATGCAAAATTTGTGTTATTTTATTGCCTTTTACTTCCACTCTTTAAAATAAAAGAATTCGAAAAATTTTATATACCTTTCATCAGAACGAATTTTTCGAGAGTCCGAAAAAAATAGTTCCGGATAATCGAGGTTACTTATATTAAATAGGCTTCGTCCCATTCTCACATACTAAGCACATACAAAATTTGAAATCTCTATCTCAATTTGTTCGGGAGATAGAGCGGTTACAGACAGACAGACAGACAGACTGACAGACAGACACACAGACGGACGGACGGCAAATTTTTTTTTCTAAAAATATGTTTTTCGGAATCTCCAGTGTCTAAAACGTGTAAATCCGTCAAAAAAATTTTTTCGATTTTCAAAACGATTGCAAGACTTACCCTATACTAACGTATGATGGGTAAGTAACATGAAAACATCCCATTTATTTTTTGAAACGATTTATCTAGTGTCGTAAGATTACATTTGTTATTATTTAAAATAAACATATAGAAGCACATGAAATTAAATGTATAGTTCCTGAGATTTAAAATTTTCGCGTAGTCCATAATTTTGTATTTCTTTCGACATTTTTACTATATTTTTCTTGTGCATATAAATTAGCATTTTAATCCAATTTATGCTGCGAGCATTTCATTATGAAACTCTATACAAAAGGTTTCATTCTTTGAATTTCAATTAACTGTGCTATCATTTTTCAAGATTTATAAAGACAAGATAATTGGACTCAGGAATGAAACAAAAAATATATGAACAAAAAATACTGAACAAAAAATATATTAATTATTAATTATATTAATTATAGAACTTGTTGTTAAAAGATTAATGGGACTTTTCAAAAAACTGTACAACGTAGGAATGTGTATATAAAAAAAAAAAAACTAGAAAAGTATAAATTGGTGCATCATAAAAATTTAAAGAGATATGAAGTTTAAATAATATGAAATACTGCTATAACTCTTTTTTTTCTTACCCATCATACATAGTACAAAGTAAATAAACTCTTGCAATCGTTTTGAAAATCGAAAACTTTTTTTATATAGATTTACACATTTTAGACACTGAAGATTCGGAAAAACATATTTTTATGAAAATATATATCGTCCATCTATCTGCAAACGCTCTATCTTCTGAACAAATTGAGATAGAAACGTGAAATTTGGTGTGCGCTTGTATATAATGATGCTAAGAAGCCTATTTAATATCAGTAACCTCGATTATACGCAACTGTTTCATTCTGTGAATTTCAATCAACTGTGCTATCATTTTTCACGATTTATAAAGACAAGATATTTGGATGCAGAAATGAAAATGAACTTCTATCATTCATAATAAATTTCCAAACAAAATAATTTGTTTTTCATACGAAAATTTAAATTGATGGAAATGTCATCTATATTTTTATTTTTGTAACTCTGAAAATAATTTGTTGGGAAAGGATCTTTATTTAAACAGTGCTTCGTTAAATTGTATATTATTTTGTTTTTTTATGACGTGATTATTTTTCTTTAAGAAACATTTATGAATAAACAAAATCTAACCAATTTTAAAATAATTCCCGCTTTCACTGCATTGCATTACTAAACGACAGATTATGACAGAGAAAACAGCATTATAAAAGAAATCGAAAACATTATGTTAAAAAAAATTAAATTTAAAAAAAAACACAAGAACGTGCGTTAACCCAACTTTAATAAAAATATTTTATTGCAAAAAGTCTTATTTAAAACAATTCCATTTATTTATTTAATAGCGTTTTATCGATTTACAATCAAACCAATAATTTTTCCAAGAAATTAAAGGTAGAAGTTTTTATCAATTAAAATTTCATGTAGTTTTGTAAAGGCCGTTTAGTCACCGGTGACTGACGCGGATCTAAGTGGAAAATTCAGTGCCAATCCTCGGTGATTGACATGGCTTTCAACATGTTAAAACGAACTATTTCCAGCTGTTCTGTCAAGTTACATAGGATTTTATTCTGATTTTAATCCTTTGTATATTGACACCCTTACACAAGAAATGTTGTTTATCACGAAATGGAAATGGATTGGATGTTGTTCTCTACTCATAGCACGAATAAAGAAAGTTTGAAATAATCGACGCAATTTTACTGAGTTCTTTTCTTTTTCTTTTCATTCCAAAATTTTTAAATAATGTTAGTCTCCAGAGAGAAATGTCTTTAGCGTAGCTGCCAACTTTTACGCATTTTTCCTACCACAAAAAATTTATAGTAAATACTGTCTTATTTAATCATCGAAATCTTATGATTGACGAAATGGAAGATCTCAGTACAATTTCAGTGGTAGCAAAATAGCGTAAAAGGGCAGCTATGGTCTTTACTTATGATAGCGAAAGTAAAAATGGGAAGGTAATTCTTCCTTCTTTTCACTCAAAATATAAAATTACAGGGATGCAAGCGACACGAATGACTGACTAGATCTCAATAGTATTCTTTACTTTCTTGAATCTAGGAAATCTTGTTTTTAGAGATGGCGAGAATAACTATAAAAATTTAGTGGTACCAATCTGTACCCCACCAGTGGCCGAGAGGTTCTGACCTCTCAACTGGTAGACTTCAGGTGCTGGATTCGAGCCCAATCGCGGCCGTCGACCTAACCGTTCGTAGTTTTCTTCGAACCCTGCGTAAGTACGGGTTAGGTTCCCTTAGAAAGACCCCCCCACGAAGAGCACTTCTCCTTCTGGGCCTATATCCCTCGAGTAGATAATCGGCCGACACAAAATAAAACCAACTAAACCAATCTGTGATTTGTAGTGCAGCGCTTGCATCCCTAAAATTATATGATAAAAATACTCGAACGCTAATTAAAGTTGTTTTTTGAAAGCTGTTTGCGTACGCTCATTAATCCTTTAACTAGTTTGCCTGAAAGCCGTGTTCGGGCAAAACGAGTTTGCTTATTGCATCGTTTAAAGCTTTATTGCACCACTATTATTTTTAAGAAAATTTTTATACTATTGAAAGGTGGAAATGTCTAGACTAAATGCTACGAATATTTTACTTAAATAATAGTGGTGTGAATCCTCTATTTTCAATTTATTAAACGGAAAAGAATTAACCAGTTGAGGGGTTAAACCGAGAGATTACTGATGCGGTAATGCATAGGTATCTGCAATGATAAATCAAGTTCACTGTCCGGAGATTGGATGAATTTCTTCGGATGTAACATAAACACTGATCAATTCTCTTTGAAAAAACTTCCACCGGTGATATCTCACTTGTATTTCTATATTCTTGTCTGCTCGGTGTGAGAAAATAAAAGCAACACAGTAGAGTATGAAGCTACATATATATATCTGGTCTTGTTACAAGCAATACGTATTTTATAAAGTATATGTATAACGCAAATTACTTTTAAAAAAATGTGTGTGGATATTCGCGTTAAAAAAATTCTAATAGTTTCTTTCTTATTAAATAAATATGATATTTTCTCTATGAAAGTAAATGAAATAAAATATGACCCTTAAAGCATGTTGCTAAAAATATTCTTTCAATAAAATTGAGTTGGAAAATAATTAACCTAGCATAAATATATAATATTCGCTAAAATTTACGATATTGCATATGCGTCGTTTAGTCACATAAGTATTATGTATTTACTATTTTTTTTTTTTTTTTTTTCATTTTCTATCTGGAAATTTTTATTTGTTCTAGATGTCTTTGCTTATAAACCACTTTCAATCGATACATCAATTATGAAAAGATTAAATTTATAAAAATTGTAACATGAAGGAAACTCTTATTTAATTATATTAATCGAAGACACTTTGTGTCACTTGTTATTAACTGAAGTACTTGTCTCTTTAATCTAATCAAAAAGAAAGTTAATTCTTTAAATTGAATTAAAGATCAATCTTCTGTAAATTCTTTTTAATCACAAAATATAAATACTTTAGTTCGAAAAGCCGATCACAGGATACATAATTTATTCGCTATTTTAGGTCGAATATCACTGAGGGACAATTTTAGAAAACTTGATTTATTGGCACATGTAATGTCTTCGGAAAAATCAAATTAACGAAAGAGACTTATGTTTGTTTCACTCTGTATTTCACAAATTACATTTTAAAATATTAATAACTAGAACAAAAATAAATTTAAATTTAACGTTATAACAAAATATAAAATCTATGTTATTTTGAACTATTTGAGTTACAATTTAAGAAAATTTTGAAAATTGATTTGTTGGTAAGTGAGTTTATTGTTAACATGTTAACCTGGAAAATTTTTATACTGTAAGTGACTTATGTTTGTTTTTCAAAGTATCTCATAAATTATAGTTTTAAAATTAATAACTAGAACACAAAGAAATTTAAATTTAACTTTATAGTCTCCTCACGATGTCAAACTCTTGCTTAATTTTTTTGCTTAATTTCTTGCTTAATAATTAACATTTACTATCGTTTTTTGCAAACAGAAAATTTTCTTTGTTTGAATCCCGAAAATGGGCTGAATCAATAGCATAAATTTCACAATAAAAATTAAGTAGTGAGAATAATGAAAAAAATCTGAACAACGTACGTGGCACGTATACCGGTCGCTCATACCCAAGATGATACTTACAAATTATTTCTGCAATACCTATTCTCCAGAATTAATCTATGGATTTTCATAAAACTTCAGAATCCGTTAGTCCGTGATGTAATAGTATTGATTGTTTTTTGATATAAATCTCCCAGCAGGTGCCGCTGTTATGCAATATTATTCATGATTACTGCAATAGCTTTATCTTAATAACTAATACAAGAATTTTTATTAAATTTGAGATTTGGTTAGTTCATGCTATAAATTAATGTTTTTTGGTGTTTGGAGAAAACAACAACCTTTTAACATTGGCGCTTCTATTCAGATATAAATTGTTGCTGACTGGATTTTGGTGTAAATTGCTATGTCTTACAAAATTTTCAAATTTATTTTCATTATTAAAAAGTGAAATAAATGCTTATGTTTTATCCCAGTTAGTCAATCAATTTCCATGCATGTGTTTAAAATACACTACATGGCCATTGATGACCGTCCACTTGCGATTTTACACATTTCGTTAAATATCTGGGAGAATACACGAGGAATTATCCTGAAACTCTAAGTGTATAAACATAACAGTACAGGTCATACATTTCCGTGAAGATTTTTTCCGGAAACTTCATAGGGGATCATCAACAAATTAAAAAAGAATGAATATCTTTTGGATAACCCTCTCAAAACTAATGTGGCAAAAGTGGCCAAACTGTATATTATAATTAAGTGGTTTATTGTAAAAACTGTGTTCATTTTTATGTCGATAGCATGTATATTCGTAGATAAATTAAGGTTTTTATAAAAGCAGTCCCAAATTTTTCCAAGATTTTTGCTTACAATTTACAGAGTTCTTAATATAAAATTTTTCTGAAAATATCTCAATCAACATTGCACATAATACCCTGTTATCAGAATTAAAAAATAATAAAAATTGTATGAAAAATGAGTAGATTTACTAAATAATTTTTCACTGCGCATGCGTCAACGATTCAAAAATTTCATTTGCACATTATGTTAGCTAAATGTATAAAGCAGCTTTTGTGAATGTCGCAAAACCATAGCATGAAAATTCTGAAAATAATCGTCAATTGAATAAGTTGAAAATCCGTTATTCCCATAATGAAGCAAAAACAAGAGGGGTTGTATCCATATATTCATTGATTAGTGTCAATATAGAACACACAATATGGGACGTACATTTGGATAAAATCCCTGATTTTTTTGCTTCATTTTGGGAACAACGGATTTTATGCTTATTCAATAGACGATTACTTTCAGAATTTTCAAGCTATGATTTTGAGACTTTCACAAAAGTTGCTCTAAACATTTAGCTAACACAACATGCAAATAAAATTTTGATACCGTTGACGTATGAAAAAGTATTTAGTAAACCTACTCATTTATCATACAATTTTTATTATCTTTAAATTCTGATTACAGTGCATTATGCGCAATATTATTTGTCATTTTTCAGGAAAGAATGTTATTTTATAGTAAGAATTCTGCAAATTATAAGCAAAAAACTTGACAAAATCTGGGGCCATTTTTATAAAAACCTTAATGTTTCTACGAGTATACATGCTATTCGCATAAAAATGAACAATGTTTATTACAATAAGCCACTTAATCATAATCTACAGTTTGGTCGCTTTTGCTACATCAGTTTTGACAGCATTATCCAAAAGATATATTTTTTTAATTTGTTGACGGTCCCCTATGGAATTCCGGAATAAAAATCCTCACGTAAATGTATGACTTGTACTATTATATTTATACACTAAGAGTTTCGGGATAAATCCTCATGTATTTTCCTAGATATTTAACAAAATGTCTAAACTCGCAAGTGGATGGTCATCAATGGCCACGTTGTGTAAACTGTTGTTTAAAACATGCTATTTTGTTTCAAAGTTGGTTTTATAAATTAATAAAGTTTCATAAATTGTTTTAAAGTAAAGATTTAAAATCTTAATAGTTAAAGTTTTCATAAATTATATTAAGTATAAAAGTAAGTTTAAGTAATTAGAAGTGTTATCTGCAAGATGCAATGTATGGCAACTGAATGCAAATGTAATCACTGATCGTTGCCACTACTAGTTGGAAACTCTGCAATACTGGACTTTAAAATAACTGACTGCAATTCTAATTTGGTAAGTTATTGTGTTCCAGTTACACTAGATTTAGTTTCTGCATCACTAGGAAAGTGTTTGTATAAATTTTGCATAGTTAATTTTGTGTTATACAATATGACTTTAACTGTTTAACCCTTTAACGTTCATTGGTTTCGCCACGAAACCACAAAATTTTAATTCCGATATGCAACACTGACACCGGTATTTTTATCTAAAAATATCCCTTTTATTACGTAGGTGATAAATCACGTTTTCTTATTTGCAAATATATTTGTTCTTAATTACCGGTGTCATTCATTTATTTCGACAGCTTAGCAATGAAAATGCTTTGATCGTTAAAAGGGTTAATATTTTATTTGTATTATTCAACAGCTGTTGGTGAGGTAATGCGGCAAAAGCATGAGAGATGGCAGTAGCATGTGCTAATAATAGGTATTTAAATCTGTTTCGATAAAGGAGATTTAGGAATTTATAGTTTTTATAAGCCAAAGCAAAGTAATGTGCTACAATGTTTTTAGAATATTTTTTTATGTGTGCCTTAGCAGAAGATATGAACTGTGCTCATTTATTTTTTAAAAATTTAATTAAATATTTTATTTATACATTAATAATCATAAAATAATTAATTTGAAAAATTCAATGAGTTGTTAATGAAAACTTTCCAATTTCACGATGCTAATTTCCATGAAGTTGATCCACGGCCTAATATCCACGCCACTTGAAAGGTGGCGACGCTATATGTCATTTTTCAAGAGTTATTAACATGTACGAGAAAGCAAAAAACTTTGAGATTGCGACGTCTGATTAGTTTTTTTATAATCAATGCAAATATTATAATTTATTGACGTACTTTTTCATTTAATCTAAAATAATCATCTTTGAATTAAAAGTCTTTTGTATTTCGACTGAAAATAGTCGAAATAATTGCAATGCTATTTTCTTTTTTTTTAAAGATCAATTTAAATAACAAAACAAAATTTGATGTAATTTTTCAACTTCGCTTTGAAAGCGGTTTGAATCCAAATGATTCCGCAGTTTTAGAATTTTGATGCACCAGTATGCAGAAGTATGAGATGCACCAGTATTAGAAAAATGAAGTTGAGCTGCTTCTAACTTTTTCCAGTACATTCGGAATGCCCTAATCATGTTCGATATTTAAAAAGACAATACACTTTTTCGGCACTTCAAGTTTTCTACTACTAGTCGGCTTTACCTGTCTGGATTTTCTAGGAATTTGTTTTGTCTTTAATTTAATGATTTTCTAAAGAATGTCCGAGAGATATTGACTTCTTGATTTACATAGAATTTTTTTGACCGCTATAATTCATAGAATACATTCTAGAAGTTCATAGTGCTTTAATAAATTGCAATAAAAATGAAATTGCAAGGAAAATTATAATAAAAACGTAATTACAACAGGTGTCACATTATATTTTTATTACACATAATTTATTTAAATATAATAAAGGTATTCTTTTCATTGAAACTTAGAATTACATGTGTTATACCAGAAACTTTATCATAAGTAACTTATTTTTACATGAAGGTACTTTCACTAGATTAGGTTTTATTTTTTTTTTATCTACTCCAATCGCTAAATGACATCGAAGTGTAAAGTCGCGAAATATATTTGATGCTCTCTGCGCCTCATTTGTAAGGGCTATACCGAACCATGTGCTTCCAACACTGAATTGGTCCTGGGGACCCGATCAGATCATGCTTACAAATTATAATCTTTCGGGTTCAGACTCTTTATTAGTTTTTTTAATTACTGTTACGTTAATAACATTAACATTAGTTATTCCAGTAGATCAATTAGAGTTTAACGAAGATTTCACTGTCTTAAACATAACAATATGTCTTGCGTACTATTCAATTCATATTCATATGACAATAGGCTTAGGCAGAGTTTTTAGAGATGTATTGAAAATATTAGGGTAAAACGTGATTTAACTGATATTACAACTTCCCAGTACTTTTTCGATTTATTACAAACCATTCTTTTAGGAAAATAATCTTCATTTTAAATTTTAAAAGTAACTTATATGTTTTAAATAAAATAATCTCAAATGGTGAAAAGGGAATAGAACAAATTATTATTATTACTAAATGCCTTGATTTTTATAAAGTCATATAGTAAAAGCATAGGCAGATACTAACATTACAACAAGTAAACAATAACGAAAGTATTTGTTAAAATGAAATAATACTCAATTAAAATAGCAGAGTGAAGAGAGTGAGTTTCACAAAATCAGTAATATTTTACGGTTTTCTTCTCCTTGATTCCTAGTAGAACATTTTCTGGTTAGATAAGGCGAGCAGAATTTCCAAAAATTACCGGTATTCGGAGCACTTGGTCCCTCAATCTGATTACGCCACTGTAAAAGTCTTCTACTATCAGTAGTATACGCCAGACCCGAAAGGATTAAACTTTGCTTTGATTTGAAATTCCACTCTGCTGTTTCGCGCCATGTTGGCACTACTTCAGCAATGGGATGTCAAGGTCTCTGTAATATGCTAATTAAAATAAAACTATGTTTGTGATATTTTATAAGATACTTTAACCCTTGGCACTCCGTTGTCTCCACTGCGGAGACATCATCTTTCCTTCCAAAATTTAATTTTGGCACCAGTAATAAAGGGGAATAAAATTTTCCTTATATAATCAGAGAACTTTTGATTGTCTGCTTCAAAGAAAGTTCTTTTTAAAAATTGGTGCTAATCGAATAAAAATTGTGTAAGAGGCACCGGAGTCCAAAGGATTAATATTAATAACAGTCAGAAAAATGAATATTAAGAAATAAAACTGTTCCTTTCGATCCTTACATTTGTACTTCTCACAACTGTATTTCATTTCATATGAAATAAATCTTTTGACCAATATTAGAAAAGATTTCCCAAAGTCAACTTTGAAAAATATTTTCGATTATTTGCTTAAAGATTTCTTTTCATGGAAACAAAGCAGACAAAATTTCAGAAACGTCTGCTGTCTCTGTGGAAAATTGGATCCTGTATTCATACAGAAAAACTGCGAAATATTTTCATCGCAAAGAAAAAGGAGGTGTAGTTTGTGATGCATCGATTCTTTGGAAAAGTTTCTGAAATAACATACCATTCACAGATATACAATATAAACTCATGTAGCTTTTATTGTGTTTTATTCCTTTTCTTTTGATACAGTGGTGTTTGGAATATAATTTGTAATTAAAAAAGAATATGCTACAAATAGTTTGCTAGTTAAAAAAATACATATAATGTAAATTTAATAAAAACAGTATTAGAAGATTTATATGACAGAAAAAGTAGTTAGTGAATAATTGCAAAAATCGTACTAAAGAAATAATTCAAGGTTGAGAATTCAGTTTATGCACAGTATTTACCTTTTGTGCTGCATCTTGTTTATAAGATTGTCTGTGTTAAAAGGAAGTACCCTAAAAATGAAAAATATGTTATGCCTAAATGCAAAAGACCTAATATTTTTGTATAAAAAAAAGAAAAGTCAATTGTAACAAGTCAACGCACAGATGATGAAACACAATGCAGAATAAAAAAACTATTATGAAATCTTATTTGAATTTTATCTTATTTTAATGTATTGTACTATTAAAAAGTAATACTAAAAAAAAAAAAAAGAAAAATCCAGCATACAGAAGGTATATCACTGAAATGAATTACATTAGGTTATATAGAACATTATTGCGTATTTTTAAAAGCATTTAAATTGCAAATCGATTTTTCTCAGCGTAAAAAATGAAAATCGTACTATCTTTACATTTTAAATTATTGCTTAAATTCGGCAGAATTACAAAAGTAAATATATAAACAAATAAGTGTAGGTGATTTTATTCAAACATCCCATCATGAAGAAACTGTGTAGTATTAATATTTTTTCAACAGAAAAAACGTAATGCATTTATTAAACATGTAGAAAAAAGATATTTTTATTAGATTAGCTCTTAAAATTGAAGCATTAATTAAAATCCTTTATTTACAGTAGACTGTTAACCCTTAAATGCATAGGATAGAACGCGTTCCAAAAAATGCACAATTCAAAGAATCAGAATTTATACCTGAAAAATCTAAATAGTAAATTTTTCTTTGTTTAATTACCAAGGGTCTGCCATTAAGTAAAGTGAAAATTGCTCTTTTAAATTTCTGGTGAGAATACGGAATATGTGAATAAAACCCCCCAATAAATCGGGAACACTTATGGTATCGAAAATGATACAATATGCATTTGAGGGTTAAACCTATAAAATATCATTTTCTCACATGCAAAAACTACCACACAAAATTATAAAAAAAAATCATTTCTTACTGAAATATTTATAGTATTTATTTTTTTCTGACTTTTATTTTCTATCTCTTTTAACTCTTAAAGTATTATTACTATGCATTACATTATTTTTATGGTCTACACATACATTTCTTTTATTTGGCAAAAAACTTTGACATTTTTCCTTCATTCAAAAATAATTCTGAATACTTGAGATAGATAGTATTACTTTAGTAAAAAGTTGGAAACTGGTGTTAAGCAATTGAAGACAAAAAAACTTCTTGAAACACCATAAAATAAATAAAATACCGCAAGGCCTTTGGATAGAACTTGGTATATCTTCATCAGGCACAAAAAGACGTGCGTCTACAATGAAAGTAGCGGCACGACTGATGTGGAAAGGGAGCAAACTGAAGGAGCAGCCAATGGGAAAGTAGAAGACAACAGCCAATCACGGAAGAGCATAAACGAACAAAGGATACAATGAAGGAAGGGAGGGAAAAAAAGAAAATGGTTACAAAGGGAAAAAGTTGAAAGTAAGTAAAAAGTAGCAAGTAAAAAGGCAGGTTATATTAAAAGTAAATACACACACACATAAAATAATAATAATAATAATTAGTATTAAAAATGTTTATAGTAATAAGAAAACATACATACATATATATATATATATATATATATATATATATATATATATTTAAAATATTACATAAATGATTAATACAAATATATATATATATATGTATAGTTATAAAGATACATATGTATAAATCTAAAAAATTATATATATGATTAAAAAAAAGTAAATAATTATAAGGCAGTGCTGAAAAGGATTTTCCAAACTATGGATAGCGTTTAAGAATCAGATTTTTCATTAACAATAACCTCACGATTAAGATAAATAGCTAAATTTTCAAGAAAATCTAATTCATATGTACTATTGGCATTAAAGATAATTTTAGCAGTTTGAAAATTGAAAGTATGGCCGGAATCCCAAGAGTACTTAGCAACCGAAGATTTATAAATTTCTTGCTTATTGATATACCGAGAGTGTTCTTTAAGGCGTTTTTCGAAATTTCTTTTAGTTTGACCATTATAAGATTACACAGCCATTACAAGGAACATTATAAATACCCCATTTTTGAAGGTCAGGGACAGGGGATTTCATCGAAGGAAATTTGAAATTATTGACAAGTTTAAAAATAACGCCAAAATTGAATCGTCTTAAAACTTTAGCTAATTTAAAACAAAAAGGTGGATAAAAGGGGAGGACAACTAAATTATCAGGTTTACTTTTAACGGAATTAGAAAGAGTGGATTTATTAGCCGGTCTATTGAAATTGTTTACAGCAGTATTGATGATAGAAGGATACGGAGGATAGAAGGAAACTGAAATGCATGTGTACTATGGACCTTACATGTCCATAAGAAAATTTAGTTATTCTGAAGAAATGCTGCAGTGTATAAGGAACAATTTAACAGACAGATTGGGCAAAT
Source organism: Maratus speculifer (assembly GCA_964019185.1). Lineage (NCBI taxonomy): Eukaryota > Metazoa > Arthropoda > Arachnida > Araneae > Salticidae > Maratus > Maratus speculifer. The sequence goes on from OZ025295.1 coordinate 396,414,597, forward strand.
GTTAAGGTGATGTCATGTGTTTCCTCATTTACAGTTATAAAATAATTTATTTTTAAAAAGTATCACTTAACTCATTTGCCTGTACAACGTACGGGCAAGAAGAGATTGCCTGATACATCACTTAAAGATTTTTGACTCCACTAAATTTTTTAAACAGACTTTCATACTATTTAACGACAAAAATGTTTAGACTAAATATTACGAATATTTTAGCTTAAAAAAAGAAGTGTTTATCCCATATTATAAATTTATTGCACGTAAAAAAAAAGAATAAGTTACTTGGTTAATGAGTGGTTTAGTATTGACTGATGGGATAATTTGAAAACATGTATTGTTATTTTTTTACTTTATACATACAAATTTAAAATTTAAAAAACGTCTCTTTCATCATTTTTGTCATATGAGGGAATGATTCTTATATGAGGAATTGCTCTATTATGAAAATAAAAATGTAATTTTAACCAAATCGGCGTATAAAATAATATTTTTTTGGTGAAAGGTCAGACAAGTCAAAAATAAATAAAATAAAAAAAATGTATAATATGTTCAAAATATGTTCAAATATGTATAATTCGATTTAACCCTTTGAGGGGCAAGCAATTGTGTTCGTGTAATTCTGAACTCCCACCGGAAATTAGTAAAAAAGTTATATCAAAAAGAGGAAAAGCATTTTTACGACTGTTTTCCACCAAAGTTAGAAAAGCGAAATTTAATAACAGTTTTCTGGTGTAAATCTTCATCAGTCGTAGGTGGTATATAATATATACCACCGCCCCTCAAGGGGTTAAATTAGATTTTTAAAATAGTTAAATATAAGTATCGCGCAAAAATAAGTTATCCCCATCTAATTTTAATTCCTAAGAGTCAAACTGAGACAAGAATAATGCAACGAAAATATATCGTTTACTGAGAATGTGAAACAAATCTTTGGGTTATTTTAAAATCTATATTATAAAGGCCAAACGTATCTGTGCGTAACGCATACGTCATTTTGTGAATGGCAACACTTTCGCATGCAATTCAGTTTTGCAATTTTCAGTACTACAAATTTTGTACTTCTAAATATCGCACATTTTCAATTTTTATACCGTCGCATTGAGAAAAAAATGTACTTTTAAATGCAATTTGTTTTAAAGCTGTATCTCAATGTGTTTATGAGTTATCAGTTTTTTTATAGTTTTAAGTACGAATTTTGTAATTGTGGCAACATAAATACGTCATTTTCTCTTAAATTGATAAAAACTGAAATAAAAAAATCATGTCAAAAGATAGCGTCTGACATAAAATCCGATGAAATTTGTTTTTATTGTATCTTTATTCATCAATTAAATGTTTTTTTAGTTTACTGAAAACCTTATTTACAAAGGATACAACAATTTCTCTTCACAAAAATGTATTTTAAATAATATTCGAGTGACTTCAGCGCATTTACTCAGTTCTTATGAGAAAGCTAAATAAGTGCAATTTTATTTATTCGCATGTATGCAATATTTTCCAAATTTGAAAAAAATATGCTAATGAATGATTTCTGATAAAACATGGAGCTATTATAAGTAAAGAAGGGAAGATTTTTAATATTGTTTTTTCTGCGTTTGTGTAATATTCCGTCCTAATGACGTCACATGCAAACTTTTCTATAGATGTTGTTTAAATCTGGATCCGTAAAAATGGAATGCTTTTAGTGGATGCAAATAACGTCTTTTTATTTAAAAAAAATATTTTAAAATGATCAAATTAAAATACTTATGAAAAGTGCGTATGTAAATTTTGACAGTATGAAAATTATGACGGGTTTAGATTTCACATGGGAATTCTATGATCATGTCAATTTGGAATATATTTTTTTTTTCATTTGCTTTATACCACACATAAGATCCTCAATTGATAATTTCGTCATAATAACTTATCTTTGTTATACTTTACTGATTACATATGCGATTTAAGTTTAATTTTAATAATTTGGACAACTACGTTTTATAGAAATAGTTTTTTTACTCTTTTTAGCTTAAAATAATATTTGTTTGGGAGTTAGTCTGACCAATCTAAGATGCATTTTTTACTGTAGCTAATTTTGTGGGCTTATTATAAATCAATGAAACAGTTCCTTCCGAAACATTTTCTTTCGTCGAAATTCGACGAGTTCCACCTCGTAAATTATAAATTCCCATGTTATTTACTCTTTTCGATATTTTTACGAATAGAAGTACATTGGCCCTGAAGGGATCAAATAGATAAGTTAAAAAGCTTTGAATAAAAATTCCAGCGTACCTATTTTTGAGAAATCTTTTCCGGTGCTTCTAATAATAAAAATCTAATTAATATAAAACTTCTTAATCCTTTCCGGCACACTGTGCCCAGTCTGGGATACCTAATTTTAATTCCAAACTTGCAAACGACACCAATGATACTTTAGTAAAATTTTGCTTTTACAACAAAAGCGTAAATTAAGAATTTCAAATTACCTAAAAAAGTCGTTTGAGAATTCTGGTGTCAGTCGATAATTTCTCATTTTACTAACAGATTTTGCCCGTGCCGGAAAGGGTTAGCCCCTTGGGGACACGTATATGTGCCGCGAAAAGGCTTAAGAAGCCTTGTTTATCCCCACCAGTAAAATTTTACTGTAAAATTTGCCTTAATTAATTGGAAAATTTTCTCGATTTAATAAGACTCAAATTTTTATTTCTAAAAACAGGTAACAAAACATTAAAAATTTCTTAAAAGGTTCCCGTCGTGAAGGGGTTAATATTAAGCTGGAAAATATATTTTTTGCCAAAAGTATCTCATCTGGCATTTTGTAAAACAGAAAAAAATAGAATTTTCAATACGATTCATTTTTTCTTTATCACTGTTATGAAAATGGCCTATTTACGTAGAATCATCCTCATTTTTATACATTTGTGACATGAATTATAAATTTCAGATTAAAACTGGCCTAACTGGCAATTGTGCTTTAAACTAAAATTATGATTTATAAGAAGTAGAAGCTTACAAGCAATCTGAAAAATATATAGAATCCACCATACCAGAAATACTGCTGAGTAAGAGGTTGTTACGTGTCATAATAACATTACTATTTGAGCTGGCGTTTGAAAACATATGTTCAATAATTCTAAAAATGTGTAAAAAATTTGTCAGACGCTTTCTGTCAATCATTGCAGAAATGAGAATGCTCAAGATACACCAGTAACGCTTATAAAAAACATTCAGCAATAAAAATATTTTTTTCGGGTATGCGCTTTGCTATTTCCACGCGGTTCAAGCTTTTATCCCTTAGGACCGGTATACTTCCCGCAGAAGTTTTTTAGAATCCTTGATTATTCTCATCATTAAATTTTGCCTTATCAACTCCGAGCATTTTTGCGATTTCATTAGGCAAGAATATTAGATTTTATAAATATTTACAAAGCACTATATATTTTGTTATATGCACTCGTCTCCAGAAGGTCATACCCGAGGTACTTTCTCTTTTTGATTTCCTGCCATTGAAACAAAACAGCAAGATTACATGACCGGACTTTAACTTTGAAAGTAGGAGATTGCGCATAACCGTTAACACTTAATATCTTTCACATATATGTCATGATTTTTCTGGTGTGCGTTAAAATAAAGATTTTTATATTTTTTTAGTACATAAAATGAATTTGTGTAGAAATCATACGAAAAACAGAAGGAAGTCCCCGTTCAGTTCATTCTTGATTTTTGTGAAATGACGTGTGTTTTGATGGCCTCAATCATTTTCATAAGGTGCTGGGATACAATCTAGGTTTGCAATATGTCAAAAAATACTCGAGTTTTCCGTAAAAAGTGCAATGTAGTGCGCCATAAAAATTGTTCAGTCGTTGTTCATAATGAGAAAAGGTAATGGTTATGAACATGTAAACTGATTTTTTTCTATATTACTAAAACTGAAGATTTTATCATAATTATAGATGAATTTCTGAATTTTCCATTAAATGTTTGTTTCAGAATGATATAATCAATCTCATTTTTAAAGAAGTGAAAAATAACTTTTATAACTACAAGGAGACAAAAGTACATTTTTGTAAAATTTTCCCCCTTTAACCATTTCCGGCGCGGACAAATTCTGTTAGTAAAATGAGAAATTATCGACTGACACCGGAATTTACAAACGACTTTATAATAAATCAAGAACTCTTTAATTTAAGCTTTTATCGTAAAAGCAAGATTTTATTAAAATATTACTCCTGCCAATTGCAAGTTTGGAATTAAAATTCGGTTTGTCCAGACCGGACACACTGAGCCAGAAAGGGTTAAGCTTCATTGCTTCCATTTCGTAAACACTATGTTTTTCATTAATAAATAAATTACCGTATTTACTCGTGTATAGGGCGCACGCGTATATAAGGCGCACCCCTATTTTAGAATTAAAAATAGCGATTTCTTAAAATCTCGTATATAACGCGCACCATAAATTTGATACGCTAACGAAGAATGACTAAATACATTTCAGTAAAAAAAAGTCGAAACAAACATTACAGCAGACCAGAAAACAAGACAAAATTGCATTTTTAGATTTCGGGTTTTAAGAGAATGACGGGAAATAGGAATGAGTGACGGTAAAGAGCGTCATTATATTAGCGTTTAGATAACGTCATTAGCTCTGTTGTATAAAAAAACTGCAAGGAATGAAATAAAGATGCAGTAATACTTCAATTAAGTAACATTTTCCGAGTTTTAATATCTTCTTTGAATAATTTCTTGTTTCATATGTATATCGTTCGATTGCATCCAACAGTAAAAAAATATTTCGTGTATAAGGCGCACCTAGGAGTTTTGCCCTAATTTTTTGGAAAAAAAGTTCGCCTAATACACGAGTAAATACGGTATTTTTAATTCTTTCTTCACGTGTACCTTAATGACATCGTAATCCATTAATCCCTTCGCGGCAGGAGCCTCTTACGAAATTTTTAATGTTTAGTCACCGGTTTCTAAAAACAGAAATTTGTGCCTTTCTAAATCGAGAAAATGCTCCGATTAAATAAGGCACGTTTTAGTGTAAAATTATACTGGTGGACATAATCAAAGATTCTTAAGACTTTTTCCGGCACGTATACGTGTCGCTCATCCCCAAGTGGTTAAGAAACATATGTCATTTTTAAAATTGCATAACTAAAGTGCATAACTTTGCTATTTTTATGCCAAAATTTTAATCACGTTTTCCCTACAGATGTTGATTTTCAAATAGTATATTATTTCCGATTTCGCAGTAAAATAATTATCTAGATTATGTAGTTTTTTATTTATTTTCTAAAAGTTTTAAATGAATTTTTCCTTATTGCAATGCACTGAATCTGTCATACATAATGTATGATTTCACATTTTATTTAACTGACGCTAATCTCCCGTTGTTCCTCAAAGCATGCAAACTGGATGATAAGTTTGCGTTTCGTTAGAGTGAGATCGTATAATAATACGATTACGCTGTAAATGTAAGTTTCTGCATATTCCTTGTTTGCAATCACAGAGAAGATAAACTTCTTACGCAGATAATAAGATTCTTAAGACTCTTTCCGGCACGTATACGTGTCGCACGTCCCCAAGGGTTAAGGAAAAACAATGATTCAAAAAAAAATTTGATAATGGGTTAGTAAAATTTTGCTTTTATAAAGAAAGCTTAAATTAAGGGGATCATAATTTCTAAAAACATCTTTGGTAAATTTAGGTGTCATTCAATAATTTCTCATTTTACGAATTTAATTTGTACCGCAAATGGTTAGTTAAAAATAGCAGTTGATGAAAAACATAGGAAGCAGTGCGAAACCTCGCGTAGTTCTGTTGGTTATGAACTATTAACCTAAAAAGTTTTTACTATTTTCGTAGTATATTTGATAAAAATCTTATGATTTTTTAAATTGCCGTTTAGAGATCTATTGTTATATATCACAATTAAGGTTAATACTAATTTGTACCGCCATTTTGTAATTTTCAATCCAATATAATCAGTGGCGTAATAAGCGAAAGACGGAGGGGGCGGCTCGCTCTGGGCTTCATCCTCTAAGGGGTGACACCCAATCTCTCTTTGCGAACCCATGTATGCATAATCTTATATATACATGGTTAAGAGTGTAATAAGATTTTGGAAAAGAATTCTGAAATAAAATGAAAATTCTAGCGTACGACGCAACAGAGTTAATTTTCTTTTCTTTGAGAATGTGAAATTTTTCTAAATAGGATATGCACCATAGAACAAAAAACAACCTATTCAACGAATGGGCAGTGAAAGCAAACTTTAAAAGAAAGACTTATCTTCTGCATGTAGACACCGCATGCGAATTATGGGTTGAGTGATGAGTCGCTCCTGTGGGTTTTTTTATGCAGGTGGACAAAGGGTAAATAAGGAATGGTATGGTCATTTAATGTAATAACATAGAATCGTGGTTGAAAAAAAATGACGGATGGGGCCAGGGGGAAGGTGACACTATTTGCACCCGCTCGGGTGTCACTCATTCTAGCTGCACCACTGAATATAATTGTACATGAATGCCGACGAGAGTTCATCTCTGAACCATATATCCCAAACGAACTGTGGCTGTCGTAATTGTATTATCATGATATTTTGCTGTATTTACTTATTTACTACGAATTGAGTTAGATGTATAATGTTGGATTTTTACACACAAATTGCAAGACTATTTTGTTTTTAAAGAAACACCCACATTTCTCAAATTTAACTCTTTTTAGGTGCATTCGTAATTATATAAATTCGTAGCACCTATAGTCGTCAATCAGCCCGTCCATCCATCTGTCCGTCTATCCGTCTGCCTGTCAAAAGAGCAATTACTATCCAACCGAGTGCTTTGAATTTTTAAATATATAACTATTGCAAAATTTTGCCGAATCATTTCAAATTGTTTGAAAATTGAATATATAGTTAAATTACAGGGACGGTCAAAAATTTTCCGTGGCATTATGGCCTCTGAGAAAAAAAAATTATGTGCAGGTTAATTGTCTTGCAGCATTTCATACAGAATGAAATTGCCATGCATTTACCAAAGAGTACTAAAATATACTCTTTATAACAATATGCGGTGCTAAAAATGTTTATTATTCATTTACAGGGCAACACAAAAGAATTAAATAATTGTAATAATTGTACAATAAATTTAAATAATTAAATTAAAAAATAATTGTTAAATAATTACCCGTTAAATAATTGTATAGGGCGAGACTTTGTTTAAGGCATATTTTAATCATATTAGATTATTTCACATATAATGAAAGTGATATACGTTGCTGAGGTTTGCTGTGAGTTATATCCTGTATCATAGAATGTGCACAGTATTTACAGGGGCACACAAAACATTTCGGATACTATACTGTATATTAAATACTGTGTATACCGAAATACTGTATATTAAAAAAATTAAAAAGAAGAGCAGCGTGGCTTTGGTTGATAATAAATTTTTGATTAACATGTTATTTTTTCCATAATTCTTGATTTAAAAAATAGCAAAATTAAAGACACACTTAATGTTTTAACCCCTTGAAGGGCGGTGGGATAAAATATATCTCGATTAATTTTAATTCCAAAATACCATATTGACACCACAATTTTGAAATAAAAGTTTGAACTAGGTGAAGAAAACCTTTTCTATGTATTTTTTAAATTTTTGTGGCATTCAATCATTTCAGAATTTTAAGAACACAAGTGCTTTCCCCTTTAAATGGTTAAACATAGTAAAAACAAGAACAGAATAATAAGCATACGGTTATTTGTAACGTATAAATTATTTGAAACTTATTTAATGGTTTTATATTGAAAAAAAAACTGTTTTTTAATGTACTCTCTCTGAATATAAAACAGTCATTAAAATAATTTGTGATTATTTTCGAAAAATTTATCATTTTTATCTTAAAAAATTATTACTCAGGTTCAAGATAATTAATGGTGATTATGGCTTAAAATCAGTAAAAAAAACATACTGAGTCTCATTGAAATCTATTACAGTGGCATAGGGAAAACGGCATGCAATGACTCTGCTTGATTAAAATAAAAAGTGTCCCTCAAAAATTTTTTAAATGCGAAATACCGCTAAAAACATCCAAAATCCATCTAATCTCTAGAACTAATGCAAGAATTTTCATCAAGCTTCAGATTTAGATAGACCTTGATAAATATTATTTCTGTTTACGTTTTGATGCAAATCAACCAATAACTAACGGAGAAAATTATCTCCTCCCCCAAAACAAAGACAACACAAACTGATAGATAAGGTAACAAATTTGCAATTGCTCCTTTGAAAAATCGAAATTATCTCCACATCCCCCTCCTACCTGGTAAAGCGTCACTAATTTAGAGAATGCTGTATTATTATTGTGCCGTACCATCGTCTTTACTGAGTGACAGTAACAACAAACCTATTTTTTTTTCTTTGCTAAAAGATTGGGTGAGTGATATATTTATTTCTCAACGAAGTAACTTTTCAAAAATTGCGTAGTACAAGTGGCAATTAATTGTATTCCTGTGATAATTCTGTTTTTTGTGACTGACTGAAATTTATTTTTAGGATTTTACACACTGACAGAGTAACGAAACTTTCTTTCTTGAGTTTATTTGAAAAAAAAATAAAAAACAATTCATACCATAAAAATTAAATTGCAAATTATATTAATAATAAAAAAACTACAAGCAATGGTTCAGATTTTTCAAAGTTGTATTTCCATCACGTAACTAAGCTTCCAAATACGGAGGCTTATACAAAAGCAAAAGGAAGCAGAATTCTGCCATAATTTAACCCCTTAACCCCTTGAGGGGCGGCGGTATATATTATATACCACCTACGATCGATGAAGTTTTACACCAGAAAAATTTCATTAAATTTCCATTTTCTAACTTTGGTGGAAAACGGTCGTGAAAATGCTTATCCTCTTTTTTGTTATAACTTTTTTACAAATTTCCGGTGGGAGTTCAGAATTACACGAACGCAATTGCTTGCCCCTCAAAGGGTTAAGATCTGGAGTATGCAATTGTGTTTTCCACGCTTTATTATTACGCCATAAGTGGACAGCATCATTAAAACGACGCTATTCTTTTGTGATTTTTTAAAATTAAAATTTTTTTTCGCATTTTTAAATTTTAGATTGGCAACATTTTTCCATTTGTATAATTTGGCGAATAGTTTATCGGTTTCTATAGTATTGGAAATTAGTCATCAAGAAATCAAGTTGTACTTAATAAAGTGATGTCCGCTTTATTTTAGCAAGCAAAATTTGCTACAGATATCTTGAATAGTTTAATTTAATAATTAGTATTAATTAATCTGATGTGTTACTACGCCATAAACTAAGGGAGACCCGAACCCCATTTTCGGTCAAAATCATCAAAGGTTAAATTTTTTTTTTATCTCAGAAAACGATAAAATACATATTTGCGAATATTCATGCAAAATTTCAGAACTCGGGGACACTTGCAACAGGTAGAAAATGAGTTTTTTTAATCGTAGTCACTATAGAGTTTAAAGGACTAGCGGCCTCTTAAAATGTGTTTTCCTGAAAATGACTTTTTTCATATTTTGCCTAAGTTCAAAGTACTAAGGCTCAGTGGTAAAATGGTTTAGAAACAAAGTGTTTATGTTTTTGGAATCTTAAAAAAATTTGCAACAAAAGTAAGGAGAGATATTTTTTTAACTATTTCTGAAAATTTTACATAAATTGGTAAACATGAAAATTATAACGAATTTAAGGAAATTTACCATGCGTAATTTCTTTCTTTTTTTTGCTCATTAAAATAGAAAATTAAAACTATCTCTCCTTAGGTCGTTTCCATATACTATAACACTATTTAAGAAATTTTAGTAATACCAAAATATTGAAAATTGTATGAGGAGTAGTAATTTTAAAAAGTGTATTTTTCCACAAAAAATTCATAAAAATCGACATAAAAATATGCTTTTTAATAAAAAGTTAATTTTTTTGCTAATTATTCCTTACAAAAAGATTCTTAAATAGCACACCAAAATTCATTACTTTAAAATCAATAATAAAATTTTTGGGTTTTTTCTTACGGGTCTCCCTTAACTAAATTCCATAATTCGCCATAATTCGTTACTTTTCTTATTTTAGAATATTATAATGAAGACATTCTTCCATTTTTATAGTTTGGCGAATAGTTTGGCAGTTTGTATAATATGACGAAATTGATCGACGAGATAATCAAGTAGAAACTATCTAATAAACAGATGACGTAAGTTTTTTCTTATTTTAGCAAGCACATTTTTTTCGAAATTGCGATATTTATGCAAATAATATTAATGCATAATTGTATAAATGTCCTTCAGAATAATCTTAAATTCCTTATTCCTGAGATGGTTACTACCCAGCAAACACAGGTCTGCCATAAACTTCACAATCTGATGCCATAATTATCATAATTGTCATATTAATCATTTTCCATGAAACATTACGACATGCGTTTAAGGACAAAATAAAGTTATATCACATACGTGATGCCAATCTCGTGAAATAATGGCGATAGTCCTTCGTAATGTTCAATGCGAGTCAAAAACTTGTTATCCTTCAATTATCCTGTACGTGTTAGTTTCTTGAGTCGTCACTGGGGTAGGGTTTGTGGGATACTGATTTGAGATCATGGACATGATAATTTTTTAATACCAGATTTGAAGAACCAAAATACTATCGATGTGGTACCCTGCAAATTCCGATATCCGTAACCGCGAAACCAAGTCATTAACTGAACGGAGAATTGAATCATTTCATGCTTTCATTCACCACGCGGATTTGGCTGTGACTGTTTATTATTTCGTCGTTATTGTAGTTGGCTATTTTTTCAACCACGTGAGATTAAATTTAAGTTTTACGATATTTTATTTTTTATTTTGTATCAAGATCCAGAAGATGGCTACTTATAGGTAAGAATAATATTTTTAAAAGAATTTGATTTGTTTGAAAGATATGCCTATTCATCCATGTGCCTAGTATTAGATTACTTATTTTCCTTAAAACTTTCTATAAAATATTTTTTTTTAGCCTTCATTTTTAAATAGAGCATCTTGCTGCGGTATTGCACTTGATTCTTCTAAAACATTGAATGCATGGCGATCGCATGTGACTTGAGTTATGCATAATTTTATTACTTGATGTATAAAAAAAGTAATTGGTACAGCAATTTTTTGGACCTGTATGTAGTAGTTATTTTTCTTGTGTGGGAATTGAAATACTAAATTATGCGTTTAAAATGTAGGTAGATGTGTTAGTAATGAATAATTCTTCGAAGATTTTGGTTAGAAATAAACAATACAAATGTTGCTTTCATATTTTATTTATATTTTTTTAGTTTCCTTTCTTTGCATAATTTATAATCAGAATTGTTGAGTTTGTATTCTTAAATCAAATCAATCAAGAATCTTAAGATTTTTTACAATTCTGCTGCTTTTAGTGAAAGTCAACATTCTGCATGCTAACGTGATTCACATAATCTCTATAAAATTGCATGTTTTTGCTTTTATGACATAAAACTATTTACTGAGCAAGGATTATTTTTAAGTGCATTTTATGGAAAATATCAAGTAGTTAAGAATGAATTGCTTCTGTTAAAGTTTTCCTTTCTGGTAAATGTTTTTTTGTTTTTCACATTTTAAAGCCTGACAAAATAAAAATATATAGTAAATTGAATGAATTTATAATGAATGTAATTTAATGAAGAGGTCACTTATGTTAAAGAAGTTAATACAAAATGACTAATATATGGCTATTTATTGCTTGTACCTTAGTACCAATAGCGGAAAAATAATACTAAATGTTCAAAAGCTTTCTGCAACTGGTTAGTTATATTCAAATCAATGCCCTCCTCTCCCTCCCCCCTCTAATAAAAAGAAAAACTGCATCCAGACTCAAATGAAAGAAATTTAATCTGTTAATTTTAGCAAAAGTACGGTTTATGAATTTAAAAAATAAAACATCTATGCTAATTTAAATTTTCTCTTTTCTATGTTTGTGATTAATTTAAAGATGGTTTTTGTGACAATTGAACAATGAATTTTCGGCATTTTTCCATGTGGATAATTGTATATTACTTCATGTTGTTTTTGTTCGGCATTTTGCTATTTTCCACTCATCTAATTAACAAAATTAAAATTTGTGTTTCTGAATGTATTTTGAAAATAAAATTATCTGAAATGGCATATCAGAAAAGAATAAATGAACAGTGGCGCAGCCAAGGGGGTGGTTTTAGGGTTAAAACCTCTCCCAGAGCTGAGAAAAATCGCTATAATTGCTGCTTATATGAATGAAATCCAAATTTAATATTTAAATGTTTTGGCACATTTCGGAATCCTCCACTTTATTGAATCAGATTTCATTTAATAAAGTGATTCAATTAAATGGCGAAAATTCTACTTAAAATTGTGAAAGTGCATATTACATGAATCAGTTAAGTAAAAATTGGTTATTTGAACTAAATTACTTTTCTTAGATGCTTCATGCTAAAAAAAAAAAAAAAAAAATTCCGGCCATATAGACGCTCTTTGAGTTTAAGTATTATACAGTAAATATTCTAATTAGTACTGATTCTATTAATCGGCAATTCAAATAACCTTTATCAGAAACTCCAAACCCCCCTTAGAACCGAATTCTGGCTGCGCCACTGCCAATGTGCATAGAATAGTTTGAAAAAGGCCACTGGTTTCATAAAATAATCAAAAGATATGATGGTTGCTGCATTGCTAAATTGGTTAGAAAAATTTAATTCCTTCAACTATTGCAAGTTAATGTCCAATAACTAAATAGCAATATTTTTTTATCAAATTATTCTGATATATTTTAGGTTTAATTATGTAATGGTGAGTATTACCATTATTTGTATTTTTCTTATCAGTTTTCCTTTTTTTTTTTCTTTATAAGTATTTTATTCTTAATCCTTTCACCATTCAAAGATTTTCACATATTTATTAAAAATATTGCATATAAATCCTAAGAATGTATACATTTTTAATCTCAATTTGGTACTATGTCTTAAATATAGCTTCTTTTGTATACGAATCATAATAGAATTTTGTTATTTTTGTTTTGCTGGGTTACTTAAATTGATTTAAAATGATGCGATACATAAAATTCCTCACTGAACCTGTTGCTGGGTTATCTAAGAAAATCATTTTTATTTATTGTTATATATTAAAAGTTTACAAAAAAAGTTAATTCTTTATTTAGTTTATAAACAATATAGCTTACAAGATTCATGCATAAATGTTGTGAAAAATGTCATAAATTTTACTTTATGCATAATTTCCTCCTTTTTGCTATTTTTTGAGTGGCATCCCTGACCAAACACAAATTACGTTCATGAATCGAAAAAAAGGGGAAAAAATATTAATTACGTCCATAAATCTCTGTAAAAACACATTACTTTCAAAAATCGCTTTAAAAAAGTGCAAATTACATCCATGAATTGCTCAAAAAATGTAAATTATGTCCATGAATCCTGTAAAAAACGTGAATTACATCCATGACTCGTGTCAAAAAACACTAATTGTGTTGATAAATTGAATGAAAAACATGTATTATATTCTTAAATCGCATAAAAAAATTGAAATTACGTCCATAAATCATTTAAACAACGCAAATTACATTCATGAATCACATTAAATAGCTAATTATGTCTATAAATCATGTAACAAATGCGAATTACTTTCATGAATCGCATAAATAACACATTAGATTCATGAATCACATGAATTATGCCCATAAATCGCACAAAACACATTAAGTTCATAAATCGCATAAAAAGCATGAATTAAGTCCATGAATTGCTCAAAAGCACTAATTACAGGCAACATTAAATTAATTTGCAGAAAGATTTTGACCCAATATTACGTGCACAGAAAGTTTTTGATTTTAATCAAGTCTGGTCATCTGATTAAAGATTTAAAAATTTATACCATGTATTTCAGTTAAGCTTAAATTCTGACTGAATTACACTGAATATGCTGATTTTGCCAAAAGATTGCAGAAAGTATGAGAATTTCGTCATAAGATCAGGGAAAATAGAAGTATTTTGTAGAAATGTAGCGGGGAAAAAACTTATTTTGAAGAAAGATCGGTGGAAAACAGTTAATTTTCAAGAAAGATCGGTGGAAAATCATTAATTTTGTCAAAAGACCGAAGAAAAAATGCAAATTTTGTTGAAAGATTAGGGAAATAAGAGAATTTTATCAAAAAATTGGGGAAAATAAGAATTTTATCGAAAGATCGGGGAAAAGGAACAAATGTAGTATTCGCCTGGAGTTCGCCATCTTATTTCTTCGTTGGTCACTTATGACCACCTTATACTTAATTTTTGAACAAGTCAGAAAATAAACATAAACACCAAATTTTTTACTGGAAATCAGCACTCCAACCATTATTTGAATAATAAAAAAAAAAAAAGAGGGAGAAGAGGAATTGTTATATAAATTTTAAAACTGTTAAATAAAGCAAATATTTAACTAATTAACAGGGCTGGGGAATTACATCATTATACTTGCCACTGGCGAGTAAGTTTTCCTTCAGGGCGAGTGAAGTTTTAAGTTATTTTTTCAAACTTCAAACTGTAAAGATGCCAGAATCTTTATTTTTTAGTTCCCTATATTTTGCAACTTTTGTAATATAAATATTATACTAAATTCTACACTATAGTACTAATATTTTTTTCTCTTGTATATATTTCTTATTTTTATCGAACAAAAATATGAAAATGCATTGTAGTAATAGTAATTAACTGTTTTTTCAGTTGCTTAAATTTTGTCTTAACTATTTTCAACTGTATATTGTATTTTGCTGGCTGGTAAAGTAAATCCCTGGTTGGTGAAATTTTTCAAAAATTCCCCCCCACTGCTAATTAATCTTCCTTAATTTCAGTAAAAAATGTTTCAGAGATAATTCCTGTGTTTAATTTTTAATTAAGAATGAATCAAGGGTGGAAAAAAGCTAATTTTGTCGATGGGGCATGGAAAAATAGCAAATTTTGCTCATAAGATATGAATAAAATCACGAATTTTGCCCATGAGGCTCAGAAAAAAAGCAAATTTCCCTGATCGGGCACGGAAAAATCACGAGTTTGTCGATTAATCGTTGAATAATTTCAAATTTTGTCGATCAAGGATGAAATAATTTCAAATTTTGTCGATCAGGGACGAAATAATTGCAAATTTTGTTGATAAGGCACAGAAGAATCATGAATTCAGCGATGACGCGCAGAAAATTTCATTGATCGGCTGCGAAAAAATTGTAAATTTCGACAGTTTATCGAGAGGAAAAAAATCACGAGTTTCATCTTGCCGCATAAAAAAATAGATTTCATTACAGTTAGTAAAAAAAATTGCGAATTTTGTTGATAAGGCGCATGTGCATTTCGTGAATTAAGAGTGGGAAAGTGCACATTTCGTCAATCGAAGATGAAAAAAGCTTGAATTTTACCGATCGAATTTTAAAAAATCGGAAATTTCTTTGATTAGAGACAGGACTATTGCAAATTTTGTTGATCACATGCAGAAAAAATGATTATGTCGATCAAGCTATAATAAAATCCTGGATTTCGTCAACTCGGTGCGCAAAATTTGTCGATCATGCGAAGAAAAGTCACGAATTTCATCGATCGGTTTTTTAAACAACGCAAATTTCGTCGTTCGACTTTGAAAAAATCGCGAATTTTGTTGAATAGCTTCGTAAAAGATACAAATTTTTTCGATCAGGCATGGAAAAATCACGAATTTCATTGATCAGACATGGAGAAAATGGGAATTTTATTGATTATTTGAGGAAAAATCTCGATCAGCTTCGCAAAAATAGTAAATTTACACGGTCGAAATATCATGCATTTTCTTGATCGGCTTCGTAAAAATTGAGTATCTTGTTGATCCGGAGTGGAAAGATTCTGAATCTTTTTGATATGCTTCGTTAAAATTGTAAATTTTGTCGATCAAGCTTGGAAAAAGTCAAATTTCATCGATCAAACGCAGTAAAGTTATAAATTTCATTGATCGGCAGACTTGTATAAAACCAAAAACTTTCTGCGCACGTAATATTGGGTCGAAAACTTTCTGAAAATTAATTTAATGTTGGGTGCAGAGCTGCCAACTTCTACGCCTTTTTAAATGAAAGAAACGGGTTTTTAACCAGAAAATTTATTAAATAATATACATGATGAATTTACTTCATAATATTTAGCAATGCACATTTTCTCAACTTGTTAAACGGAATTTCTGGTTTGAATGTGTTTGTTTAGCTGTAATAAGGCGTAGTAGTTGGCAGCCATGTGGGTGTAATTCGCCTTTTTCGTGCAATTCATGGTCGTGATTTGCGTTTTTTATGCGATTTATGAATGCAATTTGCGTTTTTAGAGCAATTTAATGGACGTAATTCGCATTTTTTACGCGATTTAATGAATGTATTTTACATTTTACGCGTTTTATGGTCGTAATTTGCTATTTTTATACAATTCATAGACGCAATTTGCGTTTTTTGAGCTTTCTGTCGACGAAATTCGCGTTTTTTGATCGATTTATTGACATAATTCGCTTTTTTATGAGACTTATGAACATAATTCGCTTTTTTCACACGATTCTTCGACGTAATTCGTGTTTCCTTTGCAATTTATAAACGCTATTCGCATTTTATTTTTATTTTTGCACATCGACGTATTTCACGTTTTTTGAGCGATTTATGGGAGTAATTCACATTTTTTGAGCGATTTATGGATGTAATTTGCATTTTTATACAATTCATGAACATAATTTGCGTTTTTCGGTCGATTCATGAACGTAATTCGCATTTTTTATGCGATTCATGAATACAATTTGCATTTATTATGCGATTTGTGAACGCAATTTGCTATTTTTATGCGATTTAAAAACGTAATTTGCGTTTCAGCTTTCTGCCTACAAAATTCGTGTTTTTTGAGCGATTTATGAACGTAATTCGCGTTTTACTACACGATTCAGACGTAATTTGCTCTTTTAATACAATTTATGAACGTAATTTTCGCTTTTTTACATGATTCATGGACATAGTTTGCGTTTTGAGCGATTCATGGATGTAGTTTGCATTTTTTTATGCAATTCATGCATGTAATTCGCATTTTTTATGCGAAAAAAAAATTACAAAAGTAATTTTTTCTTAAAGTTTTCTGCAAATGTCATAAAATTTTCTGCACACGGCATGCATGTGTGCATCTATATTATACAACTCTGTTGATCGGCATTGGAAAAATCACAAATTTTATAGATCAAGCACGGAAAAATCTCAAATTTACTCGATCATGCGAAGGAAAATCGGGAATTTCGTCGATCATGCAAAGGAAAATCGGGAAATTCGTTCATAATGCAAAGAAAAATCGCGATATTCATCAATTGACATCATAAAAATCTCAAATTTCATAAATCAAGGGCAGAAAAATCAAATATCGTCAATTAGGTGCCGAAAAATCAAAAATACAGTCTCTTAGGAGCCAAAGAATCAAAAATATCGTCTTAGGTACTAAAAATTCGAAAGTATCGTCGATTATGTGCTGCAAATTTGAAAGTATCGTCGATTATATGCCAAAAATTCAAAATTTCGTCGATTATGTGCTAAAAATTGAAAGTATCATCGATTATGTGCTGAAAAATCGAAAATTTCGTCGATTTTGTGAGGAAAAAACGCAAGTTTCGTCGATTGGCTTTTTTAAAATCATCAATTTCTTAGATTGGCTTCCTAAAAATCACGTTTGTTGATTAGATTCAGAAAATTGTGAATTTTTATGATCGGTTTCATAAGAATCACAAATTTTCTTGATCAGGTATGGACAGAACATAAATTTTCTTGATCAGTTTCGTAAAAATTGCAAATTTTGTCTATCGATTTCGTAAAAAATTCAAATTTTGTCAATCAGGCACGGAAGAATTACACATTTCATTAACTGAGCGCAGAAAATTGGGAATTTTCTTGATTAAGTTCGTAAAAATCTTGTTGATTGGTTTCTTCTCTCTCCTTCATTCATAAAGTTCATATTTTTTTCGGCACCAACCATTTATGCTTGTTTTTTAGCACTTTTAATGAAACAAAACTAACTCTCCTGAATAAAGTGAAGAAATATTTTTACATATTGAAAATAATCATTGCTATATTTGTTATATAATAAAAACATAATTGTTGATGATATATCCTTACCAACTGAATTGGATATTCTGACTGAGTAAGCGAACTTAAGGGGTAAACCCTCCCCCTACACTCATACACACTTTCCCCTTTGAAACCATATTTTTTACCCGATTTTAGACCACAGATCTCTTCCTAAATTGAATTCTCTCCATATTATTAATGTGGCCCTCAACCATGCAGACATATTTGTATGTGGCCCTTCTCTTAAAAAGGTTGTGCACCCCTACGTTAAGGATACATTAAGCCAGCTCTAAATGGATTTTTTGAGTTAAAGAATGTTCAGAATGTTTGAAAAAAATGTATTTACTACTAAATACATTTTGAAGTAATTACAAAAATATATAAATCAATGACAATCAAAATTACTTTGCTTTTACAAAAATTGATTGCTATTTATAACTTTACGGATGAAATTATCATTAATATACTGTATTAATACTGTTGCTAAATAAGAATTAGTAAATACTTTTTATTATACCTAATTAATAGAATAAACCAAATTTTACATAGCTACTTCAATAAATTTGGATTCCCTGGATATGTGGTATTTTGTTAAGAATTTCAAGTGTATAACATAACACAAAGTAGATTATATATATATATATATATATATATATTAATGGGGAAAAGTTTGTTTTTGTGTTTACAATACATAAAAAAAAATTGTTACAATTATTTCTTAAAAAAATTTTCATTGGAAGAATTAGGACATTTTGCCTTTGTGGTGGGGAGAGACTCTTTACAAGGGTGTATTGCTATTAAAGAAATGTATCTTAATATCAGTATTAAGATCTTAGTAACGACATGAAGAAATTAACCATACATAACTTAAAGTTGAAATTTGAAAAAACCCTTTTTCATTTTTAGGTGCGTTCATAATTATGTAAATACATAGCACTTATAGTGGTCGTTCACCCCGTCCATCTGTCTGCATATAACAATGCAAAAACTACCCACCCGAATCGGTTGAAATTTAAAATACATAATTATTACATAATTTTGTCGAGTCATTTCAAATTTTATGAAAATTGGATGCATAGATCAATGACAGGGGCAATCAAAAGTATTCCATTACATTACGTTCAATGGGGGAAAATGTTTCAAATAGCATTTTAATCGTTAATCGTGATCTGTCTTATATTCATAGATGCCAACTTCTCTGGAAATTCCAGAGTTTCTCCGGAAAAGTAGGTTAAAATATGGTAGTACGGTAATGAGATAGAAAATATGGAAATTTGTGGCCAAAAAATCACGAATTTTTCAATCATTCGTGCCAAAAAATAGATTTTTTTATCAATCGTTGCAGAAAATTGCAAAATTCTACAAAATGTCATTGAAATAAATCATAAAATTGTCACTAGTCGATAAAACTAAGATTTTTGGCAATTGCTTGCGACAGAAAATTGTAAATTTCATTCTCTACAAAATGTCTTGCTTTTCATCAATCTGTCACAAGAAAAAATAAGTTATTTGTTTATGTAAATTGGCTGTTTGTTAATTTTAAGTATTAGTAGCAATAAATTACTGTTAAAATGATAAGTTTTAACCATGTATGCTTTTTCTTTTACAAAAATTATTTGAGTTATTTTTAAATGTTTTATAGATATTTAATGAGTAATTGAATTTATAGAAAAGCAATCAATGTCAATTGTTTATCGCAAATTTTTATTTTTAGTTCTAAGCAGAAACGTCGTCGTGTTCAGGCACTTATGAGAGATGATGCCAAAGAAGTTGAATTAAATTCACGAGTTTCTGAAAGCTTCTCTTTTAGAACAAGAAATTTAAATGAAAGTACTTCAACTTCTAAGTATTTTCCAGGATCCTCTCAAGTTATGGAACATGTTGGCCCTGCAGTTATGGAAAATGATTCCTGTGTTTTTGAAAGATGCTCCACTGAATCAACTGGGACCTCTTCATCAAGTGAAAGTTTGCATTCATCATTTGGCAGTAATTTAAGTTTACCTAATGTCCTGTCCAGTTCCAGTAGTGATCATAGCAGTGACTACGATAGTCAACCCGATATTGCTGAATTTTTAAGAGGATGGTATAATTCTGTGAAATCGGTTCCTAGACAAGCACTTACTGAATTACTGAAGGGGCTGCAAACCTGGTTTCCAGAATTGCCGTCAGATGCAAGAACACTCTTGGATACTCCCCGTAAAGTTGAAGTATTGCCAATAGGTTGTGGCTTATTTCATCATTTTGGTTTGAAAGTTTCAATTTTGAATCAGCTGAAAAGATTTAATAGCAATAACCATTCAGTACTTCATTTACATCTCAACATTGATGGCATGCAATTGCACGAGAGCACAAATAACCAATTTTGGCCTATTTTGTGTTTCTTGGAAGAAGATCCCTTAAAGAAGCCATTTACAGTTTCTTTGTTCTGTGGTTCATCAAAGCCTCCTGTAAAGGAATTTATGTCTGAATTTATTGCAGAAATGATAGATCTTCAGAATAGGGGAATTTTATTCAATGGTCGTCACTTCATGGTAAAAATCAAATGTTTTACTTGTGATGCTCCAGCGCGAGCATATGTAAAATGTACAAGGCCTCATAATTCTTATTATGGTTGTGATCGATGTATTCAAAAGGGCAAATGGAAAAATCGTGTTATTTTTACAAATACAAGATCAGAATTGCGCACAAATTAATCCTTCCGTTCAAATACACAACCACGTCACCATAAAGAAGAATCTCCTCTCATTGATCTTGATATCAATATGATTGATGCTTTTCCACATGACTACATGCATCTAGTTTGCCTTGGTGTCATGCGTAATTTGTTGATGATTTGGTGTGGAAAGGCAAAAACACATGTTGGCCGAATTTCCTCTCAGGATAAAGCGTATTTGGATTCCTTTATCTTGGATGTCCAAGTGTCTTTTCCATCGGAATTCAATCGCCAGCCGAGGTCTCTAAAACTTATAGATCTATGGAAGGCTACTGAATTCCGTAGCTTTCTTTTATATCTAGCTCCGGTCTGCTTAAAGAAGATTCTTTCTAAAGCAGCTTATATTCATTTTCTCAAGTTCTTTTGTGGTGTAACAATCCTTGTCAGTGAAGACATGTGTTATGAAATGAACAATTTAGCTGCTGATTTCTTGCGTTCGTTTGTAGAGAAAGTGCCAAAACATTATGGATCGGAATGTTTAGTTTATAATATACATTCACTGGTTCATCTAAGTTCAGATGCACTTAATTGTGGACCACTAGATTGCTTCAGTGCTTTTCCGTTTGAAAACTTTCTTCATAGCTTGAAGCGCATGGTTTTTAAAAGCAACCAACCACTGCAACAAGTTGTGAAGAAAATGCATGAGCGGAGCATGTCATCTGTATCAATGACACCTGAAATCACAAACAAGTTTTTTGTGGTTAAAAAAAGTAAAAATCTTAATTGCTTATCTTCGATGAAAGGTACTTATTATTCAGAGATAAAGAATAATAGATATAGGTTAAATGTCAAGGACAAAAATTCCTATATTTTGTCAGATACCAGTGATGTGTACAAAGTACTTAATTTTGTTGTTGATAATAAAGACAACATTTTTGTTGTTGGAAAAAAGTTTTTGAACAAGCAAGATTTTTTTTCTCAGCCTTGTAAATCCAGTTCCTTGAACATTTTTAAAGTCAAAGACCTCTCAAAACAACTGTATACCTTTCCTGTCTCCTTAATAAAATACAAAGTTTTTGCCATTGAGTATAAAGCTAATTGCTTTATTTGCACTCCTCTATGGCACACAAGGCATTTATAAAAAAAAAAGCTTCTAATGTTTAAAAAAATTGTACTTTTGTATTTCTTAGCATATTTGTTTTATTTATTTTTTTGGGGAGGGGGGGGTTAAAATTATAAATTCTATTGTGCTTATTCTTGCGATATATACATATAACTTTTGTTTGACATTGTCGCTAACTTTAATTTATATTTTTGTGCATTTATTTATTGTAAAAATCTTGCATAGTTTAATATTCATTTTATTTTTACTTACTAACATTAACTCGTTTTTTAGCATCGGTGTAAAATTTTAAATTGGGTCAATTTGTTTATTCTTGCTAAGCCACATTTCATTATCTTTGTATGGAAGTGAAAAACATCATACCATATTTGTTCATCATTGTTTCTAATACATATTTAGTTTATTTGTGCATTAATTCATTGTAAATATTTTGCATAGTTTACTCCAGTTTCAAGTTTAATTAAATCCCAATGAGTTTTTCCCCCTCTTTCACTCACCCCAACAACTTTTATAAGTTATATAAAAGTTCAATTGTTATTTTTAAGAGTTTATTCATGTTTCAAAAAAAAGTTTAAAAGTTATGACTTGTTTGGTTAGGAATTAAAATGTAAACAAACTATTACTTGCGTAATTTAAAAAGTTAAATATTAATAATTCATGTATATATATATATTACCAACCTTTATTAAACATAAAGGACTTTTTAGTTTATAATTGATAGATATTTACTAGATTTATTTGTGAATGAAGTAACTTCATGTTTCCAGCTTTCAAACTTAATGCCATGTCTCAAATTTTCGTTATGGTAGGTTAGTTGGTAGCCATATAGCCATACCAGAGTTAATGTTTGCTTCTTAAACTTGTTTATTAAACTGTTTTATTTGTGACCATGACCATTTCTTAAACTATGTTAATGTATTATATTAACTATAATTGTAATGTTTTTGCTTGTATAAATATTAATATAGCAGATTTAATTAATGTACTTACCTGGCCAACAGTAACTCCAGTATTGTCTTATGGAGTAGTTGTTTGTTTTCCAGCCAAGGCTAAGTAAATTTAACCCTTTGACGGTTAAAGCACATCTATTCATAAAATACTAAAATGATTGAATGACACCTTAATTTAAAAACAAATTTATTTCATAATATATAAATGGTTTTTTTTTATGTTCTTTGTAAAATTAAAATTTTCATTTAAAAATTCCGGTGTCAGTATGGCATTTCGCAATTCAAATTAAGTGGTATTCTGGGCGCGTATACGCGCTTATAACCACGAAAGGTTTAAAGCATCTATATCTTTTATGTTTTTAACTTATTGTGTTTTTTAAGTTCTATAAATAAATAAGGATTAGTTTTAAGAAATTACTAGTTTTTCTTAATTTTACGTAACATCTACACCTTTTATAGAGCTCATAATAAACTGGGTTCGCTGTAACGGGGTTTGACTATTTCAAATTATGATGCAAAAACACCAAATGTTCTGCATTATCAGTAGACAGGGCATTTCTTTTATTACTATAAATTTGGCTGGCCTCTTATGTTCATAATAAACAGTTGTTGAAGGTGCATATAAGTTTTTTGAAAGGTTGCACGTTGCACATAATCGGAAAGTTTTTTTTTTTTTTTTTTTTTCCCTCACTATGCAAAATGGAGTGTCAGTTTTACATGTCTTCTGTTAAGAAAGCCTGTATCGCTTTTTGTACCAATTCTTCATGCAGTGATTTTAAACTATTACTAGGTTCACAATCTTTTTGTTCATTCACAATTTCCTACAAACATTGCCAGAAAAAAAATGAACTTTTTGTTAGCATTTTCTCTTTTGGTTCGTCGACATTAGCGTTCTCATATTTTTTGTTTCTTTGGTGGATTTTCAAGTTCTAGATCAAATAAACTCGTCAATTTTAGAGCTGCTTTTTGAAGCAATCTTAATTTACACATTTATAATTTTCATTGAAAAAGGTTAGTTTTTTACAGAGATATTTAAAATTAATAAATTTAAAATGACATAATATAATCTGTACACATGCAAATGAAAAGAAACTGCAAAGTCAATACATTTTTTTTAATCAAAAGAAAATAAGGTACAGTTACAAAATAAATATGAAATGTTCGCATTATTCAATGAATTGTTACAGTAACCAATAAACGTTGTTATTTTTTATAGACAGACTTCAATAGTTGGAATAAATTAGAGGGTTAAAGAATGTTTTAATTTTATATTGGTTAATAACTGTAGTTGTCATGTATCAATTCTTTTTTATTAGTTTTGAACTGTCAAAAATTGTCTTTAAAAAGTGCACAAACAAACTTCAAGTTTAATGAGTTAACTTATTTATACTATATATGTATATTATATGTACACACAGATATACAGGGTGTATCTAAACTACTGGGCAAAACTTTAAGGGGTGATAGTACACATCAAGACAAATAATAGTAAATGGGAAACTAAGGGTCCCAAACGTCTTCTGAAGGAGATAGGCGCCATCAAAGTTTAGGGTCTAAAATTTGAAATGATTATAAAAAACGGAAAAATTGGTCGAATCGTTTGCGGTTTTCATGAAAACTATTCTTTATGTCAGTATTATCTTGAAAATAAATTATAAAGATAAACTTCAAAAAATGCCGATAGAGGGCGCTTTAGACTTTGAAGCAATTAACAACTATTTTTTTCCGTTATTTTTTGCATCTCATTGAATTTTTTTAGAAGTTTAGACATAAACTTAAATTTTGAGCTCAAAATCTGTGGTTAAGTAGCGCAAAATGAACTGTGTTCAATGGGAGTGGGTAGGTTCAAATTTCAAATGATTATAAAAAACAGAAAAATTGGTCAATTGATTTGCGGTTTTCACTAAAATTATTCTTTGTCAGAATTGTCTTGAAAATAAATTATACAGATAAATTTCAAAAAATGTCGATAGAGGGCGCTTTAGACTTTGGAGTAACGTACAATTATTTTTTACCGTTATTCTTTGCAACTCATTAAATTTTTTAGAAGCTTAGACATAAACTTAAATTTTGAGCTGAAAATCTGAATCGTTGAGAGTGGTTAAGTAGCGCAAATTGAACTGCGTTCAATGGAGGTGTGGAGGTTCAAATTTCAAATAATTATAAAAAACGGAAAAATTTGTCGATTCGTTTGCGGTTTTATCTAAAACTATTCTTTTCGTCAGTATTTTCTTGAAAACTAATTTTAAAGATTAATTTCAAAAAATTCCGTTAGAGGGCGCCTTAAACTTTACAGTAACCAACAACAATTTTTAACCGTTATTTTTTTTAAATCTAAATGAATATTGTAAAAGCTTAGACTTAAATTTTGAGCTCAAAATCTGAATCGTTGTGAGTAACTCAGTAGCAAAAAATTGAACTGTGTTCATAGGGTGGGCAGGGTAACATTTCATCTCCTGAACACAGTTCAGTTTGCGCTTATTAACCCCTCCCAACGATTCAGAATTTGAGCTCAAGATTTAAGTCTAAGCTTTTGCAAGTATTTAATTAGATACAAAAAATAACAGTGAAAAATTGTTGTTGGTTACTCTAAAGCTTAAGGCCCCCTCTAACGGAATTTTTGAAATTTATCTTTAAAATTTATTTTTAAGGAAATACTGACATAAAGAATGGTTTTAGAGAAAACCGCAAACGAATTGACCAATTTTTCCGTTTTGTATAATCATTTGAAATTTGAACATTCCCACCCCCATTGAACACAGTTCAGTTAGCGCTACTTAACCACACTCATCGATTCAGATTTTCAGCACAAAATTTACGTTTATGTCTAAGCTTAAAAAAAAATTTAATGAGATTCAAAAAATAACGGTAAAAAATAGTTATACGTTACTCCAAAATCTTAAGCGCCCTCTATCGACATTTTTTGAAATTTGTGTTTGCAATTTATTTTCAAGAGAATATTGACATAAAGAATAGTTTTAGTGAAAACCGCAATTCAATTGACCAATTATTCTTTTCTTTATAATCATTTGAAATTTGAACCTACCCACTGCCATTGAACACAGTTCAGTTTGCGCTACTTAACCACAAATTTTGAGCTCAAAATTTAAATTTATGTCTAAACTTCTAAAAAAAATTAATAAAATGCAAAAAATAACGCTAAAAAATAGTTGTTCGTTGCTCCAAAGTCTAAAGCGCCCTCTATCGTCATTTTTTGAAATTTATCTTTATAATTTATTTTCAAGACAATACTGACATAAAGAATAGTTTTCGTGAAAACCGCAAACGAATCAACCAATTTTACCGTTTATTATAATCATTTCAAATTTTGGACCCTAAACTTTGATGGCGCCTATCTCCTTCAGAAGACGTTTGGGACCCTTAGTTTCCCGTTTAATATTATTTGCCTTGATGTGTACTATCACCCCTAAAAGTTTTGCCTAGTAGTTTAGATACACCCTGTATTTATACATATGTACACTTAAGCTCACATTATGCGCATATCAGTGTTTTATTTTCTTACTATACAACTACTCGGTACACCACTAATTGTTACAGTAACCATTAAACATTTTTATTTTTGATAGACAGATTTCAATGGTCGGAATAAGTTGGAAAGTTAAAGAATGTTTTATATTGGTTTAAATTGTACTTGTTATGTATCAATTCTCTTTTTTCATTAGTTTTGAACTGTCAAAAATTGTCTTTAAAGAGTGCACAAATAAATTTCAAATTTAATGAGTTAATTTCTATATTATACTATATATGTGCATTATCTGTACACACAGGTATATTTTTATCTATTTACACCTAAGCTCACATTATGTGCACATCAGTGTTTCTTATACCACAACTACTTGGCAAAAGTACTACTAGGTACGCCACTAATCTTTTACACAACTACAGCTGGCAAAAGATACATTTATTTCTCCTCTCCCAACAGATAACTCATTTTCTGTGTAAGGAAATGAAAAGCATCAAATCATTTGTTAGTCATTGCTTCTAGTATTGTTAAAGAATTTATTTGTGCATTAATTCATTAAATTATTTATGAATGTTTATTTCACTGGTTCAATTTATATAAATTCAGTTTGAGATTTTGCTTTAAAATGTTAGATTTGTCCACATTATGAAGTTTTTTAGTTATATTTTCCAGTTTTAAAAATAGCACAAGAAGGGGGGGGGGTTAAAGCACTCTCTTGCTGGGTTGGTAAGTTTTTGACACATGACAATTTTTGACTTTTTTAACCATGATTTAAACTTTCATGACAAAAAACTATATATAAATAAAAATATATTTATTTCTGAATTTTAAATTGTCAGTCATTTTTTGATTTTATAACTTATATAAAGATAATACAAATTTAACTCTTTTCTATAAATATCTGAGTATCTATTTACAATTGTCTGAAAAACAGGTCATAATTTCAAAATAGTCTGGGAAAATTTCAAAATATACACTAAGTCGGGTAATTTAAAAAATTTCTAAAGTCATGGTAAATTTTTGAAAAAAAAAAAGGTATGAACCATTATGGGAGATTTAAAATAACTACTATTTGTTTTCATTAATCTTGATATTAATTTGGATAATATTTAATGAAATGTTTGAGCTTAAGTTATTACTACTTTTATTGAATCTTTTTCAGAAAATTAAAGAAGTTTTGTGCCATTTACTTTCCCAATGAGAAGAACAGCGTTGCTGTTGTTCCAAAGAATTGGCTTGAGCAAAAATCCGAAAAAGATTTCAAATGTAAATGGCCAGAAGTAGCCAATGAAGAAGAATTAATTCAATTAGCCAGAGACGAAAAAGAAGCTGAAGTCTTCTGGAAATCGTATCCAGCTAGATTGATTCATACTTCTAGTAAGTAATTTAAGTGTAATATTTTTTAATCATGCTCTACCCATATCCCATTTCCCCCCCATCTATCCATTTACTATCAAGATTTTTTAATCACTTTCTTTCTTATATTGTAAAAGACCAAATTTTAGCCATAGAAATCTTCTATCCCATTTTCATTTGGTTCTTTTTAATACCCAGGAAAGTTTTCAGTCCTTGCTTGGATGAACTTCTTGCACCATGACTGCTATCTTAATTATACTAGCTGGGTGTGTCTGCTAGCAAGCCCCTCCTTCATAAAATGTTGAAGTGAACAATCCTCAAACCTTGTTATATTTGGATTTATTTTATTACAGAAAGCTACTCGAGTGCTGAAGAAGCTATGAAAAATTACCAAGAAGTCAGAGATGTGGAAATTTTCTCACCCGATACAGATGCAGAAAACAGCTTTGTAACTTCAACTCCTGTATCTAGAGCAACAACAAATGGGATGATTAAAGGTTCTGCGATAGACATATCATGCTCTAATTGTGCAGATCTTGAAAGTATGAATTTCATATTTTTATATTTTTCTCCGAATTTTTTGTTTTATTTATTTATATATATATATTTTTTTTCTTTCTTTTAGAAAGAGTTGCGAATACGGAGCAAGAAGTAATTTCTAGCAAAAAACACATTTTGGAAATGAAAATAATGCTGTCAAATGTGTTAATTGCTGTCAGCAATATTGAAAAGAAAAACTCTCCAGAGATGTTTGAAGAGTTCAATAGGATAGAAACAAAAGAACAACTGTTCATTTTTAACGAGAGTTTGAAGGAGGACCAAATGTTTTCAAAAATGGTAATTTAACTTTACACCTTTATTTTCTATGACTTTGAAATAACCCTAAAAAATAAGAAAATTTGAGAATGCACCATGCTTATATTTTAAATAAAATGATGAAAAATTCCTAGATTAATGTAAACTCAAAGCAAGATTGTTATTGATTTTGCATGGGAATTGGGATAAAGAGCTTACGTTGCTCAGATTATTAGCAACTCTATTCAAGAAATTTGTGTTTTTGAATAATATAAAAATTTTTTACCCTCAGCATATACACTGTGCTATTCTGCTAGACTAGAATTTTTCTAAATACATCTGGAAAAGTCAGGGAATTACATTCTCCCTTTTGAGTAGCAACCCTGATATATAATTGCATAAAAACATGTTAGGTATATTATAGGGATGCACCGAATAGTGATTTTGGCCGAATACCGAATATTCGGCCGACAGGTGAACCGAATACCGAATATTCGGCTAGCCGAATAGTAATTGTTGAGCCGAATACCGAATATTCGGCCAGCCGAATAGTTAACTATTCGGCCGAATACCGAATATTCGGCTTTCCAAATTCTTTTTATATTTTAAAATTTAAAGGTATTAAAATGTTACTTTTTAAAATAGTTTTACATAATATTTAATAAAAGAAACTTACATTTTGATAAACAAGAGCTTTTTATAAGAACATTTAATATTGAAAAAAAATCTGCCTTGACTTATTTAAGAAGCACAATTATGAACTTTAATTAGTAAAATTTTCTATGAAACAAAACAAACATTTTAAAATCAAATAATGAAAAAATGGCCGAAGAAAAATTTTACAGTTTGATAATTGTCCTTTTTAAATAAATCAAGGCAAATTTTTTTAATATAAAGTACAAATACTTTCAACTTAATTTTGAATAAAGGCATGTTTGGCTCATAGTTCTTTTCTTATGAATGGTGGTATTTTCCACCCTTTCCATCATATCATATTTTACAGAAATCAAAGCATGCGAGTTGAAAATGTTATCTTATTTATTGTTAATATAATAAACGAACACACAAGTTTTGACCTAGAGTGAGATAAAATACAATGTACTTATGACTCAATAAGTTTATAATGATTATGGTTTCATGAACAAAAATTGTCTGCTTTGATAGCTATTACTAATCTCAAAAGTTGTTGTTTTTTCTTTTAAAGGACTTTTATTTAGGGGAAAGCAAGAAACAGATTATTTACTAAACAAAATTTAGAAACTTGTATCTGCACATAATTTATTCCTAAGGAGAATCCTAATAAATCACCATTTTAATCCTTCTCATGTTTAATTTTCTTAAGTTATACTTTACAAACAGCAAATAAATAATGTAAAAACATTCTATTTTATTTAAAAATGATTTTGTTTCTAATTATTTTAAATATAAATTAAAAAATTGACAGTTAAAAGTAGAAATAGTGAAAAGTTTGTAAAAGTTTTTATTAAGTATTGAATGGCCGAATACTGTGGCCGAATACTTTGATATTCGGCCATACCGAATATTCGGCAGGCCGAATAATTTCATATTCGGCAAAGCCGAATATTCGGCTCAACCGAATAGTTTAATATTCGGTAACATGGCCGAATAGGCTGAATACCGAATAGATACCGAATATTCGGTGCATCCCTAGTATATTAACATATAATTAAATTACTGTATTTTCTTGCAATTCTTATATTTTGGGAAAATGTAAACACATTTGTAAATAATATCTTGTTTGCAAATAAAATTAAAAGATAATGATGATCATATTAATGAAGTACTTCAATAAAATTGCATAGTTTTAATTAAAAAAAAAATACTAATTTTTGAGATTTAAAATATAATTGAAATATTAAAAATTATGTTTGTTCTGAAATAGCAAAAGATTGTTTCTCTATCTGTAAAATGTTAATTGTTTATTTCAGGTTCTCTTTTTCTCTGCATTTGGCGGGAAAGACGCACCCAGTGCAACAAGAAAGATAATGTCAGTGCTGATTTCCAATAACCTAGCACGCCAATACAACTGGATTGGAAGCAGAATGAAACAATCATTCCAGGAATATAGACAAGTTATAAATCTTGTTGCAGGTATGTATACCTAACAATATTTTGTTTAAGGCCCCTGTCCTCGCTCAAGGAAATGCTCGCGAGCTAATGCTATTCCTATGGGGAAGCATTTTTCTAATAACTCTTTCGCATTTTGACATTTTTGAAATTTTTTTTTTTTGCATTGGATGGCTGAAGTGCATGCCGATAGCGCACCTTTTTTACTTTTTCAATTTTGGTTGCAGATATTT
Source organism: Maratus speculifer (assembly GCA_964019185.1). Classification (NCBI taxonomy): domain Eukaryota; kingdom Metazoa; phylum Arthropoda; class Arachnida; order Araneae; family Salticidae; genus Maratus; species Maratus speculifer. The sequence continues at coordinate 396,445,390 of OZ025295.1, forward strand.
TTTACAAAGTTAGTTTCACTTTCAAAACCGGTTTCGAAATTGAAAGTCCTTTTTAAAAAAATATCTGAAACCAAAATCGAAAAAGTAAAAAAGGTGCGCTGTCTTCATGCACCTCAGCTATCCAATGCAAAAAAAAAAAAATATTCAAAAATGTCAAAATGCGAAAGAGTTATTAGAAAAATGCTTCCCCATAGGAACAGCATTAGCTTGGAAGCGTTTCCTCAAGCGAGGACAGGGGCCTTAAAACCAGGGATATGTTCAGGAAATTTTTAGGTCCCTTAAAGGACATTTCACAAAATAATTTATCTTAAAACAGGAACTTTTACAAAATTGTCTCTTAAAAAAGCCTTCCACAGAATTTTTTCACATTCAAATTGAACTTTTCACAAATTTAATCATTTAATAATAAAACCTGGCTTGTAGATAAGCATTTGAACATACCAAAGAGCACATTACTTAGCTTTTTACATATGAAAAATCAAACCTGAAGACATCGATAATTAAAATTCACAAAATTCTGACTAGAATTTTCAAATGTAAAAGAAAAAAAACAAAAAAAATTACAATTTTACAAAAATAGGACTCTGTGAGAAGTCTGGACAGATTCCTGAAAACTTTGCCTGGGTTGGGTTTTTGACATTAAAAACTGGCTTAGATATCACATGTTACCAGGGCTGGGTTTTAGCCGGCAGAAAGTAGTTTTAACCAGCAGAAACTGGCAACATCTGGCGTAAACTCATTTCATGACATAATCTGAAACTTTTTTTTTTTTTGTGGAAATCTGAAACTTTTTTCTGTCAGATTTCCCCCAAAATTAAGAAAAATTAAAGCTGTCATTTCTGAAAATTAAAAAAGTCGGTGATCCCAAAAATTCGGACAAAATGTCGTAAATTTTGACAAATGATAAAAAAAAATCATTTGTAAATTATTTGAAAAAACCCACTCATTTCGTCATAGAATCGCAAGAAAATGCGAATTTTGTCAGAAGATCGTGAAAAGATGCGAATTTTGTTCAGGGATCGCAGAAAAAACTTGAATTTCTACAATGATTCGCGAAAAAAATACATTTTTTTCATGGCTCTTTCATGAAATTTATATTTTTCCACAGCATTTTCATGAAATTTGCACTTTTTCTCTCCTGTGCTTTGATGAAATTCGCAATTCTTCAGCGGCCTTTCACAAAAATTCACATTTCCTGCATTCAGTTGATAAAATTTGCTGTTTGTCGGCAGTCATTTAGCAAAATTTGTGTTTTCTCCGTGGCCTTTTGAGATAATTTGCATTTTACAAGTGATACTTTGACAAAATTCGCCTCTTTTCGATGGCTCTTTCTTTCAGTTTTCAGTGACCATTTGTTGAAATTTGCGATACTTTTTATGAATGAATTTTCTAATTGGTGATTTTTTTTTTTTTTTTTTTTTTTTTTTTTTTTTTTTTTTTAAACCGAATTTCTTTAATTTTTTATAATTTCGGAACAGAATCATCTCTGGTCAGAAAGTTATTTTTTTTATATTTTTCCTTTCTTTTACTCAATTTTATTTTATTGGAGCATGTTCTTTTTTTATCAGAAGGCATCGTGCCATCGACTGAGAATTTGTCTATCATGACCTTCTATGAAGACTTGTCTACCGCCACACAAGCTTTGACAACACATGATTTTTTAAGTATATGAAGAATGAGAACAATTAACAGGTGCACGTTCAGTGCAGACTCACCGGCAATATGGGCTGCATTTTTTAAAATGAGGGGCAAGAAGGGGGCATTTTTTTTTAATGAGTGGCAAGAAGGGCGCTAGTTTTTTAATTAAAGGGCAGGAGGTGCGCAGTGCTCCCCTGAAATCCTCAGGGGAAAATTCTGCTGTGCTTCAGAAAAATGTAAAAAAAAAAAAACTTTTTTGCAGCTACTCATAAAATTTGCATAATTTTATTTAATGACGGAAGTATCATGGAAACTCACAAATCAAGATTCAAATCTCATTTAATGCAGTGCTAACTTTGATGTTAAATTATTAATTTCATCCTAAATATATGAGGTCGAAATTGATTTTTGAGCATAAAGGGCAAGGAAATTGCTTTTTGATATTTAAATTTTGTGCCACATATATTAACATTTTATAACAAAATTGACTTCTTTCCCAGAAACACATTTCTCCAGAAAAGCCCCAGAAAATATCTTGCCTTTTGTGGATGGTCACCTTTAAAAATAATACCGATGAAAAGGAATATTATAGAATTTTTTTTAACATTCTTTTTTCTTTTTAACTTTCAAATAGAAATTCATTCATAAATAATTCAACTTGTAATCAGATTATAGTTATGAAAATTTCTGTTTTTCAAGAGACAGAAAATAATAGCATTCATAAACTTTATTTTTTTAACTAAATTTTTTATGTGTGAATTATCAATCACAGCAGATTAAAGTTCTTATTAGTATTAATTCTTAGTTTCTGCCACTTTATGCTGCTTAATTGCCGAAATTTGCCACCCCTGCATGTTACACACTTTAACCCTTTCCGGCACACTGTGCCCGGTTTGGGATACTTAATTTTAATTCCAAACTTGCAAACGGCACCAGTAATATTTTAGTAAAAGTTTGCTTTTACAATAAAGGACTAAAATAAGGAATTCAAAATATTTAAAAAATTCGTTTGTGAATTCCGGTGTCAGTTGGTAAATTCTTATTTTAGTACAGGTTTTGCCCGTGCCGGAAAGGGTTAACAATGATTTATATTAAGCAAATAGTAATGATTTATGCAATTTTTTATTATGGTGTCAATGATTGAATTAAACTGCAATTTAAATTAAAATTTTTAAAAAGTAATTGATCAAAATCAAATTTTTATAAAAATATTAAAATTTTAAGATGAATGTGAAAATTTTCTTCATTTATTTTATTTATTTTATTTTATTTTATTTTTATTTTTTTTTTTTTGCCTTTATGAGCAAATGAGGGGAGAAAAGCTTTAAAAAATTGTTTTGAATCTTAATTCTTGCAAATTGTAAAATATTATGTACAGTAAGTTTGTGAATACATAAACAGCATTTCATTTAAACATTTTATTTAAATTTAATAAAGTTTGTGATTCATAATTTTTTAATCGTGTATGCTAATTAATAATTTCCATTTTTATATAATTTCTGCAATTACTTATAATTAAATTTTATTAATTAAAATGTTCCAAAGCAGAATATCGCGAATTTGTATAAATTTGTATAAATAGATGAATTTCATCAATTGTGCAAAAAAAAAAATTGCCCATCTTGTCAGAGGATTACTAAAAGAAGAAAAAAGGAAATTATGTCAAAAGATCGCAAAGAATCCAGAACTTTTGTCAAAAGCTTGCAAAGAAAAGACACAAATTTCCTGAAAAGATCTCGAATGGCAGATTTTGTCAAAAGATCGTGAAAAAGGCAAATTTCATTCAAAGAATTGTGAAAAACAGAAAATTATGTCAAGGGATCGTGAAAAACAGAAAATTCCGTTAAGGTCCCTGTCTCTGGCGAAGGAAACGATCGCGAGCTAATGCAATTCCTAATGGTAAGCATTTTCCTAATAATATTTCTAATACTTGACATTTTTTAATATTCTTTTTTTGCATTGGATAGCTGAGGTGCATGCCGACAGCGCAGCTGTTTTACTTTTCCGATTTTGAATGCAGATATTTTTTACAAAGTTAGTTTCACTTTCAAAACCAGTTTCAAAACTGAAAGTGCTTAAAAAAAAAAAAAAAAAATCTGCAACCAAAATTGAAAAAGTAAAAAAGGTGTGCTGTCGACCTGCAGTTCAGCTATCCAATGCAAAAAAGAATATTCAAAAATGTCGTAATGCGAAAGAGTTATTAGAAAAATGCTTCTCCATAGGCATAGCATTAGCTCGCGAGTGTTACCTCGAGCAAGGACAGGGGGTCTTAAAGGACTGCTATATAATGACAAATTTCACAAAAAGATTGTGGAATGTTTCATCAGAATATTGCGAAAATACTATCAATTTCGTCAAATGCTTGGGGGAGGGGGAAACTCCTTAATTTTTGTCAAAAAAATCACAAAAAACTAGAAATTTCTCAAAAAATTGAGAAATTTGTGAAAAAAAATCCAAATTTCTTCAAAAGATAACGTAGTAACTGAATATTTCGTCAAACGATGAAGTTGAAACAGAAAATTTCTCAATATTGCACTATTTCAGGGGTGATTGTGTTTAGGTTATATACCAGAATTAAATTATTTTTTTTAATTACAGTACAAAAATTCTGGTTTCTCTGATAGTTCAGTTCATAAAATAAAATATCCATTTTGTATGCTTGCTAAACATAATTAAAATATATTTTATGTAATTTGATCTGCCTATAATAAATTTTCTTTTCCTTCTTGTTCCGGTACAGAAAAATTTTGTTGCAAAATTTCAGGTATTTTTTCATGAACCACAATCACCCCTGCTATTTTTCTTGTTAATTTATATGCAAGTAATGATTATATTCTTATTTTCTAGCTTCAGTGAGACATAACAGGTTGTTTGAAGGAGCCTCTGTAATCAGCATTCATAGTTGGATAGCCAAATGGCTACGTTATGCTACAGATAGAGAGTTGGGATATCGCAAAAAAACTGTATTAGGAAATTGCAGTGCTGATGAATAAAATAAATTATCATGTATTTGTTTTGTCTTTTTTTTCAAATCTTAACATCAGAGTGTATACACAATTTTAAATTATCTGTACAAACTTTAACTTTTTTTTATAAAGAAGAAAAGTGTTGACTTTTCTTCTTTATAAAAAAAAAGTTACTAAAAGTTTTATAGTAGCCTTTTCTTGATTAATTTAAAATAAGTTGTACCTCTGCTTATCAAAGCTATAGCATATATTTTCTAGGTCATTAGCTTGAACATATATTGATTTTTATATTACATCACTGATTATCATTACATCAATAATTGGAATTTATATCAGTTGCTTTAATCGGTGAAGCTAATTTGGAAAGGAAAAAAAGTTCAACCAATAAAATATTGCTAAGTATGTAAAGAAATGACATTCTAAAAAACAAAATAGCATTGTAGATATTTTCAAATCTTTAATTTTAACTAATTAGTTACTGTGCATTTTGTATTGGTTCAGCTTTTCAGTGTTTCCTCATGGTAGAATTGTTAAACGGATGTTACTATAGTGAAAATATTTTGATAAATGTTATCAAGTTAATCATATGAAACATGAACAAAGTATAAATAACATATACGAGCAGGTGTGGGGAAAACCATCTGAAAATTTTGTACTACTAGGTTATCTCGTCGACCAAAAAATTATCATAAACTATAAGATTAAATGCCAATAATGGATGATCCTAAATGTCACATTCAGTGGCATTAAATACAGTTCACATGTTTAAAATATCATTAAGTGATTATCATTTTGGTTTTTTATTTGAATTTTTATTAATATTCTACTAATTTTGATTTTTAAAATAAAACTTATGTATAATTTGACTATTAGTTTGGCGATTTTGTATAATTTGACGAAATTGTTCGATGGGATAACAGAGTAATTTTAATCGGACAGTAATTTACTTCTAACAAACAAGATGGATTCAAGGTACTGTTGAACATTGTTATAACAAGATGTAAGCAGCCTTAATTTCTTGTATGGACTAAAATTTTCAGACTAAGATTTCACTCAACTTGTCGGAAAATTCTCTTTGCTGTTGTGATTTAGGCTCTTAATTCAAAAAGGTAACTTAATGAGATAAGTTTAAATTTTTGTTCAGAAATGCATGAAATTAGCAGGTGTTTTTTCAAAAGCCATCTAATCACTTTTTTTTCTTAATTGCAATAACTGTTTTAAGAGATACTGTCAAAATAGCTGTTTTGAACTGAAATTCTTGAAAAAAAAAACCCTGTCAAGTTGCATGGAAACATCGTCGCTTGATCAATTTCATCTGTAGCTCAATTGATAATTTATTGATCAAAAAATGGAAAAACATTTAGATTCAAAATCAGGCCTTATAATTTTATATTATGTTGAAAAATGAATGTAAAAGTATTGGTATTTTGTGCTTGTGGAGCAGAGCAGTTGAGAACAGCTTTAATTTATTTCTCCACTCTTCTGTAGGGTCATTAGTATAATGTGTGTAAAATGTAAGCAAAATTATGCAAGTATGTGAGGGTGTTCAATATGAAAATTATAATAGTTATTTAGCAGGTGAATTTATGCATACACTATTACTATTACACCTAGAAGTGGCAACATAGACAATCGTCTACTAAGTTTATGGAATGCAATTCCAGAATTAGCTAAATTCTAATTTCTATATTAAAATGAAATGTCTCAAGTCATATTTATGTGGAAAAACCAAGATTTTGCATTTGACTCATAGTTTATCATTACTTTTCTTCTCTCCATATTTTCCTTTGGATGCAAGAAAAATTAATGGTATACGTACAAATCATTTGCTAAAATCTGACTTGCGCAGATTGCATCTAATATGTAAATAGCATTAACGATTTCGTAGAATTTCTGCTATAAACTTTGAGCAGATTATTTGTATCTCCTTGTCTATGTCTGATTAATTAGGGAATGAACTAAAGCCTAAGGAAAAAAATTGACTTTAATATTTCCAGTAATTTGTGTTGAAGTAATTTTACGTTTGAATTTTCTTTTTATAAAAGAGAAGTTTCAACTATCATGCCAGAATTTTCATCAGATTTCACCCCACCCCACCACCAAATATATATATATATTTACATACATACATGGCTGTCAACTACTATGTCTATTTAAAATCAAATAAAATATTAGAATCTGAATATTTTATTTAATAATTAATAGTATGTATTGTAACACATAACATTAAAAGTATTTGTCATACATTTCACTCTAAAAGTTTTTTGGTTCCAAACATGTTAATGATTTAAAATGGCGTAAAAGTTGGCAGCTCTGTATATATATGTATGTATAAAAAAACTATCCCATTTTTTACAAACTTTAAGTTTTTTTTATATCTACTTGTAAAGAATTTAATTTTGTTTCTGTAAGATTCATTGATAATCCAAGCTATTATCACTACATTTATGAAAGGATTGAATTTAAAGGTATTTGGTGCAATTTACTAAACATGGCTTTAAAAAGCAATTTTCTAAATATGGTTCTAGTTTGTTGCATTGGATATGAACATGACCAATAAAAAATATGAAACATGACAGTGAAATACATCCATGAAACTAAATAAAGAAATTTATATAAAAAAAGAATATTGTGCTTCCTCTTAGAATGTCTTCAGTTGAAAGGAAAGTATGCCAGCATAAAATAATGTAACTGCAAGATCTTGGGGGGAGGGGAGGGCTCAGTCTATTTCAAAGTAAAAGATAATTTTATAAGAGAATCGGCTTAATTTAGAAGAAAAAAAAACACTATTTAAGAATCTGAAACTAGGGAAAGGTGCATATGTGAATGCTTTTATAAATGTCTTGAAAAAATTTTCAGTTACCTTTCAATGTCGGTGTTACATTAAAAAAAAAAAAAAAAAAAAAAAAAAAAGATTGGTATCGGAATATAGATTTTAATGAAGAAAGTTGATACGTGTGAAATTTAGTTTTTTCTTCCGAATAAATTTTTAATTTTGATGTCTTTTTATTTCAATATTTTAATAAGTATTTTACCAATGGAAGGATTAAAAGTTTCTATGCGACTAAAGTGTAATTAAATCGATTAAAAGTTTTGGCAACATGCGTGTAAAATGTCATTAAATGGCACAAGATCGATATTGTCATGTGTGCGTCAAAAATACAGTTCAGAACGATCATCGTTCGATATCAGCAATATCAAATTTGTGCCCTTATTTTAACATTTTTATGCCAGAAATTTCGGATTTCCTACGTATTTGTATCGAATATGTGTCACCTATATCGCCGATTTCCGTCGTAGTGCCATATTTCTAGCGCCATGACGACAACCCATCAAAGTATCAAAAAAAGATATCGAAGGAAAGGACAGAATCGATACTTTTAGGTTACGATTCACTGTTATCGAAATAACACCTCTAGTACTTGTCGAAAGATATCATTTTTGCACCATTCTGTTAGTTCTGTGTTTGCTGGGTACTGTTTTATAGCTGATTTTCCTTTGAATGGAATCATCATCTCATCCACACTTTGATATTCCTCATTATCGGCAGTTTTGTGAAATGTCTCATACAATTTCGCCAAAATTAGTCGAATTTTTATAGCTTTATCTATATTGTCATCAGGAATGGTTGTATTATCTATAAAATGTAAGTATTTCCTTATTTTTTCAAAGCAATTTAGAGACATGGAATCTGCAATTAGTGACATTCGAAGTCCATTTTCTGAGGACCAATAATGACGTAATCTAGGGTATCAGACATATGTCATAACAATCACAATTCCTAAGAAAACTTTCAATTCTTCTATAAAAAGTCTAAAATTATCTTTGCCATTTTGACATGCATAAAAATATGTCTGATAAACAATATCTGATAATAGGTATTGAGAAAATAGAATCATAAACATATCTAAAGGAGAGTCAGCTTGTATATTCACTTAAAATCTACTACTGACCTAAGGCGAATTATTACACATTAAATTATCTCTTTCACTAAACCAAGTAATGGGGTTTGATTTTGGTTTGTTTCCTTTTCTTGAAGATTTTGTATTAGTAGACGATGACGGAGCTCGATTTACAAGTTCTTCATCATTTGAATCAGAATCACTCTGTGCAGTTGAGACTGGGGCTTTATTTGTAAATTCATCGTCATCAGAAGATGGCATTGCATGGGCAGTTACATGAGGAATATAAATCGAATCATCTCTTTCAGAATCACTATTTTCCAGATCATCCTCAGATTCAGTTGTCATTATTTCAGCTATTTCTGCTTCAGTTATGTATCGTTTTTTCCTCGTCATGTTTGATTTTTTAATAATCTGCAAAAATAAAATAAATAAATAAATAAATAAATAAAAATAGTAACCAAAAATGAGTTTTGTTTACTTTAGCGCAAATTGTCCTCATATGAGGACAGATATGTTTTATACTTTAAATAAAAACCTATTTGAAATATTGTAAAAAAATCTATCATTACATGCTATATGATGATAATTGTCTGAAAAAAAAAAACTTACCTTGACTATATTGTGAATATTTCCTAGTCTATTTATAGCAAATTCTGCGACAAATATCACCATACTTCAATACTTCGATTTTCTTGCAACTTTCGTGTAAATTAAAGCCATCGGTATGTTGCTGCCATCTATTGGTTGCATGCAAGGTATTATCTGTCTATAAATAAGGTGCCCATGAATGAATGCTGAAAAAATTTGGTAACTAATATTTTATAGGGTAATATTTATCTGTCCTCATATGAGGCCAGTATGCATGAGAAGGTTAAACCAAGAAGTCAATGAAAAATAACATGTTAAACAATAATTTATTATTAACCGAAGCCAGGGTGCTATTACTTCTTTTTATTTATTTTTTTTAAATATGCAGTATTTCTGTTGCAGTATAATATCCGAAATCTTTTGTGTGATTCCGTAAATACTATGCACTTTCCAAGATACAGGATGCAACTCACATTAAACCACAGCAACGTATACCACAGCAACACTTTCATTATATGTGAAATAATTTAATATGACTAAAATACCGAAATCAAAGTTTCACCCTATAGCGTTATTTAACGGAATTTTTAACAACTCCATAAATGAATAATAAACCATAGCTGCCAACTTTTACGCCTATTTAAAGTCAAATAAATATATTAAAAACAGAAATTTTTATTAATAATTGAAATTATGGATTACCATGCGTAACATTTTATACATTTGGCATGCATTTTACTGAAAATATTTTCTGGTTCTAAGCAAGTTTATATGATTTAAAAAGGCGTAGAAGTTGGCAGCGCTGATAAACATTTTTAGCACCGCATATTGTAATAAACTATGCATTTTAGTACTCATTAGTAACTGCATGTCAATTTCTATCTGTTTGAAAGTCTGCAACACAATTAACATGCATTTGAAATTTTCCCCCAATGGCCATAATGTAACGGAAAATTTTGACCGTCCCTGAAATTAAACTGTAAATTCGATTAAAAAAATTAAATGATTCGACAAAATTTTTGAATAATTGTATATTTAAAATTTCAAAGCATTCGGTTGGGTAGTTTTTACTCTGCGGATGGACAGACAGATGGACTATAGGTGCTACGTATTTATATAATTACGAACGCACCTAAATATGTTAAACATGAGAAATGTGAGTGTTTCTTTAAAAACAAAATGGTCTTACACTTTGTGTATAAAATCAAACATTATACAACCAACTCAGTTTTTAGTAAACAAGTAAATACTGCAAAACATCATGAAAATACACATACAATTACGGCATTTACAGTTCTTTTGGAATAAATGGTTCAAAGGTGAAATCTCGTTGGCATTCATTTACAATTATATTGAATTGAAAATTACAAAATAGGCGGTACAAATTAATATTAGTCTTAACCCTTTGTGAACCGATGGTACTTTATAGTACCATTAAAGAAGATTGAATGTAAAATTTATTTGCTCAGTCTATTAAGAAATGTTTAGTTTTCTTTATACACAAAATACGTAGCTCAAATTTAGAAAGGGTTGAGAAACAGTCGAAGCTCAATATTTACAAAAAGCTGCGATTTTCATAATCGTTTGCATAATTATAGCTTTTCTTTAAAAAAAAAAACTCTATGAAACATTTTTAACTGCAAAATCTTTTCCGTATACAGAGAACCTGACAATACTTTTAAATACACTGCTTTTCTAACAATTGTGATATTTCAACAAGAGTGTCCTTACTTAATTAAACTGAGTTTTTTATTAAATATTATACAAAAAAAAAGTTATTACTACCGATATATTTAATCAGTTTTAATGAAACAATGTCTCAATTTTGTTTTATATTTATTTAGAAACTCCAGTATATCTTCAGATATACAGGAAAATAATAATTGAGGTGAAGCAATTTCTTGATACATAATTCAGTAGATAAAGAGTTAATGGTTGATAGATCTCTAAACCAGTGTTGCCAGAGGGCTACTTTTTTTTAATTCAGATTTTTTGACTGGCACCACTTTTTTGAAACGTTAAATCACCTTTTGTTTTCGCCTTAATTATCATGTCATTGAATAAGCCATATTTTATCATTTGCAAAAAGTGGTGACAATCAAGAATTTGAATTTAAAAAAAGTGGCCCGTCTGGCAACACTGCTCTAAACGGCAATTTAAAAACTCGTAAGCTATTTTTGTTAATTATACTACGAAAATAGTAAGCACCTTTTACATAGTAACCAGTAGAACCACGCGAATTTTCGCACTGCAATCAGATTCTTTTTTCCATTGCCTTTGTTTAACTGCTATTTTTAATGAAACCTTTTCCGATACAAGCAAATTATATTCGTAAAATAAGAAATTATTAAATGACACCTAAATTTACCAGCGACGTTTTCAGAAATTATGAGCTCTTTAATTTAAGCTTTCATTATAAAAGCATATTTTTACTAATCCATTAAGCGCCGCTATATATACGATCCAATTTCTCATGGAATCATTGTTTTTTCTTAATGAATAGGATGTCATTAAAGCACATCTGAAGAAAAAATAAAAAAAATAATTTGATTATTAATGAAAAATAGAATGGTTCTGAAATGGGAGCAATGGCGTTTAAAGGGAAGGGTGATAAATATTTACAAAAATATATCTTTCTTCCGTGTAGTTAAAAAAGTTATTTTTAACTTCTTTAAAATTAAAATTGACTATATCATTCTGAAACAGACATTTAATGGAAAATTCAGAAAAACTACATCTACAACTATAATAAAATCTTCATTTTTAGTTAAAAGAAATCAATTTACATGTTCATAAGCATTTTTATTATGCATAGCTTTATTTTTCATCATTACATTACCTTTTCTCATTATTTCAAACGAACGATGGCTGAACATTTTTTGTGACGCACTACGTTGCACTTTTTACAGCACTTTTTTTTGCATTGTTACTTAGCATTTCATAAAAATGGTTCAAAACACACAATAAAAATGTCATTTGACAAAAATCCAGAATGGACTGAACGGGGACTTCCTTCTGTTTTCTGTATGATTTCCACACAGATCAATTTTGTGTACTAAAAAGTATAAAAATCTATATTTTAACGCACACCGGAAAAAACATGACAGACATTTTATCCCCAGTTTATCGAAAGTGATATTTTTGCCTGAATCGCGAAAATACCCGGATTTGATAACGCAAAATTTACTAATGAGAATAATCAAGAATTCAGAGAAACGTATGCGGGAAGAAAAGAGTTGGGAAAGTTACAGAAAAATCTCGTGATTAAGCTCTGGTATGTGACTAACACGAAAGTACCAAACAAGACTTTTATTTTATGGTGTAGCTGATGGGCAATCTAAAAAAAACATATACTAAATATAAAAAATCTACTGCAGTTTTCAATTAAAAGTGATTTTTATTTAGATTATGTACACAAGGCGGTGCACATAATGTAAATAAATATCAATTGTGTAGAACGCATGATTAATGAAAATTGGATTGCCTAGTGTATTTAACCCGGGAGAACGCGCGCTTACCAAGGGTATGAATGGTTTTAATTTTGTCACCAATAAAATCAAATTAAAACAGTCGCTTTATTCAGACGGAGACAATTCTCCCAAATTTTGTGATAAAATTAGTTGAACATTACTTTAAAAAAATTAGTGGTTACAATTTTAAAACCCATACGCACTCCGGGTCTTTTAGGCCCTGCGCGCGTCCTCCCGGGTTAATAAAGTTTAAACATCTAAAAAATACGCAGTTCAAAAATGTATTTAAAACTGATTATTTTTCAATTATGACAGTGCTGTATTTAACAAGTGATACACAATAAGGTATAATTTTACATAAGTATATACAACAATTTAATATTATACTCCCTTCATTTCTAATTCATTTCTCTATAGTCAATATCAGTGTAATGTAACATTGTGATGTCACAAAAGAGTGTGACTAAGGCTTTAAAAAAAGGCATTTATTTGGGGAAAAAAGATGATTATATAAAAAGTGATTGTTAATATATATTTAATTTTGATGAATATTTTCCCTAAAAAATTGTAAATCTTTAAAGCAATACTTTAAAGTTTGATAGAGAATTGTACATCGGAGTAATTATCTCACATAGTTTGCGCTCCCAATCGGTAAGTTTGAACTGCATGGCAATGGGTCCCTCAATGGGCATACCCGAAAAAAGTATTTTTATTACTGCATGTTTTTTTATACGCTACTAGTGTATCTTCAGCACCCTCATCTCTGCAACGGTTAACAGAAAGTGTGTGACTAAGTTAGTTTTTGTACATTTTTATAAGTAATTCCTGAGCACGTGATTTAAATCGACAACCTTCAAATATTGATGTTATTATGACACGCAACAACTTATTGCTCAGCAGTAATTTCAACATGGCAGATTTTATTTTCTGGTTCCTCGCAAGCTTCTACTCCTTAGAAACTGCAATATTAGTCTAAAGCAGAGTTGTCAGTTTGGCAAGTTTTAATCGGAATTTTGAAATTCATGCCATAAATGTTTAAATACGATGGTGATTATACGCAAATAGGGCATTTTCATCATAGTGATAGAGAAAAAATAAATCATGTCGAAAGATTCTAATTTTTGGAAAAAGGTACTAGAAGAGATGCTTATTGGCAAAAAAATTAAGTTATACGGCTTAGTATTAAAATATTCTATAACTATTAGATTTTTATGATTTGAAGCGCCGGAAAAAGTTTATAAAAATGTCCACCAGTATGTTTATTTGGAGCATTTTAACTTATCTATTTAACTTATTTTAAATTTAAAAAATATAACAATGCATGTTTCCAAACTATCCCTTCAGTGAATACTAAACCACCCATTAACGACTTGACTGTTTATTTTTTTTATGCAAAATACATTAAAAATATGGGATAAATGCTCGCAATGGCGTGCGACAGTGGTACGGTCCATGCACGTACGATGATTCAATCTCTAGTAGTACCATCCATCTCAAGTATTCTGAGTTAATTTTGAGTAAAGGAATGACGTGTACTGTGAGTTGCAAAGTTTTTGCCAAATAAAAATTGCATGTGCAGAACAAAAAAGAAAAATAATAATGTAATACATATAAATAATACTTTATGTGTTCATAACAAAAGACAGAATCAGATAAAAAATGTAAATATTTCAGTAAGGAATAGTAGCTTTAAAAATACGTGAAAATTCTTAATAGCACTTAGATGAACAAAATCATGTACAAAACGCTCATCTGGAATCTGTGTATAATTTAATTCATTGCAAAAGAAAAGCAATTTAATAATAAATCGTTAAAATACCGTTAATTCCTGACTAAAGATGAATTACTTAGTTCAATGAAAGAGAATTCAAGATTTATAATTGTAATAAAACAAAATGTTTATGGATGTAGATTGATTTCGGTTACTCTAATTTAAGCTAGATCTAATTTAAGCTAATCTAATTTGCAGCTAGATAAAATGAATCATTAGATGTGGCAATCATCTCCAAACATTTTTCTAGGTCTTACATGTTGATACCTTTTAAAAATGCTGCGTAACAGCGTCACCTAAAATCTAATTAGCAACAACTAATGTCAACTTTTAACTGAATCTAAAATTCCATGAATATACGTGCATAATTTTTTGATACAGAGTATAACATAGATAATAGTAAAAAAGTCTGCATAGCACGACTACATTTTAGGAAATCGGCTCCAAAAACTAACCAGGAACTATTTTTATCAAGAAATAAATAAATCTGATGTTTTGTAAAAAATTATGAATTAATTCTCTTCATACAGCTAGAGTGAAAATAGTGAAAAAGCATAGCAGCATAAACCTAATTAGCGATTTACACCAAAAAATAAGCAGCAATAATTGATATTAGAGACTTATTAATCTGCAGTGTGATGAAAATTTATGTACTATTTCTTGAGATAGAGCTGATATGATAATCATGAATAATACAGAATAACAAAGCCACACTTTGGGGGTTTACAACAAAAAGTAATCATCACTACATTATGTTAAGGAATAACTTAAACAAATGGTTTATGAAAATCTGTCCATTAGGTCTTTAGATATAGCAATCCTGGGGAAATTCTGAAAAATGAAGCATTGCAGCGCCATTAAGTAGATGATTTGCACCAAAACTAATCGGCACCATTTTATATTACAGACCAACTGAGTCTAAGTTTTTCATTAGTTTCACCTGTATTTTTCATCAGTTTATGAGATAAGGCGCGTATAAAATTTGTGTCACCGACAGCATAGCTGCCAACTCTTCTGATTTTTTGGCCCGGAAAAATTTAATAGAAATTTTTTACTTATTTAATCGGCAGATTACTGGGATTTGAAATGATAAAATTTTCTATAAAATTTTTCCGGGTCAAAAAAGCGGAAGATGTTGGCAGCTATGCGACAGACATTTATAAAAACATGTTTTTTCTGGGATCTCTGATCCCTGGAACGTGTAAATTTGTCGAAAAATGGTATTCGGAATTTTTAGCGAATCTAATACTTTTATCTTGTACTGTTAAAAGAAAGTAAAAAAGAAGAGCAAAGATGAAAGTATATGGATATAGATAAAATTCTCTACATATTTTAGGGAAAGGTCTTATTTTATAATTTGAAATTCCATTTTCAAAACGTAGAATAATAATATTTATGTAATAATCAGTAATAATATTTATGTAGTTCAGAGAAAAGTGTAATACTAATGCCTAATAAAAACTGTAACCTGTTACAAAAAACTTTGCTTCACATTTAAATTCTTATTCGATCTGCAGAAAGTCATTCGTTATACCGAAGACGAAATATTTCATAAATTAATTTTTAATTTAATTTTAATTTTAATGTAATGACATGCAATTATTTATGGAAAATTAAATTTTAAATATTGCAAAAATGTCCTTGTAAATATTTTACAAAAATTAAGACTATTTTATTTAATGGAAATATTGAGTGACATATTCTGAAACATTTGAGCCACATTAATTTCTAATCCATGCTCAGCGATATGAAACAAATCTCAAAACTTTAATGATATCTTTAATGACACTCCTGTCAGAGGCTCTGTGATATTATCTACTTGAAAATCACCATTTGACATTGCGAATTTGAAATTGCTCGTATTGATATAAATGCAGTTATCTTTTACATTGAAAGTTCCATCTCTAATTACTATTCACTGAAATTATAGGCCGGCCATTCAATGAATTTATATCTAGCTGCATTCATACATACCATTCATGAAATACATTCATGTAAATTATGTCAATTGATAATTCATGCCAGTTTCAAAACACTTTTAAGTTGACGCTTTTAAGTTGTATAAATTTCTTACATATGAATAAAACATATGAATAACATATGAACATATTATATATATAACACATTATATATATACATATATATATATGAAAGGATAAAAACTAACCCCTTTCTAAAACTTTAATTTAAAATTAAAATTTAACCCATTAACGCCCAAATTATTTTCTTCACTAAAATTTAAATTTTGTATTTCCCACCACTTTTAAAAGCAAATTAACTTTTATCTAAATTTATCGATGATTCTGTCTCATGAAATAAGGTATATATTTATCTTCCTCTTTACTGGTGGGAAAACCGTTTTCTTGCTGTTTTTGTAACCGTCCTCAAACGAGGACGCTGGGCGTTAATGGGTTAAAAGTTTAAAATCCAAATTAATATTTTTAAACTTTAATTCTGATGCTTAAAAGCTATTTTGCCCCTGGTAATTTCTTTCCCAGCCTAACATTTATTACTTTCAGAGATCATTTTTGGATGTTCTTTAAGATTAAAAATGCTTAGGTAAGCGCAATTCTTAATTTGTAGGATCAGCATGCAGCCCTGGACAGCCGCGCCTAAATTACCTCAGAGTGTCCAGATATTTCTTAACCAATTAAATTAAATGTACCTCCCAAATTCACAACTCTGCCCTCTGCTGGAAAATATGACAATCCCTAACATATTAGCAAGAACACGCGCGAAAAACGAGAGATTTTGCAGTTTTGAGGTACCTGCCTAACCTCCGGCCATGTAACCTTTTCCATAACCGACGCATCTGGCTCCGGGAAATCTGACCGGACTCGCGGATTCATCTGTACGAAGAGCTGCCTAATAAAAAGAGTTCGGTCCCACAAGAGTTTTCCGAGTCAAGTTCTTATGCCACGACTCACGACTACAACACCCCTGAGTCGTTACATTATATAAAAGTCGGCATGACAGTTACCTGCCGTGAAAAAATCCCTATGCCTTGCCACCAAGCCGCGAACATTCATATGCAGAACGAAAAGTTTTCTCCCAAGGAAATCACAGTTAATGTGGAGCAAAAAGGAATTTATTCAGAGAAAGATTTTTTTTTCCTTCCTCTCAATGCTTGTGGGAGATCAGGTGAACTATTATGCTGAAAAAGATAGAAATTATCCGCGTTTCAAATAATCGTAGAAGAATCGTCAAAATAAAGAAAGAAAGAAAAAAAAAACATTAAGTGTGTTGTGAACAATTTATCACTTATGCGTACTAACATTTAATGTTAATTATGTTTGGTAATAACATTTGGAATTTTTCCCCTACTCAACTGAACTGAATGAGAAACCACAAATATTAAGATGTGATTCTTTAACAATCAAAGCAAAAACGGACGATCTCAAGTGATGTATTTTTGCTCTTCTCCAAGCAGAGTCGCAGAATGGACCGAACTTTATTTCGCGGAAGTGAGTCAGATTTACGACCATATGGTTTTCAGGAGAGCAAAGGTCGAGATCTCCGTTTTCTATCACCGTACAGATGATTCACTCAAGAGTTAGGATGTGGAAATTTATTTTTACTTTTTACCGGACAAATGATGATCTATGATGGACTAGAATGTTTTATTTAGTTATTTATCCTTAAAAGTTATTTGAAATGGAAAAAACAACAACAAAAAAAAATAGTAATTTAGTAGTTTGTAAATATTAAATTTTTCTTTCTTAAGAGAAAAAAAAAAAAAATTGGATTAATTTACAGGTATGCTTTTTATTTATTTTTTCTTTCACATTGACGTTATTTTTTGTTGAAGATTACATCTCATTGGTGAAAAATTACGTATTTTCCTTTTATCTTTATGTTATCATTTGAATGTGTTACCCTACCGATTTCTTTTTTGCATTATTTATTTTATAAAATATTTTAATTACAAGAAAAAAAAAAGTTTTATTGTGCAGGACATGTGTTTATTTTTCCTTTAACCTTTTTACCTTTTTTACTAACATTAGTAAAAATGCAGATTCTTCATTTCCATCATTTATTTTAT
Source organism: Maratus speculifer (assembly GCA_964019185.1). Taxonomy (NCBI): domain Eukaryota; kingdom Metazoa; phylum Arthropoda; class Arachnida; order Araneae; family Salticidae; genus Maratus; species Maratus speculifer. Next base: position 396,463,770 of record OZ025295.1, read on the forward strand.
AAAATATTTTCGTTAAAAGTTTTATTTTACATTAAACACTGTTTTTATTTTTTATTTTATGTTGACTATGAATGTGTTATTGCCGAAAGTACCAAGGAATGGAAGTGTTTGTGTGAATGAAAAGTATTTTATAATGAAAAACAGAAAAAAAAATACTGTTATCAGAGTGAACATTTTAAAATTTTGACAGCGTTCATGTAATTTTGCAGTAGTTTATTTAAAATTATGTTACTGGTTTAAAGGGATTTTAAAGATTTTAACAAAATTCATTTTTATTGTTTTAAGATTTTTATTAGCTTTATTTAATATTTCTTGCAGGATTTAAAGTTTATTATTAACATTTTAGAAAATTTTGTGATTGATATTTTTATACACGCTAAAATCAATATAAATTAAAATGACAGTATTTTTGTTTTCTTATTCATCCGGCGAAGCATACGTGCGATCACCAAAAAATAAAGTCACTTGTTCTTCATGTTTTTTACATATTGTTAATAAATTATTCCAACAGGTTACATGTTTTAAACTAAATATTATCAATAATACACGTGCAATTTGATGGTGTCCAAGATTTAGTGTCCTGTTTTGCATATATTTAGAGTCCTATTTTATTAATTTCTTTTTTATAAATTCAGGTGAGCACATTCAGATTTCCACATATTTGTAAATAGATGTTTGTGTCAGTTTATGTGTTATTTTACTCCATATTTCAAACCTTTTTGTGTATGTAAGTATTTTTATTTTTTCATAAAAGACATGCCCAAGTCGTTTCCCCAAGTTTTCCTTTTATATATAGAATTTTATATCATTTATTACTCTTTTTAGATTTTTATATAGCCAAATATTACATTTTATATTATGATATATTTTAATATTTGAGTTTTAATTTAGTATTTTTACCCAGTATTGCTTTAAACATTATATTATGTTCCTTTCCTATTACATTACCCAGTGAGTTGGCCACTCCAACCATTTTTAAATATTCCATTTTTTAACAACTCCTATAACATTAGAAAAAAAAATATAAGAACAGGTATTTCACCCCTGTCAAATTTTTAAAAACATGTTAAAAATATTTTCAAACAATTAAGCCATTGGTTTAGACATGACCGTGGTAACCCCACTTTAACCGTGGTAAGTCCACTAATGTCTAACACCACCTATTAAGTTTTTAAAGATGACCATGGTTCCAGCCCATTAAGTCTTTAAAACATTTTTTTTTATATTTATTAAATTCAACCAGAAAACAACCCCCTGCAGACAAAAAGGATTCAATGACGTACCATCTAGCAAATGTGGTAACTTTTGATATGATATACTCGGGCAAACAATGAAAATAAAAGGATTCATTAACAACAACAAAAATGTCAATAAGTTGCCCATATGCTTTAAATGCAGGGTCATTGACCTATTTGTTTTTAATCAGGATCCATCATTTTATTTTATTTTTCTTTATTTTATATTTTACTATTTTTCCCCCTTTTGTCACATTTGCAGTAGTAGAAACCTTAAAAATTAAAGATTTTTGCTATTTGCATAAAAAATTCGCAAGGAAAACAAAGAGCATTCTGGCCTTTGTAAGGAAAAATGCTCTTAGAAATTTTTTTTTCTCAGGAAATTTTATGAGCTAACAGTGAGATGTAGATGTGGTTTATATTGTGACTTGGATTTATTAATGCCACTGAGAAAAACATATCTCAGTCTGCTAAATAATAAATACCTTTACTTATAGATAAACTGCATCTGCATCTTCCTACCAACAATTAAACTAAAGCTCATTTTTCTTTTTTTTTTTCTTTTTGCTAAAACCTCCTTGAGGTTTAGGATTTGCTAAAACCTTTAATGGTTTAGGATATGCTAAAACCGTACACGGTTTAGGATGAACAATGTAAATAGAATTTTATGTTATTTTTTCTTTATTTTTATAGGTATTTCAATATTTTTATTGTATTTCATATTTATATCCTCTTTTATTTTTATAAATGTACCTCCACCACCTTTTATCCTACTATCCATTTACTGCCAACATATTTTTAGTATTTTCCAATTTTCAAAATAAGTGGAGAAACTTTTCATATTTTTCACACTTACCAATATTTTTATAATTTGAATAGTTTGTACATAGAACATATATTTTCCCCATTAATCAGATATCAGTGTACTTTTATATTTATAACTTTTTATATTACCTGTATCATTGTCCTTTTACAACAATATTTTCAAATTTTATGGAAAATAATTTTTTTTAAAGTTTTCTTATGTTTGTGTGTAATTTCCATTAAGTTTTCCTATGTTTATGTGCCATTTTCACTATATTTGTGCATAAATTTATATTTTGACTATTTAACTTTTCATAAAAATCTGAAATATGTGCTTAAAGACTTTAACTAAAAGAAAGCACAATCTTGTTGACCACAGAACTTCCAAGCAAGAACATATGGTCACTATTTCAAATTATTTTATTACATTGTTTTTTTCATATATTTCCTATATTTTTTCAGATTTTCCAAATGTTTATAATTTTATATTTTATGTCATATAATATGCTTCTAATTCCTATGTAAGGTTCGGTCAGGTCGTCTCGAGAGCCATATCCCAAATTTTTAACATAATAACTTAAAAATGTCAATTGCTTCCTTAAAATTTATGCCTGAAATTTAAATTTTAAATATTTTTTCCAGCAGAAAAATTCAGTCCTCACATCTTAGAAAACTTTCCTTTAACATTACATTTACTTTAGATTTAACTTTAATATTAACCTTAAAAATTTAGCATTGTATAAGTAAATTCTTATCCAATTTTGTCTTCTCCATTTTCCTGGGGAGTCCCCCCAGATTTGCAGGCAAATCTGGTGGACCTCAACTTGGAGGGGGGGATATGAAAGGATAAAAACTAACCCCTTTCTAAAACTTTAATTTAAAATTAAAATTTAAAAGTTTAAAATCCAAATTAATATTTTTAAACTTTAATTCTGATGCTTAAAAGCTATTTTGCCCCTGGTAATTTCTTTGCCAGCCTAACATTTATTACTTTCAGAGATCATTTTTGGATGTTCTTTAAGATTAAAAATGCTTAGGTAAGCGCAATTCTTAATTTGTAGGATCAGCATGCAGCCCTGGACAGCCGCGCCTAAATTACCTCAGAGTGCCCAGATATTTCTTAACCAATTAAATTAAATGTACCTCCCAAATTCACAACTCTGCCCTCTGCTGGAAAATATGACAATCCCTAACATATTAGCAAGAACACGCGCGAAAAACGAGAGATTTTGCAGTTTTGAGGTACCTGCCTAACCTCCGGCCATGTAACCTTTTCCATAACCGACGCATCTGGCTCCGGGAAATCTGACCGGACTCGCGGATTCATCTGTACGAAAAGCTGCCTAATAAAAAGAGTTCGGTCCCACAAGAGTTTTCCGAGTCAAGTTCTTATGCCACGACTCACGACTACAACACCCCTGAGTCGTTACATATATATTATATATAAATACATATAACATATATTATATATATAACATATACCATATATATGTTATATATAACATACGAATAAAAATAAACTATTTGAAAATAAAAATTTAAATTCGTATAATAAATGAGGTAATGTTTTATTTTTTATCGGTTATATATCACTTCCCATGTGACTTCCAGACGAGCATCTTTTACACGAATTTTATTCAACTAGCACCACTTTTTTATTAAAAATTTTTTTACTGGTACAGTAAAAACCCGATAATTCGGTTTAATTGGAACCAGACCCGATCCGGACTACCCGGAGAATTAGAAACAAATGAAATAAAATAAAACATCCTTACAAAAAGTCTGAAAACTACCTGAATTCAATGCTGCTTCTTTATAAATATAAATAATTTATTGCAAGTGGTACTGTAGAAGCGTTTTGTTACAATAACAAATAAACAGACCTATGAGCTGAGAAAAATCCGAAAGCTATCCTTATCAGACAATGGGTCTTATAGGGACTATTTTACAGTGGTTTCTTGCAATGCGCTAAGTAAAAATTTATAGTGCAGTGATTTTTTATGACATTTCTAAGTGGTTTAGTTAGAAAATTGGGAAAATTGGAATTGCCATACTTAGTGACACATTGTTTTTTGAAAGATAGCATCAAAGAATTTAAATAAGAAAACTTAATCATCCGAAAAGATTTCAGAAAAATTTTTCTATTCAGAATACGACGTTGAAACAAGTTAATGTTATGGAAATTAGCCAATAGCTTCTCAAACTTGAAAAAAAAAATTACAAAACCGATCCGAACTAGCGGGGTACTACTGTACTTTGAAAAAATGTGCATACTACAAAATTTATTTTTAAAATATAGTGCTGCAAGTACAATTTAAAAATAGAAGGAAGTGTTAAATGTTATCTTAAAATTAATGTGAAAGGGCATGCCAACCGACTCAGTCTATTACCCTGAATTTTTATGATTATTATTATTTTTTAAATTTTTTATTCAAAAGAAATTTTCTTTAACCCTTTTGTTTATTATCCCAAGATTTCTGCGGAGATGTGTTTTTTATTCCCAGCAGTTATTTTTCTTTTTAAATTTCGCCTTCTGTAATAAAAGTACTTTACCGATTAAATTATGTAAAAATTATCATTTTGAAAAACCAGTGATTTTAAAAAAATCTGTAAATGCGCAATTTTTGATAAAACAATTAATCAGTGGGAAGGTTAAAAATAGATGAAATATTAACATTGTCTAATGCGAGATTTGTATATCGTTGAAAATTCTTTTTGATATTGTCATTCATTTATCAGTTTCGAAAATTGCTAAATCATTAGTAAATAAGTACGAAAATTGGGAAATAGAGGAAGTAAGTTAGAATTTGCTTATTACGTGAACTAGTAAAATATTTGGTCCCTTCATCCTGGTTATAATTATGATTAACTGCGTTGAAGACGAGTAATATATTTTAACATAATTTATTGTCAAAGAAAGCAGCAGAACTTTCTGTTTTGTTTTATTCCATTCTCCAACATCTGCATATTTTATTATAATTACAAGATTATTAATAAGACTTCTTAATGCTATATTAATTATAATAAAATATATTTATTAATAATACTATTGATAAGTATAAATAGAAAAATTAGAAGTGTTCAAATTATTTGATCTAAACATGTTCTGTTTATTTGGGTTATAACGGGTCTTGGAATTTTTCAGGGAAACTACTGTCGTTTTTCCATTGGAAAAAAATCTAAATTAAATGCTGGGAATTTTGCTTTTATTAAATGAGAGATTTTGTAATTAAATGAGAGACCTGTAATAAAATGTTTGTGCCGAAGAAATCTGCAACACTCCAAGAAGTGCATATACACTGTATTCGCGATTCGATTAAACACTTTTCTAATTTACCCGTACGTCACACGGGCAATGTGTTTTTTTCCAATCATGATTTGTCCGTACCACATACGAACAATGATGAATACGAATCATGATTTATTATTCCCAGCAGTAAATTTTTACTGTAAATATTATATTAAATAATATACAGAGCATTTTTATATTTAAATTGAATTATGTAAAAATTTCTTTTTTGAAAGACTGGTGATAATAGATTAAAAATTCTGTAAGCGATCCGAAATAAATAGACGTTATTTGAATTTTTGTTCAAAAATATTGATTAGTTAACCCTTTAACCTAAATTGGTTTCTCTACGAAATCACAAAATTTTAATTCCGATATGCAATAACGACATTGGAATTTTAATTTAAAAAAATCCAATTTATCATGTATGCATAGCTGCCAACTTTTATGCATTTTTCTTACCGCAAAAAATTTATAATAATTATTGAATTATTTTATCTTCGAAATCTTATGATTAACACTAGAACCGCGGGAAAATTCATTCAAGTTTTATAAAAATATTTCTCACCGGAATTTTCATTTAAAACTGATTATGTTATTTATTGAAAATATTTTTTGCTCAGCATATATTTAGATTATTTTATTAAAAGATTTCTGGTTCGAATCGACATCTCTCCATATGATACGGGTCAAAATGACCCGTCACCGCGGTTCTAGTGTTAAACAAATGGAAGCGCCTCCGTGGCTTGGTCGTTAGAGCACTGGATTAGAGTTTTTTTCTTCCTGGGATCTAACCCCGCTAGGATCTTTTTTTCGGAACGAAAATTGTCATTGATTATTTTCTCCGGCATTTCTCTGAAGTTCCATTTTTTCTTGCTGAACATCTAAGCAATACGTTAATCGGTTCATCGACTTCGACTGAAGGTAAACTGGAGCAAAGCGACTCGAGTAGACATTTGTTAAGGTCATGCGCTGGTTCATTGATTCAAACAAATGGAAAATCTCCGTACAATTTTAGTGATAGCAAAAATCCTTAAAAATTGGCAGCTAGGTGTATGTGAAAAATCACTTTTTTCTTATTTGCAAATATATTTGTTCGCAATCACCGGTGTCTCACATTTTTTTCAACATCTTAGCAATGAAAGAGTTAAAGAGTTAAGTGGTTAAAAGTTCCAATAACCTCTTTTTATTCTGCATCTGTTTCTTAGGTGATTAATGTCGCTGTTGTCGAGTTCTAGAAAATGTCATGACACTTTCCGCGTAAGATGGTTGAAGACTCTTGTAAGAGGTTGGACTTTCAGACTAGCCCTAATCGAGATACAAGGTCAGACGTTGGAATTCTTGTTCAGTTACGTACCACAGAAATTAGTAACTAACGCCCCGGAGATTCAACGAACGACATTATCGTGCACAAGATAGTATTAGCATACTCGCGAATATTTGCCTATCATTGTGGCTCGAGACACAGTGTACCCAAGTAATATAATCTATATCCTTTAAGTGATATTTATCCTTTATCTTTATCCTTTAAGTGTTCATCATCATTAATTCTTGGGACCATTATTAGGCGAATAAAAAGAGACACAACACTTACTTCTCGTTATGACGTAAAAATATCTTCACCTAGTTTTGTAATATTGTAACATCATTAAAATAAAAAACAAATGATTTTTCACTATGGGCCGTAATGTAACGGCGTTGTTTTGAGTGCCACTGTAAATAAAAGTCCCTAATACTGGATTGTATACCGCAATAATTTATATCTATTCATGAAAATACTATTGCGTTGACGGAACATGCAGTTAGAGCATGGACAGCCAGACGAACCTATATTATAAAAAAAATTTAATTAAGCTGTAATGCATTAAAAATTATAATTCTGCATAGTTAATAGTTTGTAATGTCGACACAGGAATTAGACTAATTATTGTGTCGAATAATTTGACGAGCTTAATCCCCAATTAAGGTGCAACATCAAAATGTCATCTCCAAAATTTACTTATTAAAACATCTTTACACATTGTGCACCACTCAAACAAGTTTGCTTCAAACACCTACTTTGTCTAATTGCATTTACATAACTCCCCTGACAGATATCGAGATGAAATACAAAGTTGTTTCTAATTCACAATAGGCAATCACAGATGAACAGATACATTTAGTTTACGAGTATGTTTATTAATAAATACTTAGTCTTCATCATAATATTATTTCGTTTCAGATCTCTGAAAGTTTAAAAACAAATTGCGATTTCAAAAGTTTAGTAATAAACTGTTTACTGAGAAAGTGAAATTGTAACTATGTTTAATCCGAAATAATTTTTGATATAATTATACCAGGATTTGAATTCGGCAACCAGCATATAAATTATGCGGACGCAAGTTATTTTTTTAAACAAATACCCTTATTGTTTGGATATAAATGATAAATACTAACTACATTAAAAATTTCTTTTTTATTTTTATCTAAAGTTTCACGAAGATAGTTTTTGATAATAATATTAAGTTATATTACGGTCAAACGTTTACATGGATATCATATTTAAAGAGATGAATTTTATTTTTAACTACATTTTCAAATGTATAGTACGTTTTGCAAGTAACTTTCCTTGCTGTCTTTGCAATATTTACGCTTAAAAATATTTTTAATAATACATACAGGGTGGTTCAAATTAAAGTATCCCTGTTTGCGACGCCCTAGCGAGAGAAGCAGTGGATGAAACGTCTTCATATTTGGAAGATATACATATGGGAAATTGAATGGGGCACAAAAAAAAACTTTAGTTCAAACAAAGGCCACCATGAAACGTCTTCATATTTGGAAGATATACCATGGGAAATTGAACGGGGCACAAAAAAAAAAAAAAAAAAAAAAAAAAAAAAAAAACTTTAGTTCAAACAAAGGCCACCAGGGGATAATAAGGCGCTACGATTGGTTTGAGATAAGAAAAAATGTAACATGACTAAGGAAGTTGGTGCCAAATTGCTGATCCTAACCAGTAATTTTAATAATATTATTCGTTTAGGTTTTATTAGTATATGCTGCGATTAATTTTATTAGTGTTCTTATTAGGCGAAAAATACTAAAAAGTTTGCGGTGGGAATTTAAAATTTTATTTCATTTCACTTATTTTAAACCGATTGCAGCGCCTTTTTATTTAAGAATTCAAAATTTAAAACGCTAGTGCAAAAAATAAATAATGTTCCTATGATGAATATGTTTAATATGTTTAATAATAAGGAGAAAAAAATGTTTTTTTCAAGTATCGGCAATTTGACTATGACAAATGGCCTAAGAGAATATAGAAGGGCTTTTCTTTTGTCGTATATAGTAAATTCCTTGCACAGAACTCCTTACTCTTCTATATCAAACTGGTATCGAACACGTGAACCCCCGATCACGCTCTTCATCGTGGAGCCAACGTGCACCCTAGTAATCTGAGTTCAGTATGAATGTTGAAAAAAATCTACAATCAATGAAATACCATTTTTCTATGTTTATTAACCCATTCCGGCACGGGCAAAATCTGTTAGTAAAATGAGAAATTATTGACTAACACCGGAATTCACAAACAAATTATACAGACATTTTGAAATCCTTAATTTAAGCTTTCATAGTAAAAGCAACATTTTGTTAAAATATTATTGGTGCAGTTTGTAAGTTTGGAATATAAATTAGGTATCCCAAACCGGGCACAGTGTGCCGAAAAGGGTTAAACAGCTAAAATTTATAATTCTTGCTATGGGTATTTCTTATTCTAAGCAAACAAGTTAAAAAAATATCATGAAATATAATATAGTCCTTTAAAAAAACTGCTACGAACACTATCAAACCAGGAATTAATTCAAAATACAACAAGCATCAGTTTTCAATTATAATTGTTTTTTTAATACTTTTTTTTTCAAATTATGGCAAGCATTTTTTTTTCAAGTTAAAACTTCTACTATTTTTAAAGGTTTAAATTTTTTTTTCACTGTAATATTCGATTCAACTTAAAAGCAAAACTATACTCTGCATCAAAACGGAACAAAAAAAACTAACTATTTTCTAAACTATTTTTAAAAAAAATAGATAATTAACTTAAAATTTTTATATATTGCAATAAATTTCAGTAGAAAACAAAATATTTTTGTAACTGTATAGTTATTGCTTGGTTATAAATACTTTCTGATGATCCCTTTTGACCCTTTCCGGCACGATCAAATTCTGTTAGTAAAATGAGAAATTATCAATTGTCACCGGAATTTATAAACGACTTTTTTAGATATTAAGAATACCTTAATTTAAGCTTCCATTGTAAAAGTAAAATTTTATTAAAATATTACTGGTGCAGATTGAACGTTTGAAATTAAAATCTCGGATTGGACACACTGTGCCGGAAAGGGTTAGAAAAGGAAAGTGATGACAAGGGGAAAAAATTCTTCTCTTGAGTATTACAGAATTAAAGAGACAGAAAAAAATTCGACCGAATGAAATGTCTCACTTCATTTAAAATGAGAAAAAATATTTTGATTAGCTTTTGAAATTCCTTTATAACTTTTCGCTTTACTCTGAAAAGAAATTTACTCAAACGCCGTTTCTTCTACCGTAAATCTTTAATTGCCTGTCGTTGATTGAGTTCTTTCGACAGTTTTATCTAGATCAGTGGAGATCCATTTCCCCTTTTTAGTTTTTTCCGCCTTGGCAACATTGTTTGACAACTCTTTTTTTAGATCTTAATTTGAAAGTAAGAAAAAAAAACCAATATTTATAATTCTTTATATGTCTAAGACAGTTTTTTATTATTATATACCTATTTTATTTCTGAAAAAGTCCATATTTTACTAAAAATTTAATTTAATATTAAACTGTCAGTTATTAGTATTACGGATCGCATTATTTTTCAGGTATAATATAAGTATTTTTTTATAGAAAAATAAACCGAGTTGAAATGCGGTAAGCATCGTCTTATTTAAAAAGATATTTTCTATAAGAAAGCACTGGTACCGAAGAATTTCCTAGTTTGAAAATTCCGGGACTCGTAGGAACCTTGTATATTTTAGACTAGCTGACCTGACGGGCGTTGCACGGGCTCATGATGTTATTCAATTTTCAAATATTTTATCTCTTTTGTAAATGACCCTTAAATAAAACTGAAATTTGTATAATTTTATATCTTTAAGTTCATTTTGTCATTAAATATAAAAATCGAAATGATATTGAAATGAAAGCATATGCTCCTTGGTATTTTATTTTCTACGTAATTTGACTTTTGGAATGTATGCGTGCCGAAAGCGAACAACGCCGCAATGTGATACTTTGGTTTTCACTAATTTCGTAAATTTCACTAATTTTATTTTGTAAAAAATAATTCTTTCCATCCGAACATTTCTAAATGATGTAAATCTAGTTTATTGTAATGCTCTAAAAATACTGTGTTAAACTTCGGACATTCAGTAACTTTTAGGGTAGAAAAAATATATCCTCCATTAGCCAAGATGTGATTAGTATTTGCTGGTGTATTGGAAAGGGTTAAATCTAATAATTTTTAAAATCGATTGCACCTTTAGCACCTAAAATTATTCCGAAATTCCTATCAAAGAAAGTTATTTTTCGCATCTGCGACACATTTCTTTTACAGTTTTCAACCGTGATGTCATAAGTTATAAATTTCGTCTGTACGCAAAAAGGTGTACAAAAAAGTTAAAGAAATGTGAAAATAAAAGTTGAGCGGAATTTTTTTTCTCAGGGACTTCTGCTTAAATAAAAATTATTATTATTTCAAATTATTTTCTTCCAAAACTTTCCTTTTTCAAACTTTTAAGTACATATTTAAATGTTTCTTGTTAAATTCAGAAATCGAATCAGATAATTGCTCTGATTAAATAAGACAAAATTTACATTATATTTTTACTTTTGAAATTAATCAAGGATTCTGAGACCCTTATGAGACTCGTATACCGGTTGCTCGTCCCAAAGGGATTTATACAAAGCTACATGCAGTTCAATTACAATTTCGAAAAAATGTTCGCAATTTATCTGCTATATATATGTTAAAGGAAAAAAAATTAAGAGATACCTCATAAAACAAAAACTGTTTACAAGCAGCGAACGACGTGAAAACCTAGGTGTTTCTTTTCCCTAACTGCAGTTACATCTTGGTTAACATTACATTAGGATTGGTGAGTGTTGGATTTCCCCAAGACATAAAATTTTTTTTTTTTTTTAACATATTTTCTGGTATGAAATTGATTTTAATTTAGCAATCAATCACAGTAATCAATTTAATTCATAGTGCACTTCTAATAACTTCATTCCTTTAAAACACCGAAGAAATGTATTTCTACTACTAACCAAGATCTTTAAGTTTTCCTTCCCTGTGACGCTAGCACACAATAGAACAGTAATCCTTTCTTTGGTATGTTTCGCCGCTGAAACATTTGTTCTTCTTTACCAGAAGAGTTCCGACTGGCACTTGTAAAAAAGCTTGGTTTTGTCAGCATAGAAAATTCTGACAGAAGAACCTCCTTTCAAAATTTCATGTGTCTCCAGAGCCTGATTACTAACGGGGCACTCTCTCACCAGAAAAAAATTATAGAAATTTTCGTCTTCTTCAAACGCCCTTTTCATTCAAAATTACTGTGATGAATAAGGAAAAATTCTCTATTTCTTTTTCCTGGTGGGAGAGTGCCCCGTTAGTAATCAGGCCCTGTGTGTCTCAAGTTTCCAGTTCTCATTTATTGTCACCAGAGCATACACACTTCAGCCATAAACAGTTTTCTGGAACAATGCATGTATCCACTCGAACCAATGCTGACGTGGACTTCAGAATGCCCCAAAAATTAAGAGTATTTTAGAGCCTTTTGTAAAATTATTGGTACCAAAACTCCGATACTTTATCCCTGTAATCCACTCTAACATTCCTTCATCTAAGGTTTCTTACCGTTCTGTTTTTCGCTCTTTGGCTCCTGAATAATTTATGATTGTCGATAGAGTTCTGCTGTTATCCCAAACATTTTCGCCACATTCTTTTGTTTAGTCTCTTATAGATTACTTTCTAAATTTTAACTTTATTAGTGAGAGTTATTCTTATTTTAGGAACCTTTTTCGTAGATGTATCAGAAGATCACACAACCATAAATGACATTTATTAAAAATTCTTCATTCAAATGACCTTTTAACCCCTTGGTGACGAACGACACGAATACGTGCCGCTAATAGGCTTAAGAACCCGTGCTTATCGCCATCAGTATAATTATACTGTAAGTTCTGGCTTATTTAATCGGAGCATTCTCTCGATTTAAGAAGGCACAAATTTCTGAATTTTTAAACCGGTGACAAAACATTAAAAGTTTCGTAAAATGATCCCGTCGCGAAGGGGTTAAACTAAAAGATGCTCCGAGTTGCAATAAACATCAAACATCCAATTTAAACAGTAAGGGTGACGAGAGTTGGTTTAAGCAGATGGAAATGTGCTGAGAAAAACTATTCTTTCTTCAGTTGCTTCACTCATTCTGTCCTTATCTCTGATCTACTATACTAACGAACATTTTCAAGGTCAAGATTTATCAACGTTTTGTGATAATTCTCTTTGTTCTCTTTCTGACAATCGTAAGCCGTTGCAGCAGCAAGCAATTCTTTCAGTCTTTTCCAAATACTCGTGTTCATGCTCATCTTTGTGGAATCAGACGTGAACATTCAAAAATGCGATAGATAACAGGCACGTAGTGAAGGAGGGGGCTAAGGGGACTGAAGCCCCACCCGAAAATTTGAAAAGACTTTACAAAATTATCTCTATAATAATAAAATAAATATTTGTTTTTATCTTCCATTACATCAAAATCAATTGAATTTTTAACAGTAAAAATATCCATTTATTCAATTACAGTTACAGTAATTCTTCATTATATCGGTCATTTGGATATATTGTTTTTTAATAAAAATGTATCACAAAAATATAAATACTTTTTAAAACGCAGTTTTAACTATCTTTAAGCACAGTAAAATTCGATCAAATGTAATTCCGTATTGGACTAAGAAAAATTAGTTTAATACACATATGGCGTTTTAACTTTAGGTGATAGATATAAAACATTTACTTGCATGTTACGATTTTCCTTAATTTTTTTTTTTTTTTTTTATGCATATAAACGAAACTTATCACTCTTAAAACGAAAGAGCTAATTTGGCTTCTCATGAAAGAGCTGTAATTTTTTCGATCATAAAAGAGTTGTTTTTCAAATGATTGAATCTTTTTTATTTAAATAGCTCAACTTCATTTAAATTGGTTAAAAATAGCTCATAAACCCGAGTTATTTCAACTCTTTTCGAGAAGCTGCCTTTCAAAACGTGAGATGAGTGGATTTCAGCTCAACTTGAGTTATTTTGTTGCTGACTTTTTAAGAGAGATAGAGCGGCCAATGTCAAAATGTTTTGCACAGAAGGGAGCCAAAACTTTGATAGCCGCCTATAATGTAAAATCATGTGAAAAAATATAATTTTAAAGAAAGCATCTTTGATAATGATGTTATAACTGTAAAACACTTTTTATTAAAAAGAAATTAGTAGAATGCATTTTTGAAAAATATTGATGCAAAGAAAAACGATATGGTATCGAAAAACCTTCAAAAAACGCCACGGAGCTTTAAGAACACGGCGCGCCGTGGGGCAAAATCCCGAAAAGCTGGCCAAAATAGGAAAATGTTATTCAAATTGTACGAAAATTCGTATACAGGTGTTTTTAAGGATGCTAAGTAAAGATATAAAAAAAAACAGTGGATACAATATGGCGGAACAAAAATTTAAATGTCTCGAAAATTATTCAATTTGTATGAAATTTTGTAAACTTTTCAGGATGCTAATTAGGATTCAAAAGTTAAACTTTAAAAATAAATAAATAAATAAAATGACAAATTAAAAGTAAAAACAGTTAGATTTATGTAATATTTAAAATTTCGAGGCTAAACTTAAAAAGGAATTTGGAAGGAATCAAGACATATTTAATCGAAATTAATTAATGGAAAGTAAAATATTTGACTGTTTAATTTTTATATTATTAAAATATAAATGGAAATATATTACAGAGATTCAACTTTAGAATCAACTGTAGTATAATAAAAAGATTCTTAAGAGGTTAAGGTGTCGAAATAGTTATCAGAACTTGTTGGCGGTATTAGAAGATCCTGTGAGTTTTAGGATATATGATTTTAATTTGTTTTGCGATAATTTACCTAAACTGGAAATGAAAGAATCTGATGACATTAAAAGGCGTAAAAATATCTTTCTTTTTTTCGCGCTACTGCATGTTTGTCATAAATCTTCTCGATGCCTTTTGATCAGTTTGTTGCATGATTCTTGAGTACCGTAATTTCCTGCGTATAATCCGCGGATCAAACAATTCTTTTTCGATCCAGAAAAATTTGAAAACAAAATGTGCCTTTTTACACCGCGGTAAATATTAGACTTTGATTACAAAATAAAATTTCTGGGTCGAAAAAGAATTGTTTGATCCGCGGATTATATATATCGTATGGTATTTGACAAATAAGCAGTAATGAAGATAATGTTATTTCTCATTAATAAGTAGTTTGTGTTCTGAAGTAGGCATACAGAACTAGGGATGTAGTTCAAATCTACGAGCTGTTTGTAAAGAAAAATCTTCGAAATATATCAAATAAATGACATGGCTACAAGAAATTACTTATGACACAGAATCGTTTAATCAAATCTTCGTTTACGCTTGTTATAGAAGCACAAATAATTGCGTTTCAAAGAATGGTTGAATTGTATTGCCATCATTTGTGCTTCCAAATCTGGGATTTAGTTTCTCGACGAGAAATCTTAATTGTAAATGAAATTTTTTTTGCGTATTTTATTTTGCGATTTCAGTATTCTTCTTTTCATGCAGAGTACGAGCTTTCCATTTTTTCTATGCAGTTTGTCTGCCATGTGGAAGCCCTCTCAAAACATCTTAGCATGTAACGTAGATATTCTGAATTCTAAATTATCTCTATCCAATTTAATTTTAAAATGTCATATCGATAAGAAGCTATTTCGATATTGTCTGACATAGGTGGCAACGTTGACTATTACACTAATTCGTTATTAACGACTATTTCTTCTGCATCAATGATTGTATTAAAAGAAATAAGTTAATTCTCCTGGTGTTTAATACAATCTTATTCATTGACATTAGCTTCCGTATTTCTTGAAAAAGAAAATGGATCTTGATTGGCCCGATAAAATCAGTGAAATGAAGATCTCGGAATTTTCAAATTGACGATTCATGATTTATTCGCAATATTTATGTATTCTAGTAGCACGGGCGAAGTGAAAAACATATTAGAACCTCCTGCCATCTTCATGGAGAAATATATGTTTAAATGTACTTAGAATACATTCGCAATCACATCTTTACTTGCAAACCAAATCCAAATTGCTAATGTAGGTGAAAGTCATAATGATTTTCACTCGCATAATGAAATACAATATGCTCAGTAGTTTGATCTAGCAAATATTGCCATTAACAAAATAATTCTTCTAATTACAATAGAACAAACAAAATTACTACCTATAAAGATAAGAAAATATTATTCTTTCGGATCAATGATAGAGAATTATATTCATTTTTTTTTCATTACTAAGCTTAATTATCAAATTAATTTAAATTTATGATTATAGTACGTATTTACAATATAATAGGTAATAAAGTATTACAAAATTGAATAATTCAAAAATTTGAAAGTTATTTATCAGCTAAATTAATGTGAAAAGTACTCAATTTCAGAATTTTTGAAGCGGCTGAAAAAGTGGCATTTTTACTTGGGGTTACTAAAATATGCGTGAAATGCAGAAAGGCAGTTTTTGGCAGCTGGTTTTTCATGAATCATTAGACAATAGCCCAGGTTATTATTTCCATTAATTTTCGTTGCGGAACACTGTGGAACATTTAAACTTTTTGATGTTTAAAAGCAAAAAAATAAAATATTTTCTACAATATTTTATTAAAAATGACTATGAATTTATTAATTTTTATGTGCTTAGTATAAATTTGTTAATACATGCAAATAAAGTGCACACTATCATAGTGTGAATCCATTTCAAATCATTAAAATCGGATAATATGGTAAAATGTAGCGCGCGTTTAGAGGAACTAATGTTTTGCTGTTTTTGTTCGCTCTAAATGATACTCCTTCAAACATCATTTTTGTAATAATGCTGTTTGTAAGGGCGAAGCAAAAATCTTTTTTAAAATACAGATTCTGTCTTTCCAAAAATTATTCTATCCAACTATATAATCAAAATTCCCTAAATCGTAACTTCATTTTTCGACTTTTGGCCAGCTTTTTGGGTTTTTGCCCCACTGTGCGACGGTATCCCCCAGTCTCTTCACTGAACAACTTTTCAGCGAATTGTTTGCATGTGAATCTTTAATAGTAAGAAAATGTGCGTAAAGTAGCTGCTTTGTCTGGTTAATTTTCTTTGAATTTCTTGAACTACCGACTTCAGGGATGGATACCTCTATGCAAGGATTTTTTTAAAGTTTTTCATAGTACCACCAGAGAGAGTTTTATATCCCGTCAGCACACGCATTTGGATAAAATTAACCCAATTACACTGTGAGACCAATCTACAGATGTAGGCGGATGTGCTGACGGGCTTGGACCCAGCAAAGAAAGAAACGGTGGGCCATCAGCTAGAAAAATGATGGCAGCCAGCAGTGCCATCAGCGGTAAAGTGCAATGGTGCCATTACTTAAACCTGTACTAAAGTGTCCGTACAAAATGCAGGTGGCCCATCAGTGATGGCCAACAGCAAGCCAGCATTGGTATGCCATCACATTACTTCAATCCATCAGTTTTCCTGCAGTGCTAGCACCTATCCTACAGCAATTCCTTTGCTGGGCCAGCACTTTTAATCCAGCACCATCACATATCCTACAGTGTTTATACAGTGGTACACCGTCAGACTGCTTATTTGTTACTATGAACCGACAACAACCCTACAGTGTTTATAAAGCGGTAGATTATCATACAGTATATGTGCTGCTGGACCTTTGCTGTACCAGCGGTCAGCAAAGTATTAGCTTCTAAGGTATCAGTATTAGCTTCTAACCTATTGCTGGTTCTTTGCTGGGTCAGCACTTTTAATCGAGCACCATCACATATCCTGCAATGTTTATACAGGGGTAAACCATCAGTCAGATTTGTTTTTACTACAGCATATTTATTCAGGGATTGATTTGCAGCAGAGCATCTGGGATGCAGATAAAAGAAAACTATTTTGGCAGCTCCAAAATAATATTTGCAGTTTAAAACTACTGAGATTCAATATTTTACTTATAACTAAAATTCTGTGGAAGCCTAAATTAACATTCATTTAATAAAATATTTATTTTTCCAAAAAATTCCCTTGGAATTTTTGTTTGGCTTCCTTGAAAATACTTTTTACACTAATGCCTAGAGCTCTCTAGGGTGCAAATCAATCCTCCCTGAACATTAGTTTTGCTTTAATTGGGACAGATTTGATATATAGTATGTGGATATAATTACCACTGATATAAATATAAAAGAAATTAAATTATCCAAAAAACTATTTTTATTTTGTATTACTTGTAAATATAAGTCTTCATGCAATCCATTTTTATATCTGTTAATAGAGTTCATTCTCTTTGAAGAACAAAATTTCCTGATTACAATTCACAACATTAAAAAAAAAAATTCAAACTTAAATACAATTAAAACGAATTTAAAGGAACTTTTACTCGTATAAGATAGGTAATTAAGCTAAGCTATAATAATATATTAATAAAAGTTATAGAAGCTTATATTTACATATGAATTTATACACATTAAACATTTATTTATTTTTAGTCAGTGTTGCTACATCATTTATGCTGTTAGAAAAGCAATTTGTTGTGCAGGTTTCAATTTTTTATATTTTAAAAATCTTGGAAAGTTTTTTTTAATTTTTTTTTGGCCGGCTTGTTTTGTCATTTTTAATTATTCATATTTCATCATATTCTTTCATAGAGATACTACCTATATAAGGGTCTTTGAACCTAAAGCATGACATTACTCCAATGGCGCAGCTAGAATTTGGTTCTAGGGGGGGTTTCGAGTTTCAGAGAAAAATACTCGCCGGTTATTTGAATCACTGGTTAATAAAAACAGACAGCAATTTTTTTAAAAATGCGCTTAACAACATGAAACTTTTCAATTCATTTTTAAAATTACATAATTTAATCACTTTGATGAATAAAATTTGATTTAACAAAGCGGCGGATACTGAAAAACACCAAAATGTTTAAATATTAACTTTGGTTTTGACCCATATAAACGGCTATTATAGTAATTTTTCTTAGTTCTGGGAGGGGTTTTAACCCCAAAACCCCTCCCTTGGCTGCGCCACTGCATTACTCTAAATCAAAATAAAGTGAGTAATCTTTTTGAAATTCAATTAAATGAAAATTGAAAAAATCTAATTGCGGCATATAATATTCTAATCTATTGATGATTTCAATTTTTTTCAAACAAGTTTGCATTATAATTAGCTTGATATTAAGTATAGATATATTTATCTATGTTTCATAGAAAATTACATAACTTTTCACATAATCAATGTTCGGTTATGAAAAAATATGTTTCTATAAAAATCAATGAGTATGGAAACATGTCAACTATTTCTAAAAAATGTATATTAGAGACTGTTCATTAATAGTCTTAGGACACATGTTTTGAATAAAACAGAGATTATGAACAAAAATGCATTAATCTTTAACACTGGCAATATTATCTTCCCCTTAAATATAAATACCATATTTACTCGGGTATAAGACGCGAACTCTACATGTAAAAATGGCGATTTCTTAAAATCTCGTACATAAGACGCACCATAAATGATGGGAAATAGGAATGAGTGACGGTAAAGAGAATTGCTAATTAATGTGCAAATAATGTCATTAGCTCTGTTGTATAAAATCTGCAAGGAATGAAATAAATATGCAGTAATACTTCAATTAAATAACATTTTCTGAGTTTTGATATATTCTTTGAATACTTTCTTGTTTCATATGTACATCGTTCGACTGCACCCAACAGTAAAAAATATTCCATGTACAAGGCGCACCTAGGAGTTTTGCCCTATTTTTTTGGAAAAAAAAGTGTGCCCTATACACAAGTAAATACGGTATGACTTTTTTTTTTATCCTTTACCCTAACTCATTCATCTATACTTAAAAATCAGTTTTGAAAGTTTATATCAAAGTTTGTATCAATTTTAATATGGAGCTTTGAAAAGTTACTACATTATAATGAAAAAACTTTTTGAATTAACTTTTTTAATTTGCATAATCAATGGTACATTAAAGAAGTTATCATCAACTTGAATCTCAATTTGATTTTCTTTTTATTCTTCCACCATCTCTGTCGATTGCTGAGCACAACCAAAGCTGTACATCTTCCACATTTGCTTGTAAAACTGTTCTGGTAGTTGGTATTTGACAGACTGCAGCTGGAAAAAAAAAAAAAAAAAAAAAAAAAAAAAAAAAAAAAATTGAGATTTTTTTTTTTTAAGTGCTGATGTCTTATAATGTATGAATACAAACCAGCAATGAGACAAATTAGAAACTACAAAATATATTGATTTCAACTTTGCCAAATGAAGTCTTAAACATGGATATTCAAAACTAATGAAAAAAAAAATATTTAACAGGAAAACAACTATCCCTATATACATTGGAGTAATATTATCTAAAAATATCAGGTAACCAAAAAAGTTCAAGCGGTTTTTGAGAACAGGTATTTTTGCTGCGTAGGCATGGTCATATGTACTGATTCTGATGACATCATTTATGTGCATTACCTTTAAATTGCAATCAGTAGAGTTGTATCATGTTTCACTACCATATTTGTAGGAAGAACTACCGTTGACAAAGGAGATTTTGAGGCCTATTTTGCTCTATAAGTTCAAATTAGGAAACAAAGCTGCAGAGGCTGCTAGAAGAATGTGTTTGGAGAGACTTCAGTGAGTGAACGGACCGCTCAAAAGTGGTTCAGCAGATTTTCGTCCAGAGATGACAGCCTCAAAGACAAGCCCAGTGTTGGTCATCCGTCCATCTTAAACCAAGTCTAGCTGGAAAAGGAAATCAAACAGAATCCTGATCTAACATGCCAGGAGCTTGCACAAAGGTTTGGAGTATCTAACGAAACATCTTGAACATCTCATTGCATCTTCATAGCCTTGGGATTGTGGAAACTTGATAAGTGGGTTCCACATGTCCTGTCCGAGGAAAAAAACTCCAATGATTGAACATCTGCTTGTCATTGGTGTCATGCCACAATTAGGGGGGGGGGGCTTGTTGAGCTTAAGCCGCATGGTAGGCCTCCCCACCTTGTTGAACATCTGTCACGCCACAACAAAGCCTCTTTCCTGGATCAGATATTGACATGTGACAAGAAATGGATAATGTATGATAACCGAAAGAAAACATCATTGGTCGACTTCTGGTTCCATCTCATTGGTTGCTAAACTGGACATCCATCAAAAAAAGGTAATGCTGTGTATTTGGTGGACTAGCGCTGGAATAGTTCACTATGTATTCTTAGAAAGCAGGAAAACAATCACAACCAAAGTCTACTCATCGCAGTTAAAAAGGGTTTCAGCAGCTTTGCTCAAAAAGTAGCAAGCTCTGGTCAACGGAAGAGGAGTTCTCCTCCTCCAGATAACGCCTCATACGGCCAAAGCCACCAGGAACGTAATAAAAACATTGGGCTGGCAAGTTTTGTCTCACCTACCTTACTCCCCAGACATCACCCCATCGGACTATTATTTGTTTTTGGCCATGGATAATCACCTGCGGGAACAGCAGTTCCAAACCCAAGATGATGTCATAAAAACTATAACCCAGCTTTTGGACTCTAAACCAAAAGATTTTTTTCAAAAAGGATATTTATAAGCTTGTGTCTCGTTGGGAGCACGTAATTGAAGCCAATGGTGATTATTTCAAAGAATGAAATAAGTGTGAGATTTTTGTGGGTAATTTTTTATGCCTGATAAAAACCAAACAAACTTTCTTGATTACCTGATAGAAAAAGAAATTCAAACACAAAGTGGAGAAACTGATTTGCTAACACTTGAGCATTTAAACATTTTACAACTGAATTCACATACAATAGACAGAATTGCCAACGTCTTGATTTACCATCAGTATTTTTCAATAAAAATTTGTTTTATTTAATTATCAAAGCGAAATGCTAAAATAAAAATTTATGTTGGTAGTGATAATTAGAAACAACAGTTAAGTTTTTTATCCCATGGTTGTGTGTGATGCAAGTTACATTAAATGTGCATTAAAATTTATCCTATACATTAGTATCGCAAAAAAAGATTTACATTTTAAGATAAAAAAAGACCCACAGCAAAACATTGCTGTATTGCAAAACCATAAATGTTGTTGGAACAATGCATGTAACATGGAAAATGCCAGTATACAACTCATGAAAAGAATACAGATTTCAATAGCAAAAATTTTAGAAATTACAGTAAAAAAATGTTTTGTTGAGATTGCAAGTTTTTAACATAGCAGCCTTTGCAAACAATTATGGATTTCATTCAAAAATATTTATAGCAAAGATAGTAACATAGCTCAGTTTCCTGCATATCTGCCTCAGTCCTGATGTCACCTGTAAGAGAGACAAAACACTGCTTTAATTAATTGAAATGTTTCTAGAATTGTTCAAATTACTTCGATTTTTTTAAATAGATGCGTACATATCATAAGCATTGATGAAATGACAGTCAAATCTTTTGAATCGTATTATCAATTTTAAACTGGTTTGTGTGGCATCTCTCGGTATTTATCTCAGGACTGAGGACGTTAAAGCATATTATAATGCTGTTTTTTGTATGGAAACTACAACACTGTTTCAGGCTATACATGCAATTCCTAGCTATGAATGTTTTTTTCAATGCATTGATCATCTTGAATGAAAAAACAGCGTTTTGGCATTCAAGAGATTTTCACAGTATTGAGACAAAATGCTAATATTAATTTACATCAAAACTAATGCTGTAATTGCATAACAACCAGGGTTGGCACGGTTTAAACCAATTGGTTTTAACCATGGTTTAAACCACGGTTTAAACCAATTGGTTTTTTTCTCAAAAAAACCAATTGGTTTTTTTCAAAAAAATCTAATGATGTTTTCTCATTTTTATTTACAATTTAAGACTTACAAATTATTGGATGTAAATATTTTCTATGTTTAACACTTTATTTCAGCAAAAAGTATTAAATATAGTGATTCTAGGGGGGGGGGGGTATGTATAGGATGAAATTGAGTATGCATTGATGACCATATTCCATTACTCTAAAGAAAAATCTTAGAATATGTGAATTGATCAAAGATAAAATGGATTAAAAATAGGTATTCTGTATTTAGTATAAAATATTTTCATTTAAAAAATGCAGGTTATTTAAAGCAATCTATCATAACATGCAGAATGCTTTTGAATATGGAGCTATAACTGGGTGATGTTTAAGATTTTAGTGAAACTATAAAAGAAATTTTTTTCTATTGGGGAGATTATCTTTAAGAATTAAAATCAAAATATGAAGTTGAATGAGTATTCAAAAATTGGGTGCTAGTTATAGTATTTTAATAATAACAAATTATTTTTTTCCCCTCAGTTATCTGCTAAAGCTAATGACCATAAATGTTGATATCAAATTGTCTCTCAAAACACAAAACCCCCCAAGAACAATCTCAAATTTATTATTATTTTTTTAAATTGTAGAAAAGAATATTATATTCACAAACTACATCAAATGTTTCTTATTAGTAATAAAAAGATTATTTATAAAGATTTTCAAAGCACCAATGTTTCACTGCGTAGAGTAGCTTATTGTTTGAACATAAGACTTTACTAATAACTATTTAAATTGAAATATGATTTTTTTCAATTTTCTACATAATTAACTATAATTATTTAATTTAAATTATTTTCAAATGCATTTATACTACTTATAATAATTCAACAATGTCTATTTTTATCAATAAATATGCATGTATGTGTAATAAAAAAGGATGTTTTTTAAAAAAAAACCCGGTTTAAACCAAAAAAACCAGTTTTTTTCCAACCCTGATAACAACCAAACCAATATGATATACAGTACATGATAGTACAGCATAATTTAAATTTTTGCTTAAAATGTACCATTTCAAAATAAATAAATAAATAAATAGGTAACTTATTTAACTTTAATGAATGTTGAATAATTTCATCAAATGGAATACAATATCTTACACTAACAGGGGTCAAATATATGCAAGATTTGAAGGCCATTTAACCCCTTCACGAAAATCCACTTAATAAAACAGACCCCTTCACAAAATTCTTCATAATAAAACTGTCTCCATCACAAAATTCTATTTCAAAAAAAGATTGTGTTTATTATTTTTATATTTTTTAATTTATAAAATGTGTAAATTGCAAACAAATCAAGTTTACCAGAAAATCAGGCTTCAGTAAAAAGATCTAAAGTATTTAAATTTAAAAGATTTAAATTTTTAAAAGATTTAAATATATTTTTGTAAATTAACTGCTAAAAGTAGAAATTCTGAAAACTTTTTAAAGGTTTCATTAAGTACAAACCGAATATTCGGCGAAGCCAAATATTCAACTTAATTGAATAGTTTGATATTCAATCTAACCGAATATTCGGTAACATGGCTGGATACCGAATATTCGGTGCATCCCTACTTTATTACCTACTTAAGATATTTTATAACAGACTTGCCAACCTCTAAAAGTAAAAAATCAGGAGATTTTTGCATAGAAGTAAGGATATTATTATTTTTAAGCCCCTCGCCCACCCACCTCGCATTAAAACACAATGGAATAATAATTGATAGAAGAAAAACACTACTCAAAAATGCGCATATTTAATACACACAAATTAGTCACTATATTATTTTAAACTGTTGCTGATGGGGATTTTATGGTGCAATAATTCATTAGTGACATGCTGCACCAAGGCCAAAACAAACAAAAAGTTAGGTAAAATAACTAGTAAGAATATAAATGCAATTTGTACATCTTTGTATCTGCATTATTGCAACCGCCTGTTGACACTGTAAATGGCCTGATCTTAAGATGTCAATTATAGTATCTTTACTATTACTAGCCATCTTCTTCACAATTGAAGTCATTTTTGTCCTAGCACAGGCATATTTTTTCGCCACAGCACTGTCCGGGAACATTGTTTTAAAAAGTGACGAAGCGTGATCGGTAGCACTCAGCGGTATATTGTGCTCCAATAAAAATGAAGTAAAAAGGTATTCCGCTTTAATAGTACGTTGATCTGTTTCATCAACAGAAAATGAAAGTTTTTTTAAATCAATTTAGATCATTTTTGCTTTTTTGTTCCAATAGGCTTTACAACATCAGCTCTGCCACCCTGCGAAATTTTAAAATCAAAAGAACACACAGTGGGATCCAACACACAAGGGCGGATCCAACCCAACCTCCAGGGGGGAGTCACAACTTTTGACAGATGATTTAATGAAACAATTTTAAAATACAGTAAATCTCGTGAAAACGGAATTATGATAAAAAGTAGCAAATTTCGCCGATCGGGCATAAAAAAAATCGCAAAATTTGTCAATTAGGCACGTAAAAAAAACGAATTTTGTCGATCGGACGCGAAAAATCTCAGATTTCGTATATCGGCAAGGAAAAAAATCAAATTTTTTTTATAATACTTGAAAAAATTTTGTTCATAGGTTGTGGAAAAGTCGCCAGTTTTGTCTGTTTACCGCGCAAAAAAATGCGAATTTCGTTGACCTGGCACGGAAAAATCGAAAATATCGTCAACTGGACATTGGAAAATCACGAGTTTTTTATATCGGCCCTCCAAAAATTTCGAATTTTGTCTGTATGTCTCAGAAAAACCACAAATTTTGTCGACCGAACACAAAAAGTTGCGAATTTTGTCTATCTGGAACGAAAAAAATCTCAAATTTCGTTAACAGGGCACGGAAACCTCCCAATTTTGTCGATCGCTTCGTAAAAAGCGCGAAATTATTCAATCGGGAATGGAAAGATCGCGAATTTTGATTGGGAATTAAAAAAATTGCGAATTTTGAGTTGATATAGAATGCAAAAATTGCCAATTTCGTGAATCAGGAAAAAATTATTGCGAATGTAGTCGATTGTCTCCGTAAAAGCGAATTTTATTGTTCGATGCGGAAAAATGCATATTTCATGGACAAGAACAGAAAAAGGCGCAAATCTCATCAATTGGGCACAGAAAAATCCCGAATAATGTTGACTGCTTTCGTAAAAAGCGCGAAATTAGTCGATTGGGAACGAAAAAAATCGCTTTTGGTAGGACACGGAAAAATTGGGAACGTTGTCGATCGGGAACGAAAAAGTCGCAAATTTGGTCGATCATTTTCTTAAAAAGCAGATATACAGTTGATCTGGAATGAAAAAAAATTACAAATTACGTTGATATTGTGAACGAAAATTGACAATTCCATCGATCGAGACAGAAATTATCACAAATATGGACGATCGGCTTCGTAAAAAGCATGAATTCCGGCGATCGAATACAAAAAACTCGCAAATCTTATTGATTCGGAAAGAAAAAATAGCTAATTTTATCGATTCGGAACGAAAAATCGCTAATTTTGTTGATAGGGCTCGAAAAAACCGCAAATTTTGTCGACGATGCGCGAAAAAATTAAATAAATCTTTGAGCGTCTGCAGAACAATCGTGAGTTTCGTCAGTATCGCGAGAAAAAAATCAGGGATTTCATCAGTTTACAGCAGGAAAAAAATGCATAGCTCGTCATTCAATTAAGAAATGCGTATTTCTTAGTTCGTGTACGGAAAAATTCGTATTTCATTGAACGAGAATGGAAAAATGTGCTAATTTTGTGAATTGGGCCCGAAAATTTTGAATTTTTTCAATCAAGTGAAGAAAAATCGCAAATTTCGCAGACCATTTGTGGAAAAATCTCAAATTTCGTCGATCACACTCCAAAAAATCGTGAATTTCATTGATTAGGCATGGAAAAATTCTGAATTTCGTGGATCGGCTTCGCAAAAATTGCGAATGTCACCGATCGGGTGCGGAAAATTTGTGAATTATGTCGATCAGGCGCAGAAAATTTGTGAATTTTCTCGATCAGTTTCGAAAAAAGTGCAAATTCTTTCGATTAGATGCTATTTTGCGTTTCTGTTTTAGCACCTTTTATTTAGACTGTACAGTGTACATCCCTCTTTGAAGAGCTCCAGGGGGGGGTCATGACCCCCCCCCTGGATCCGCCACTGAGTGCATCTGGTGTATAAACTTCCTTCTGATGACGGCACGATGCGTTCAAATTCTTCGGTAAACGAAGACTGATAAGACTTATCATATTTCTTTTTTGATGCCATAATTACGAATTTATAAAAAAATTGCAAAACATATCACAAAATAAAAAATTAAACGCGATTTTGCTCCACTGATCAACAATATTCAAAATAACAGCTAACACAGATATAACAATAGCTTATACTATTTATCTATCGAAACCCACGACACTTCACGTTTATTGGGCAGTTGCGCCGTAACCACACCTCCTCACGATGTGACTTCAAACCCATTAACCAATCACTGAAGAGAAATGGTTTTCTGGCTTTCTTCGTTATGACAAATTGGTTGGCTGGTTCTATTTTATGTAATAACGGGAAACGAAGATGACAAAATTTTCATACATCGTAAAAAACTGGGAAAAATTTGCAGAAAAGCGAGAAATCAGAAGAAATTAGTATATAAGCGGGAGATCGGGAGAATGATTAAAAATCGGGAGACTTGGCAAGTCTATTATAAGCAAATTATGTATAACTGTAATCACTATTTTTAACAATGGCATATCATACACACACACAAAAAAAAAATACTTCAATGTTATATAGTGAATCAAGGTTAATATTATTTAACAGATATTCGAGTAGAGGTTTTGAATACATTTTATCAGTATTAAATTTCAACTAAATAAATACTCTAAGCATACATTTCGATGCAAAGGATCAAAGTATCAATAAGATTTTTGACAGACTTGATAAATCATTATATTGATAATAAAGGCGAAAATGATCAAGACTTACCTCAAATTCAGTAACAAGAAATTACCCTGGATGATTCTACTTTATTAACAACCCAAATTAACAAAAATGTGGTAAACAATGTGGTTACAGTTAATGCTCAAAGTGTTTATTAGTTCCGACAATTAAAATCCCTAAATATGACAATAAAACAAGATTAAATAATGAAAAAAAAAAAAAAAAACAGAAAACAGAACTTAATAAAGTTTTTTTTTTAACTTTCTATAAAAGTGAATTGCTTTCATAACATATCTAAGAGAGATGATTAAGGAAATAAATATCATTCAGTGTATGAGGTGCATCTTTTTTTTCCTATTTTCTAATCTTGTATACTTAAATTGAGCGATTGAAGTCAGATGATTTTGCTTCTAGAAATTCTAAAAGACATATATATAACATTATATATGGGTCATTCTTCAAAAAAAGGCATATTTCAGAAATTTTTTTTTTAATTTAAAAACTTTTTTTTTCACTTAATTTTTTTTTTCTGGGATTTATAAGCAAGTGAGGAACACTAATAAAGCTATGGTCCTGTTCAATTAATTTTATTTATGTAATAAAAAATATTAAAAAAATTTAATGGTAATGGAGTGGAGATGAATATTCTTATTAAAAGTAACTAAAAATCTTAAAATAGAAAGGAATATAACACATTGAAATAAAAACAAATGCATATACTGCTCTAAAATTTTATAATTTGAAAATTATCAAAAATAAAGTTAGTTTATTGCACACATAATGGCCTCTGTTAAAAGTGGGTTCATTTAGAATTTCTAGTATCTGTTTCTGATCAATAAAGTCTGTGTCATCATTCTCTGGAAAAATAAAAACCACCACAATCTTTGATTTCTTCAGAAAGTTCACCTTATACATCTCATTCATTTCTACGGACATGATTTTACAAATGAATTGATACTTTTTCATTTTCACAAATACTCAACCCTTACCCATGCACCAACATTGGGAATTTTGAAAAAAGTTGCTTGAAACAGATTGTGGAAGTACCAATTATGAGAGTGAAGGAAAAAAAAAGAAGGTTTATGTGCATTTTATGAATTATACAGCATAAGACATATGTCAGAAAAATTAATATATTTAAAACTTATTAATGCTCATTAAACTCATCAATTTTTGCCAAGTTCAGACATTAATTTGTATTTTCTCACAATCTATTCTACTACACCTGATATTACTTTTCTATATTTTGTCTTTTGTTTTAAATTGTATTTTAGTTGCTTTGTTAAGACTTCACCATACAATATATATTTTTTAATTGCTAGTGAAATATGCTGACCTTTAACAAGTTCTTTTACATTTTTTTTATTATTATTATTGCTGGAGTATCCAACTTTGCGATTTGAGATCTTTGTGCTCTTTTTTTGTACTTTTCCATCATATTATTAGATTCTTTAAGCTTGGCTTTTAACTTTAGATTTCTCATTCTTCAGATCACGTACATTTTTTCTTCGTCTGTTTCTATACAGGCTTTCTCTACTTGTTGAAGGCACATTTTGTACCAATATTGGTAAACCTAAAGATAGGCTTGCAAGCGAAGTATTTTCTTCAATCTTTTTCTCTAATTCTTTTTTCTTAGGTTGTAAGATTTCTTGCTCTTTTCTCGCCAATTTTTTCTAACATTTATTTGTTCTTGTGGTGTCATTTTATTAATGCTTTTAATTTTATCTTAATTTTACCTTTCCTTATATCTCTCCTTTCCTTCTCAAGCCTAAGTGAGTCATTTTTTGTCGCATCACATAGTCTCTGTATGTTCTCTTTCTTTTTTTGATTGGCAATACACTTTTTTTCGACCTTTTATATTATTATGCTCATTTCGTTTCTTTATCATAGAAAGAACTAAAAAAAATTATATACAGTAGACTCCCTAAAACGACATTTGTGAATTTTATGAAGCCAAATAACAATATGTGCGGCTTTTACAAAGCTCTGATTTTTAAGAAGCTGATCAATGAAATTCATGATTTTTTTTCGCATGATCACCGCAAATTGCAATGTTTCTTTGCATGATCGACAAAATTTGCGATTTTTATGAGGCCAATCGACAAAACATGTGACTTTAACGAAGCCGATCAATGAAATGCACAACTTTAACAAAGCTGATCGACACAATCTTTCCGCATCGGATCAGGAAAATTTGCAAATTTTACTAAAACGATCAAAGAGATTTGGAATTTTTACAAAGCAGACCGATGAAATTCTAATTTTTCTTTGTATGATTGATAAAATTCACGATTCTTCCGTGGCAAATCGACGAAATTCGCGTTTTTTAACCAACTTTGACAAACTATTTTTTTTACGCGGCAAGATGAAATTCGTGATTTTTCTTCTGTGCATCATCGCAAAATTCGTGTTTTTTTCCCTGTGCCTTATAAACAAAATTTGTGATTTTTTTCACTCCTGATCAGTGAAATTTGCTATTTTTTCTAAGCTTTATGGGCAAAATTCGCTATTTTCCCATGCCTGATCAATGAAATTCACGGTTTTTCCGCGGCCGGTCTACTAAATTTGAGATTCTTAAGTGCGAATTTTAATTTTTCCCTGAGGTAAATTGACGAAATTGATGATTTTTTGTGACTTAATCAGAAAAATTGCAATTTTTTACAGTTGTAAATTAACGAAGTTTGCGGGCCACAGGTTGTGCATCCTTAATCTAAGGAGTTCTAAGCACTGCTTAGAAATTTGTTTCATTTAGAAATAATTTCTAAGAGAAATTAATTCTCTTAGAAATTACTTATTTCAATTCTATTATTATTTTAAAGGAATTTTTTTAAAAAATAATCTTTATTTTAAAGATTCTATTATTATTTTAAATTATTTATTAGAATATTCCATAATCCGCACAACCTTTGGCCCCAGATCTAGACATTTAAATGTAATCAAAAAATTAAAACTGAAACATACCTGACTTTCAAACTATCTTTATGTTACGTATTTCCCAGTCATAATCTGGCCCCATTTTTTTTGACATAACTTTATTAAGCTTAATGCTACAACGAATAGGTGGCCAGTAGCACGATTCTTCTTTACCATTTTCTTTTGCAAACCACATGCATGGAATTAAGTATATCTGGCCTTTTTCATCTGTAAATTCTACAACAGCATATAAATATTTTGAGCTAAAAAAATTTTCATATTATTAAAAAGTAAAAACACATTTTGAAAAAATGTACATTCAAAACAAATATTGACACTTCAATAATTATACAAATATAATTACTTATACTATACATCAATGCTATAACTGTGATAGTTCTAGTATAAATTAATATCAAATCATTTTGGCTGTATATGTCATTGTAAATTTAAAAAAGAAAAAAAAACTGTGGTGAAATAATTTTAAGTTAATTGAATTTATGACAAAGATTAAAAATGACACGCGATTTTTACATTTCTAAATTTTCGCAATTTTGTGACAATGGTTCACTTTTATAAAGCGGTATTTTGATGAATTTTACATTTATAAAGTGATTCAGGGACGATTCTGTTCAGTATTTTCTGAAAATTTAAGATATTCAATGCTGGAAAAAGAAAAAAAAAGTCATAATCTGGAAATTTAGAGAAAAAACATACAATGAATTTCAACAAATGGTTGTCCAAACAAAATCAATGACAATAAAAACTCAAATTTCGTTAAAAGAAATGTGAATTTCATCAAAGAATAGTGCAAAAAACCTGCAAATTTCATCAGATTCACAGAAAAATGCTAATTTTGGGCAGGGAAGAGATAGCTGAAAAAAAAAAAAAAAGAAAATATTGTTAAAAAAAAAAAATTGCAGGAAAAGGTAAATCTTTTAAAACTTGTAAATTTCATCAAACGATCACGAAAAGCTCATTTCGCCAAAATATGTTAAAAAAACTCCCATATATCATCAAAAAATTGCGAAAACCTCACAAATTTCATCAAAAAATTGCAAATTTTTACAAAAATCATGAAAAATCTGCAAGTTTTGTCAAAAAATTGCAAAAAATAAATAAATTTCATCAAATAGTCATGGAAAAAATAGTGTCAAAAGTACACCTCCCTTCCCCTCTTAAACACTCTGCTGTAACTTTTCAGAAAATTTGCTGTGAATTTCAAACAAAAATTTTTATTCAGAATTGCCCCTGAAGAACTCTTTGACAAAATTTTTGTTTCTTTTACAATCTCTTAATGAAATGCACGTTTATTGATATGATTTCATGAAATTTGAAAATTTTAAGTGGAGTTTTGGCAAATTTGGGTTTATATGGCGATCCTTTCAAAAAATTCGCATTTATTCTGTGATGCTTTCACGAACTCTACGTCCGCGATTTTTCTATGAAATTCACACTTTTTCTGCATCTTTTGAGGACGATTACGCTTTTCCCCTGCTATTCCTTGAGAAAATTAGAGTTTTTTTTCACAATGCTTCAACAAAATTGGTGTTTCTATCGAGATCCTCTAACAAAATTCAGTGCGTTTCCATTTTCTGAGAAAGACCGACAAAATTGATTGTGAAAATATGCGACTCAGCTCGGTTCAAAATTTATGAAAAATCGGCTATCAGCCCTGAAATTCGGACATAATTTCCAGGCAGATAACTGATGTTTCATAATTTTTGGAATTGAATTTGTTAATTTTTAGGAAAATTCATAGCGAAATGACTCCGTTTTTGCATCAGAAAATAGCAAGAAACTTGTGTTAATTGATAGCCAGGAAAAAAAAATTTGCGAAATTTGTCGAACAGCTTTTGGAGGAAAAAAATTGCGAATTTCAACGATTTTTTGCAGCAAAAAACTCACGACAAAATATGTGATTCAGTCGCACGAAAATATAATAAAATTCACAAAAATGTCAGAAGTTGACCGTAGTTTCAAAATGCAAAAAATTTTAGAAAATTCACGATTTTTTTTCTTTGTGTGTGTGTGTGGGGGGGGGGGCCCTCTTGTCCACAATATTCTTTTGGGTGGGATTTCAAAATTTCGGGCATGAATCCTGCCCTGAATGTTTTTCCTTGTTCCTTTTTATGACCCAAAAATAATCCAAATCTTGATTTAGCGACCTTTTCACATCCTCCAGAAATTATAACATCTAGAATCAGTGAAGACTATTTTTCTTTCCAACAAATATTACATGCATTTTACTGCAGATGGATCAAGATGTTATACAATGTTTAAAAAATATAACGGTAAATAAAAAATACAATGGTATTCTAATCAATAAGAAGTAAAGAAAATTCACAAAATGAGTTTTTAGTGGCTATTCGTACAGCAAATGATTTTAGGCAGGTGTTTTCTCAGGATATAGTTTTGCTTCGATTTTGCCGGATATGTAAAGAACCAAACTTTGGAACTTGAACCTTATGCCCATGGGCTGAAAAAACAGAGCATGACATTTGAAGATTCCAATCATCTAATATGCAAATATTATGAAAGCATGTTGTTTGGGTGCAAAATTATACATTTGAAGTTTGAAGATTATGTTGACATTCACAAAGAATTTAAAGGTGAGAAATCAGTTTTTTTTAAAAAAAGATTGAATCTGCAGCTTTCACAATCCTGATTAGATATTCCAAATAATTTTTTTTGCAAGGAAAATGACGATGTTCCATATGTACTTCCAACATTTAAAAAGATGTCACCAAGGTGTATGGAGCATTTACATCAAATTATCTGGAACAAGAGGAAATTCTAACATTTTTAAGAAGTTTCCAACTGTCGTTTGAAGCAAAACCGCATAACTTTAATATTTAAAATGTTTTATAATTTCATAATTTTTAGCCATTTTTTACATTTAAAAATTTAGACTAAATTCTACAAATTTACTTTTTATTGCATAAGTCAATAGTTTTAACTACATTACAATGCTAGGTATTTTTTAAGTCTTAAGATCAGGGTT
Source organism: Maratus speculifer (assembly GCA_964019185.1). Taxonomy (NCBI): domain Eukaryota; kingdom Metazoa; phylum Arthropoda; class Arachnida; order Araneae; family Salticidae; genus Maratus; species Maratus speculifer. The sequence goes on from OZ025295.1 coordinate 396,497,107, forward strand.
GGAAAAAACTTTTTTTTTTTCAAAAAAAAAAAAATTTTTGTTTGAAGCAGGTTTTTTTGGTTTAAATTGGGTTTTTTTTTCTTAAACATCCCTCCTTATTACATATACATGCATATTTATTGATAAAAAAAGACATTATTGGATTATAAGTAGTGTAACTTCATTTAAAAATAATTTAAATTAAATAATTACAATAAATTGGGTAGTAATTACAATAAATTGGGTAGAGATGCACAATCTGTGGCCCGTGGGCCAAAAGTGGCCCGCAACGGGTTAACATGTAACCCACGAACTTCGTCAATTTACAACTAGAAAAAAAATTTAATTTTTGAGCAAAAGTCGAAAAAAATATCGTAAATTTCGCCAGTTTACTGCTGGAAAATATAAAATTTTGTCAGTCACTTATGAATCGCAAATTTCACCGGTCATTCAAAGTAGACCGGGCATGGAAAAATCGTTAATTTCATTTATCAAGCACATTTCATTCATCAGGAATGAAAAATAGAGAATTTTGCCCATGAGGCTCGAAAAAATAGCAAATTTAACCGATCGGACACGGAAAAATCATGGTTTTGTCGATCAAAATCGTACAATTTGTTGATTGGGCAAGAAACAATCGTCAGATTTGTTGATGCGCGAAAAAATTGCAAAAATTCATCCGCTGCAGAAAAATTGCAAGTTTTCTTGGTTTATCACGTGAATTTCGTTGACGGGGCACGAAAAAAATCGTGAATTTTACGATGATGCACAGAAAAATTGAAAATTTCTTTGATCGGCTGCAAAAAAAATAGCGAGTTTTGTAAATTTATGAAGAAAATTCGCTATTTTCATCTTGCTGTGCAAAAAAATGCAGATTTCGTCAAAATTAATTACAAAATGCGAATTTCGTTGACTGCACACGGAAAAAATGCAGATTTCGTCAGTTAAATGCTGAAAAAGCGCACATTTCGTCAATCGGACACGGGAAAACCGCGAGTTTTATTGATCGGGTTCCGAAAAATCACAAATTTCATTGGTAGAACATTAGAATATCGCGAATTTTGTCGATTTTATGCAGAAAAGCTGAAATTTTCGTTTTTATATATTTGGTGCAAAAAATTCGCGAATTTCGTCTATTAGCTTTGCAAAAATTGCTAATTTCGTTGATCAGGCTCATAAAAATTGCGAATTTTGTCAATCGGCTTCATAAAAATCGCGAATTTCGTCGATAAGGTTTGTAAAAATGGCGAAATGCGTCAATCTGGTATGGAAGAATTGCGAATTTTATCAATCATACGAGGAAAAGTTGCAAATTTCGTCGATCGGCTTTGTAAAAATAGATAATATCGTCAATCATCCGTTGGAAATTGCGAATTTTATCATTCATGCGAAGAAAAATTGCGCATTTTGCCAATCAGTTTTGTAAAAATCGCAAAATTTGCCGATCAGCTTGGTAAATTGCATATTTCGTCAATTGGCTTTTTAAAAATCTCAAAATTCATTGACTAACTTCCTAAAAATTGATAATTTCGTCGATTGGCGTCGTAAAAATCTATATTTGTGTCGATTGGCGTCGTAAAAATCGATAATTTTGTTGATCAGCTGCAGTAAAATCGCGAATTTTATCAATCATGCGAAGAAAAATCGCGAATTTCGGCGATTAGTTTTGTAAAAATCGCAAATTTTGGCGATCGACTTCGTAAAAATCGATAATTTTGTCAATTAGCTGCAGAAATATCGCGAACTTCAGCGATTAGCTTTGTAAAAATTGCAAAATTCGCGGATCAGCTTTGTAAAAATCGCATAATTCGTGGATCGGCTTCGTAAAAATCACAAATTTCATCAATCGCCTGCGTAAAAATCTCTAATTTGTTGATCGGTTTTGTAAAATTTGTGAATTTTCCCAATCGAATTTTCTTGATCAATTTCGTAAAAACTGCGAATAACTTTCGTAAAAAGCCCAAATTTGGTTGATCAGGCATGGAAAGATATAAATTTTGTTGATCGGCTCCTTCCCTCTCCTTCATTCATAAAGTTCACATTTTTTCTGGCACCAGCCACTTATCTTTATTTTTAGCACTTTTAATAGAAGAATATTTACTCACTTGAATAAAGTCAAGGAATGCTACTACATCTTGAGAATAATTTTTGCTATATCTGTTATACATACAAACGTACAAACTGCTGTATATCCTTACCAACTGAATTGGATATTTTGACTGGTTAAGCAAACGTAAAGGGATATTCCCCACCCGACCCAACTTTTCTCTGAAAATATATTTAATATCTGATTATAGGCCAGAAATTACCTTCGAAATCGAATTCTCTTCATGTTATTGATGTGGCCCACGACCAAGCAGTAGGGCTGGGCGATATCAGAATTTTAATATCGTGATATATCGCTGACCAAATATCGATAATTTTCGATATATCGATATATTTCAATTCATATGTCACTCCATTATAGGGTTATAAATGTAACTGTCCTCTGTATAAAATACTACAAACACATAATAGTATATATATATATGTGTGTGTGTGTATGTTAATTATCAAGAAAAAACAAAAATATCAATATCTTAACATATTCCAAGGAACATAAATTTTAATTTTTATGTATTGATTCAAAATATGCAAACCCTTTACCTGCAAATCTGATCTAAAATATGTGTTATTGAAAACTCTTAGAAAGTTAAACATTATAAATCATTAAAATGAAACAAGAAAATGTATATAAGACAACAAACTGACATTAGATATAGTGAAAGAAAATACTTTAATTACCTATAAACTTAGAATTTTTTTATTACAATAAAAAAAAAAAAAAAAAAAAAAAAAAAAAAAAAAAAAAAATTGCATTTTTGCAATTTTCGGCAGTAAGGACCACCTTTTTTTCGTTGTTATAATAAATAATTCTATTATTAGTCAGAATACAGATAAAAGCATTAGAATAATCAAATAATTTTAAGAAAACACGAAATTTCTTTAATAGAGTACAAAATCCCAAATCAGGACGTTTTGCTAACTACCGTTTTTTTTTTTTTTTTTTTTTTTTTTTTTTTTTTTTTTATTTCTTCTTTTAATACTAATGCTGAATTAATCTCTATAATGATTTTTTACTTTTTCGATTTTGTTTACAGATTTTTTTTCTAGGATGCTTTTACTTTCGAAACCAGTTTCAAAAATGAAAGTATTCCAGTAAAGAAAAAAAAAACTTGAAAACAAATATTAAAAAACAGCTTTTGTTGAAAGAGATCAACCTCAGATGTGCAATGCAAAAACAATAAATAAATAAATAAATAAATAAATAAACAAAAATATGGAAATGCAAACGAGGTATAAAAAAAATAAGATTGACACTGAGCGGATGTTTTTGCATTAGTGAACTCTTGAAATAAAAAGGAGCAATGATATTCACAATCAAAACTATCCTCATTCTTTTATGAGAGATAAACTGTTCGATTTTTTTTTCTTTTTTTTAAACTTATAAAAAGGGTTTTGTGAAAGTATCAACTAGTTTCAGTTGTTTAAGTGCGCGAAAAACACATTCAACGGCACATACAAACGAAAGGGGGGGGGGAGGAAGAAAAACAAAACATTTTATTCTTTAGCATTAAAAGGGAAAAAAAAATCATAACTCCTAAGTTAATTTACCGATTTTTTTCAAATTTTCAGCAATTTGCAATAATAGTAAATTAGGCTGTGTGGCAAATTTTTATTAAAATATAATAAGTTATTACAAAATTTGAGCATCTTTTACAAGTGTCCAGTATAGAAGAACCTCAAAGAAAACGTAGGAAACTATCCATCGTTTGTTTTTGTTTATCGAACTCAGCGAAACCGAAACTTGAATGTTTATACAATAATCATATTGTCATCTGCTGTGGATGGGTAATATGTTTTGCCAAGCAGAAAGACACCATCCATAGAGTTTTAGCGATCTTTCAAAATGAAAAATATTTTCCTACCTAATTTGAGAAAGATTTTTTTTTTTTTTTTTTGGTGGGGGGGGGAGATTTTTTTAAAAACCCGTATACGCAAAACGGGTAAAAATACTAGTATCCAATAAACTCTAAAACTAAGGTGAATCACAATGAAAAAAGAAAAAACTTCCGCTTTAAGTAAAATTTCTGCTTAAAATAGATGACATAATAGAATTACCATACATGTAAATTATTAATGTTATTAATAAAAAATGTAAAATAATATGTGATTTAATATAATTATTTATTAATGCTATTAATAAATGAAAAACAAACATACAAGAAATATCGATTAATTGTGCTCACATTCTTGAAAATATGGCAATCAATTCTGCATTCCGGCAGCAATAACTGTACACAGTCAAGCTCACAAGAAAACAACAGTCAGCCACCGATATGGAGTCAACAAGTGATTGTAGCGAAAATACCCGATCCTCGAACGAATGTTTCAACTTCGATTCTCGAACGAACTCCGATAAATAAAGCAGTACATCAGAATAGTAGATTGTTCGCCCATATTCCGGTATGTGCTCGACACCAGCGCAAAAAGTAGACGGTTCGCCCATATTCCGGTATGTGCGCGACACCAGCGCAAAAAGTAGACGGTTCGCCCATATTCCGGTACGTGCGCGACACCGGCTCAAAACCGGAAGTATCACGCAAGTGCCGATTACAGCGCGAACGTTTGCAAAAGTAAACAACTTTTGCGCCGACAGAGGTAGATTCGAAATTCCGTAACTCCGTAATTCCGAAAGTAGGATGAAATACCGTTTGAAACGATATATCGGAAGGATTGAAATCTCAATATCGTTACGGCGATCTTAAAGAAATATCGATATTTCACGATATTACGGTATATCGCCCAGCCCTACCAAGCAGACATATTTGTAAGTGGCCCTTCTCTTGAAAAGGTTGTGCATCCCTAATTTAAACAATATTTACAAACAGTCTTATGCTCAGAGAATAAATTACTCTACACAGTGAAACATGAATAGTCTGAAAATCTTTATAAACAATCTTTTGATTATTAATAATAAAGATTTGGATGTAATTTGATAAATATAATATTCTTTTTCACGGTTATTCAAATAATAAATTTCAAATACTTTTTGGGATTTAGATATTTTGAGTGTGTGGCAGTTTGAAGTCAATATTTTTGGTCATTAGATTCAGCGATAACAGGCGAAAAAATACGATTGTTAAAATTAAAATGCTATAACTAACACCCAATCTTTGAATACCCTCTTATTCAACTTCGTATTTTGATTTTAAATCAAAATAAACTCCCCAATCAAGATTTTTTTTTTTTTTTTTTTTTTTTTGTTACAGCTTGAGCATAATCTTAGAAAGCAAAAGCATAATGATATGTTATTAATTACGTTAATCTGGGTTTTTTTTTTTTTTTCAAAAAATGAAATATTTTATACTAAATATTGAATATTTTAAATTTATTTTATCTCTGATCAATTCACACCTTTGAAGCTTTTTCTTTAAAGCAATAGATATGTTCACAAACACATACTGATAATAATCCTATACCAAAAAAGTGACCTAAATTCACTATATCTAATGTTTATTACTGAAATAAAGTGTTGAAAGTAGAAATTGTATATATCCAATTTTCTGAAACATGTAAATTATAAAGAAAAAAAGAAAAATTCATTGGATTTCTTCTTAAAAAAAAAAAAAAAAAAAAAAAAACAGTTGGTTTAAACCAACATCTAAATACATATATCAGTATAGCTCTTGTTACAGTAAAAAAAAAAAATTACTTATCGGTAATTGTCCTGGGTGTGATTGATAATTACCCTGTTGCCAGGGTAATTAATGATCTTTGAAACTTTAAAATTCAAAAATATTTAAATAATATTTTAATCAAAGACTATTTGATTGAATAAATACATGAAGCTTTAACCATACTAAATTTGATTATAACAATTGAAATAATTAAAAAGAGATTTAGATGTTAGTGTTTTTTTATTTGCCCGATACAGTTCATTTCAACATTTAAATCATAATACTAATGTTCACTCTAGAAATAAAAAGGGCATGGTGCTATTCACTAAAAAGGGCACTACTGCAGCAGAAAAGGGCACTTTTGCAAGAAAAAATATGTTATTGCCTTTAGAAGGGAAAAAAGAAAGCGAGAAAATACATAATTTTTAAGTAAGATAAATCAAATATTAATTTTGAATGATTTTATGATATAAAAATTAAAAATTCAATTAAATTAAACAATGATTGAACAGTTTGATGTTCTTTTTCTTAAAGAAATAAAAAATTCTATAATTTTTGAACACACAAATTTAGAAATACTACGGAATAGAATAAATATTTATTAAAAATCTCTGGGTAAAACCAGTGGTGCATTTTTCTACTTTTAAAAAGGGCAGGGTGCTGCACCCTTCAAAAATGGCCTAGAATGAACACTAATAATACTTTAAGTTCTTTAAAATGCATATGAATTCTGTTTTGACATAATGAAATTTGTGAAGATAATGCATAAAGATTTTATTGCTATATTTGAAGCATACCATTTCAGAGCTTGAAATCAGGGTTGGTAAGTTTTAAACACTCAGATGGTTTTATCTGTCATGTCAAAAAGCCCTTTGACATAGTTTTTAAAAATGACTGTCAAAAACTCATATTAGGCTCAAAAGGGTCTGAATATAAATATAACCAACATACAAAGAGATGATTGAGAAAAAAATAAGAACAAAACAAAAGAGAGATTATATAGATATTGTTTTGCAGCTTAAAGATAAAGTTTTGTTGTTGAGTCAACATTGCAATGAAACATTTGAATGATTTCATTGTCAATAAAATAAAACTATATTCATCAATACAGCCTAAAACAAATTTTAAAACCGATTCTCTTTAGGCATAGATCAATTAATTTAAAATTACAGGTCAAAAGCTAAAAGTTTCCGTGACTAATGAACATAAATAACACAAATACCATGTTTACTGGCAAGTATTGGAGACTATTCAAAATATTTCACTGATATAGTACAAGAAAATAACTTTTTTCTACTTAAAACTTATTTTCTTTTAAAAGCATTTTATTTTTATCAATAAACGTATAATCATAAAGACTGCCAAGTATGTATTACATCTTAAAACATTATGCTAGCACAATATTCCTGTTTTATAATAATTTTCACATATATTTAGCTTAAAGTTATCTTAAAAGTGCAACCAGATTTAACAATTGCATATTAGAAATCAATCTAGGATAAGTTTTTTGTGAATATTTAAATATTTTTTTTAACTTTGTACATTAAGCATAAAACTTATTTAAATATACAAAAATAATTGATAATATCAGTAAAAAAGCTATTTAATTCCAAAATTAAATGGTAAAAGCAAGAAAATATCGTTGTGATTAAGCTTAAACACACTTAAAATAAAAATTTTAAAAGAGCTAAAATTTTCCACTTCTATCCGAAACAAAACATTCGTAATGCTTAGCAAAAGATGTCGTTTACAAGCGATATATGAATTTGTTTACAAAAGATATATTTTTACGAAATGAATATGTTTACAAAAGATATATGAAACTATATACTTACTTTTCTTTGTCAAGCTTTTATTTTTATTTTCTTGTCACATTTGCATGGTCATAAGTCACAACACAATGCTGCCGCGTTCTTGAAATTCCAAATAATCACAGCGTTGCCAAACGATGAATTGCAAGATACAAAATGTTTTCGATATTCCCAGCGCCACCTAGGGTAAGGATTACCAACAGAAATACGGCAAAAGTTCGTGTGGTTCCATGGCGCGGTGGGCCGGCGCATGGTCGATCAGTGGAGGTCTATCAGAATTTTATCTGATGGTTTCAAACAGCAAAGTTGACTGCTGTTGTCCAGCAGTGGTCATGCAGTGGTAGGCCAATAGCCAGCACTTTCCCATCATTGCCAGCACCTATCTTGCTGCTGGCCAACATTTTTCTCTTTGCTGGGGAGGTGCTATTTGTAAAGTAAGTACAGAGACATTTTGAGTTAAGTCTAGGGACGAAGTAAAAATTTAAACAACAACACTGACTCAGTTTACAGCCATTAGTTTAATTTAGAAATTGAAGTGAAGTGTGTTCTGAGTTTTTAAAAAAAATTATCAAATACGATTTCTGGGTCTAAAACAAACTTTTTGAGCCGCGAATTCCATGACGGAAAATACAGTATTTTGTCAAATGGCTAGATAAGATGGAATGAAAAATGTAAATGATTGTTAATGAATCTTTTAAGTAACTAGAAAATATGATATGAAATGGAAAAAATAATTTTTCAGACGTGTACTTTTCTTTTTTAATTGCAAAATCACAAAACAGCTCCATGGGTGTACTAAATCTTGAACTAACTTACGTAAAACCAGAACCGCACAGGCGTAAAGTAAAACCACACGGGCACTCGGATCCCTACTTTGGGCACGAAAATTCTGTAAGGCGCAAACTTTTTCAGAATTTCAACTACATTTCCATTAAAAAGTTATAGTTGAGAAAAAATGTGATATTTGAGATATTAATACGATGAAATGACAAAAATATACTTCAATATACTGTTAAAAGCACATTTCAATACAAAAATAGAAAAAATATTTTATTTTTATTCCTGGGATTGTTTTTTCACTTTTCTGGAAAACTAAATTTTTTGAGTTGACACTTTTCGAATAAGTATGTAATATGTAAAAAAAGTTAGTATCAGTAAATTAACCAATCTAAGCGGGCAAAAAAAAATTAAAGTGTCCTGGGCACAAAAACTTGTTAGTCTGGCCCTGCGTAAAACTACATTAACTTTTTCTGGCAGCAAGTCTTGTTTAGAAATTAAAATTTAGAATTGTTTGGATGTTAGCATTCGAAACAATTTGACGTTGGTGAGGATTCGTCAAGTACTCGATATGAGCCTGCAGTATGGCAAGCAACTCGATTCGATATTGCTATGTAACTAGAGATGACTTAGATGAAGCCACGAAGAGAAGCATTTTTGGTACCATTTTACTTTCCAAAAAGCCATACAATTTTACAATAACTGTAGGAAAGAAATAAAAATAAGAAAAATGGAAGAAAGATCCAGAAATAGTAAATATACGTGGATAATATACTTCATTAAACAAAAGAAAATGACTTCTCTGCATTTGTGATATCATTTACCGAGAGGCATGAAAGCATATTAACTTTTGTTGAACTACATAGATTTGCATTAGCTCAGAAAATATTTTGAAAAACACATGGAAGATTCCTTTGGTAGTTGGAGCTTTTTTGGCAGTCGGAGAAGAATGATTTTCTCAAAAGCCTGTGTGTTTGTGAGAAGGTTTTCTGTTTGACAAAGTCATAGTTAGTTCTTCAAGGAAAGTTTCGTGACATGATATCGGCTATTAAAAATGTCCTAATTGTTTTACATAAATGTAGCGAAAAACGCAGCAGAAATCTATTGTGAGATATTTTATTGTGAATCAAAACTTCGGGAAGACATCTTTCAAACTGAAATAAAAATCCCAAGACTAACATTTGTCTAAATGTTAGTCTTGACAACATTGTTGACAACAGTCAAGACAACAGTTGTTGTCAGACAACACATACAAACCCTCAAAATACATCTGCTGAAGAATATTACAATATCACGGTCTTTAATCTCCGTGTAGAAAATCTTATTGAAAATTTTTATGATAAAGTGTCAATGTAGCAAGTGAAAGCTGAATATGAATTAAGGTGCAAACAAATTGTTGACACCAACACAAAGGTCCTAAAAGTTTTAGTACTGTAATGTGACGTATTACAATAATATCAAATACTTGTTCACAGTCTTGGTGGAAAACTCAGTTAATAACAGTCAGTGCTGAAAGATCATTTTCGAAAATAAAAATAATTAAATCTTTGCCTCGAATCATTATGGCCGATGAGAGACTGAGTCGCTTTGCAGTGATTTCCATTCATTGGGAAGTTATAGTAGATCTTAAGTTAATCAGCATCTTGGCTAAGAAGAAACTACGATGATTGCTTCTGTTGCATTAATAAGTTTATTGTACTAAGAATACTGCATTTATAATTATTATAATCAGAGAACGTAAAATACAAAGATAATTTTTATGATTAAATATGACTGCAGCAATTCTTTTTTCTTTCGAAAAAATAATGTAAAAGAAATAAATTTCATTTATGGATCAATAGTTTCAAGACCTCGCACTCGCAATGACGGACTCTTCCACGCTAGTATTAATCCTATGTTTTAAATAAATTTGTTACATGTTTCCATCTAAATATTTTTTAACTTTTTTCTTATATGATTCTTGAGGCTCATCTCAAACATTGTTATTTTGTGCTTTTTAGGTTTTGCGGAATTCTTTTCCTAAAAACTATCCGGTTTCCGTAACGGTTTGGAAACCGGAAGTGCTTTTATATGTCAAAAATTGCAACAGAATTTGAAAAAATAAATAAATACGAAATAACAATATTTGACATGGTTATCAAGTATCCTATGCAGAAACACATTTTAAGTTTGTTTAAAATTTTTGCTGTAAATTATGCAAATTACTTTTGTAAGATCAGAAAAAATTTCAAGATTCAGCCCCTCCCGAAAAGAAATCCTGGCTACGGGCCTGTAGATAATGTATAAAAAAGATGTTTTGGGAGGTAAGGGTTGTGGTGTATGTGTGTGGAAGGGATTGGATGCCTTATTGGAAATAAAGTGTATTGTGTAAGTATGAACGTATAAAATATAAACCACGAATCAATGGCGAAAAATGGACAATTAAAATCAATTCGAAGCATTTTTTGAAGAAATTAAACAAAATTTCGGAAAATTATTATACGGCGAAATACAGGGTGATTAAAAAAAGTTACAGTTATATATATCTGACTGACTGGGTTGGAACCAATAATATTGTCTTCTGGGGGGATACGGTTTAATTCTAGAACACTCGTCACAGTACGGCAGTTGTAGAATTTCATCGATGATGAGTTTAGGGAAATTCTTTCTATCCGGAAATCGCACAGTGTTCGTGTGTCGAGTTCAGGCGTGCTGAAATTAAAATTGTTGGACATTTTGTGCTTTAAATATGCAACTATATGTGTAATTAAACCTGCATAAAACCTGTATTAAAAATTTTGTATAAGAAAGTGCATACCTAATTTTGAGTAACCCTGTATATTCGCTATATGGAGATTTTTTTTAATGTAATCATGGAAAATTAGACCGCTCCTTCAAGAAATTTGTTACATAGAGAAATTGGCTATTTTGAGTTGCATTATAGAGATACTCGACTGTATATATATAAATACAACATATAAAAATAATTAGTTCCGTAGATTTTTGTAGTGTAAGTCACATAGATGATAAATGCTATGCCTTTCGGCCACCGTTATTTTCGAAAAGTTTGAATCAACTTATTCAATCAGAGAGATACCTCCGATAAAATACAGCATATGTTTCCGGTCTAAGATACTGGTAGTCGAAAATCATAAAATATGACTTACACTACAGAAACAGACGTAACTATCCATACATATGTAATATATATTTATGTAATTTATTTCGGAACTGTTTACAAAGTATTGTGAAGTAAAGTCTTAAAATGAAAGATGCCCAGAGCGTTTGGAGGTCTAAATTACGTGGGACACCTAGCAAACCTAATTGTGACGCTAGATTCCTTTCAATCCACTGTATATTTATACTCATATAATATTTATATGATACTTTTATTTTTAATACAAATATTTAATTGAAAATTTATAATATTTAAGATACAAGAATGTTGCTAAAGTATGGCGACTGAAAAATAGCATTGTCTAAATTATAGTTTTTTTTACTTTTATCGTTGAATAGAATCAGTGTAATCAGAATGATTAGTTGGCGGGTTTTTTTTATTCAGATCATTGCCTCCTCCCCCCGGTGCAACAATTCTTTCTCTAAATAGTCATTTCATAAGATTAATATTACAATATCATGAAGAAGAAAATAAAAACTCCGGGATACTGCTGAATAGAAAGTTGATACGGGTCATAATAATTTGAATATTTGAAGGGTGGCTTTCAAACCGTGCGTTAAAGACCTATTTTTAACCATTTAACCGTATTACTGAATTTTTGCAGACAGTAATACGGTTTGTATTTATCATTGCAGACGTGAGTGCACTACGCCAGTTAAAATTTCAAATAATAATGTAAGGTTTTATTTAAATAAAAGAATAACTTTAATCATAGGGAAGAGCTTTCAGATTCAAATGTTTGATTTTCTCGAAATTTTAATAGTATTCTTTGCATTATTAAATCATAGAAATTCTGTCATTAACCGTTTTCCTTATTAATTTTTTGTTTGAAAAAAAACCCTTCAACAAATTATCAATTTTTTATTCTACTATTTTACTTATTTGCAGTATACACGAACCCGAGATAACACGGAATAATAAGTGAAGCTGTTAATACAACGTGACATTCTATTAAAATTTAGCGGTGGCAATCGGTCATTTCTGTCAGAATGCTCTTATTCTACTCTAACTTATACATAAATCCTATGTGGAATTTTGTTTCTGAAAACGCTTGGAATTTAAATAGTTTTTATAGGGTGGTATTGTTATAAGTTAATTCGCGCTCGCAGAATTCTGCAATTAAATAAGGTGAAGATTACTATTGAGAAAGAATGACACTGAAAAATTTATATATGAAATATATTTTCTGAAATGACGTGTTTATTATTAAAACAAAGTTTAATAAATTTTTAAAATATTACTATGCGCAATTAAAACCTTCCTTCCAAATTATAATAAAACGCAAAAATTAAATTATAAAATTTTCTTTAAAAAATACAGAGGTATTTTTATTTCAAAGCGTCAGCGGAAGTAAAATATTCGAGATTTTAAACATAACAACACAATTGAACTTATTTTTTGAAGTCATAGATAGTATTGCAAGGTTCCCAAATGGTCCGCGAATTGAACATCAGTATTTTTTAACAGACAATTTCGTAATACGTTTGAGCTAGAATCATCTTCCAAACGTGGTTTCTTGACAATTTGCAAGAAAAATCTAAAAAGAAAATTTCTCTAAAAGAATTCTGATGTTCAGTTCGCGGACCATTTGGGAGCCCTGGTATTGACATGTTTCCTGCGCCAATCGGAGCTCCGAATGTTCCGGTCACCAGTATTTTAAAGTAATTTTCTCCGGATTATATAACGGCACATTTATCTACAGTTAAAATTTAAAAAATAAACTGTAAAAAATGAGTAGTGTGAAGAGCTTTTAGAACTATGATTTACTAAAGACACCTGGTAACATTAGTCATAACTAACATGTTTCGTTGCGCGGAGATGAATTTTACTTTTCGTAGTTATTTAACGATGAACAGTAAAAATGTTTGAGGGTTACGTAATTTCTTATGGATATTTTTTCCGTTTAAAGAGGACTGCAAATATTTCGTTGTAAATCACAAATGTAATTTTGTTAACCCTTGCATTTGTGCAATCATCAAATATAGAAAAATGCCGCAATAGAAAAAAGTGACTTTACAAAATTGATCGAATGGTGAATGTCATATCCACTATTAGGGTGAACAAAACTATTTTGTTGATTCACTGCGATATATTTGTAGCCGTCTTCATTCGAAAAAATAATATCCATAAAAAATTCCAGAGCCCTGAAATAATTTTAATGCTAATTATTGGCTAGCTGCCAAACATTAAAATTTATCTCAGCGGAGCGACAGATCTTAATTATGAAATAAGGAAGTCCGAAATTGTAGTAAATGAGTTTAGTTTGTACTATAATTAGTTTTATAAATATTAAATTCTTGGAGCAATAGATTTTGTATTAATATGTGAAGATGTATGAATATAAAAATTATCACGATACCATATATTAAATTGAGTGACACGGAGATAATAGGAGCCTATATTAACCTCTTCAGACCTGAGCATAAAATAACTCTAAAAATACACATTTTTTGCTTTTGCATAATCGAAATGACACCGTAGATTGCAGAAAGTGTCATTTTTATGAAATCGGTACTTTAGGGAACTAGTAATTTAGGTTCAGAAATATGGATATAAAAGTACTAATCCCCTTAAAAGATCAGTTTAACTATCATTAATATAAATTTACGCAATAACAAAATTAAGGTCTTTAAACTGGTAAGTGATCAGCAAATCCTCAAATTTTTTTATTGTAAAGCATTTAAGTTAAATAATCATGAACATTTCTCACTTTCTTGGCTACAATGGCGTCTTGAAGTTATTTTCGAAACTGTGATGAAAATAATAATTATTTTATGATGTGATTTTCATTTATTGGTTTTGTTTTAAAAGCAAAAAGCATTCAGCTGTGTTGAAGTAAAGTAAAAATGCAAAAAACTCTAACAGTTTAGTTTCTATGAGTTTGAATTTCTATGTAACGTTTGAGTTTCTATGTAAGTACACATTTGTGTACCTCAGGTCTGAAGAGGTTAAATAAGACACAATCACCATGGCAATATAGTGTCATGATCTACTATGGTATCGAATAAATGGCATATGATAGAATAGAATTGAATGAAGAAGACTTTGATTTATATCTTTTTTAATTTTTGATACGGTTTCCATAACTTTTGAAAGGACTCAAAACGAGACTCCAACGATTTTATAGATTAAATTTTAAAACATTCGGTTGGGTGTTTTTTGCGCAGTTATAAGTGGATAGGCGGACTGACAGAGGGAAGCACCAGTTGACGACTATAGATGCTTTTACTTATATAATTAAGAACGCAACTAAAACTTCGATTGCTTGACTAAATAAAAACAAAACAAATATGATTGTTCAAATAATTGCGAATCTGAATGTCTGGACAGTTTGCAATTGATACCATTTGAACTGTAGAAACAAATACTGCTTTTCAGTTTGTGGCGCTTGTCGTCCTTACTTACAACATTATCATATAGAGTTCATTTGCAGAAGTTTTTATTCAAAAAATAAAAAGTTTACTGCAATGTGAATTTTAAAATTTTTTGCTTGTAGTTTAAATTCAGAAATATTTATTTCTTCAATATGTGCAATATTTATTTCTTCTTTTATTTTAAGTAAAATTTGACTGATACATTAAAATAATTCATGAAATTCTGCAAATTTAAAATTTGTATTTTTTTAACCTTTTCGGGACGGGTGATGCATATATGCATCGTCGAAAGGTGCATGTGAAATTTGTTTTTGGCACCAGTAATAAAGAAATGTAATTTTTTTCTTTTCTCATCAGAGCATTTTTTGGAATGTAAGAAGTAAAAAGAACAGATTAAAAAAAGTGGTGCTAACAAAATAAAATTTGTGTAAGTGATGCCGTCTCGAAAGGGTTAATGATTAGTTGGTCCCAACAACGTTAAATTATTTAGCTTTATCCTCGTCGAAACAATTGTAGAACGAATTGGCCGAACGCAAAAATGTCCAGTTCTCGTTTTCTTGCATTTTTTTTTTTTTTCATGTCGCACCAGAGAACAACATGATTACGTGAATTAGTGCAATTACAAACCGACTGTGTTATACTTTAAAAAATATTTTAATTTAAAAACATTTTTAATACTTTTTCCGGTATCTCTTTATTATTATTCTTTTTACATTTTTTCTTACTTTTGCTTCGTAGTAAAAGATCGATTTTCGAGCAAACTACTTTGTACAACAACCTTTAGTAGGACACAAAACAGTAATAATAGCAAGAATAAACTTTTCATAATAATGTCTACTTGGTAATGCTGTAAACACATTAATGCAACCTATACATATTTATGAGACGTTACTTTCACTATAATTAGCAGAAAAGTTTGCAGTTTACAAATCCGTAGAGGTGCGAAATTTGCGATTCATTAAATAGACAATTGCTTTTCGGAAATAATGATAGTAAAAAAACAGAAATAATTTGAAACAAAGGGATTACTACTAAAAACTATTAATCATACTTAATTGCAATACGGAGATTAAATAAGGGGAATATTATTATTTAGAAATAATAATACCAAAAATATCACCTCTTCGGCATTTGCTTTTGTATTACAAAATACTATGTCTAATTGAGAAAAATATTGTAAAATGTTATTCAAATGAATCAATAAAAGATAATTATGTTTTCTCCGTTTTAATGTATAACATTGTGATAATGAAGATCTTCATCTGTTATTTGATAAATTTTGCATAAAAAATACTTTCTGAAAGGACTTGATAAAGATCAAATCACTCATTCAATCAGTTTAGCACTATTTAAAAATATTATTATGTACGATGGAGTTCCACTTTAAAAATCACAATTAATAAATATATATATATATATTTGATTAAATATCTTTCTTGTAGTTGGATTTTAATATCAAAATTAGTAAAGCAGGCACTTCAGTTATGAGATCATTATTTAATCAATCACTTAGCAAGTAAAGTATTCTAAGAGGGTACAGGAACATCCCTTAGAAATTTCGCGTTCAAGGTTAGTACAAGTGCTTTAATAAAGTCACATCTCAGTCACAATGTGACGTCACTGCGCGGTGGCATTTTGGTCACAGATGTTATGTGACCAAAGTGACTCACAGTGACGTCATTGTGACGATGCATGCTATGAGGGCAGCGACCAGCAATAGCATTGTTCGTTATTAGTAGAAATTTATTTTATAGAGATACCGTTACCCGTGTGTCTTTTTTCCTTGAGATTAGGACGTACGACGAGCTATTCGCAATCTTATGTGGCGATTGTCAAGGTGATGCCGTCAATTTTTTTGCCAGCGTACCTATGACATACGTATTGAATATTTTCCAATTGAGCGAAAAATTGCCCAAACCGGGAATCGAACTGAATTCTTTGCTTACAAAGCCAATGCTTTTTACCGTTTAAACTAATTGGCTGACATTTCTCGCTCAAATAACCTTATTGGTCATAACATCTGGTCTGTCATTTAGACAGCTAGACAGAATAAACCGCTGGTAAAGGAACTCTATATAGCGAAGGATACATAGCTATACTTTTATTTGAACACATTTAAATTGATTGGTAAATTTATCATACGAATTGTACATTTGTAAAATGTGAATTGAATTGTGAATTGAATATTGAAAATATCCAAATCGTATGATAAATTTACCAATCAGTTTAATTGTGTTACAGTAGATCCCCACTAATTCGGACCCCGTTAATCCGGATCTCCGGATAATCCGGATGGGTTTGGTCATCTTTTTATTTTCAAGTTTGAAAAGCGATTGGCTAATTTCCATAAGATCAACACGTTTCATCGCCGTATTCTGTATAAAAAAGACCATTTTCTAAAATCTTTTCGGAAGATTTAAGCATGGTAAACATTTTACTGTCTGTAAATATTCAATAAGTTTAACATAAAGGTGGTTTTCTGTAAGTATGTTTTTTTTTATTTCTTTTTTTCTAATTCTCCGGATAATCCGGATTGGGTCCGGTCTCAATTAATCCGAATTATCGGGGTTCTACTGCATTAGTAATACATCAATTAGTTGTAATACTGTTCAGAATGAGTTACAGATATATTATTTTATTTGTTCCAAAAGCATTATTGGTTACACAAAAGAAAAATATTTTTAAAAGGATGATTTCTTTTGACTTTGTATCTTTTTAGCTTTCTTGGCGCTGAGGGACGGGGGATGGGGATTTATCAATTCGGAATTTTTTTTTTATTGATATTGTAAGAACATCATGTTTGTACATTTTATAATTCTACAAAAAATTAAGAAATCAAAATAAAAGATTTGAGTGTGGTTATAAATATTGCACAAAACCCTTGTAAATTCAAATTTAATTAACCCTTCTTAAATCCTTCGAAAATTTATTAAATGATTATGTAAATATTTAAATTTAGTTTAAATAATTTACGTAAAATGCTTTACAATGTAAATTTTTCATGAATTCATAATGCGGTAGATAAAGGGTTAAAAAAAGCGTAAAATTCACGATTATATTGAAATTGAACCAAACTTTTTTAACATAAAAATTTCAATATAAACAATTTTGACATCGCATGTATAATTTTATAGAATTCGCGTACTTAAAGTCTTTAGATTTTTTTCTTTTTGTTAAAATGACTGGTAGGTTAAAATTATAAAAAATGTCGTATACATAATTTTTTTTAAATGCATGGCAGACTGGCACCTTATATCTGGGGATAACTAATGGAAAAAAATTGCAAGGACAGTCAAACAGATAACATGCAGATATTTTTAAAAACTAAAGTGAAAGCAGCTATCATTCGGAACTTTCTAACTATAGAAAGGCAACATTGTTCCTTTTAAGGAATCGTTCGAATATTGAGAGCCAAGCTAATATTTTACAGTTTTTTGCAATTAATCTATAATGGATATTCACAGAAATTTTTTGTTGTCTGGATAACAAGTCAACGTGTTACATAGTGAAAAATCTTGCTTAAAAGGAAGCAAAATTATTCTCTATTACTTGACAATCATTTCTAACGTGAAAAAATGTGGAGTTCATAAACATTATGGTCTGATATTCTTATACCTATCTACGTTAATGAAGAATTTATACAAAAGCAATTTAAATAATATAATAAGTTTTTGTAGACACCGGAAAATATACATAGAAAAAATTATCATTATATACTAAGTTAATATCCGAATGCTACCTTTATTTATTGAATTTTTATTCAGGCAATCAAGCTATCATCGGGTGGCTCGAAAAATAATGTGGTAAAAAAACGCTGATATAGTGAAACTCTTACATTTAACAGCCTTTGGACCTGAGCGCGTATACGCCTCCTCAAAACAATCTTAACCGCTACGCGATTGGAGTCTTTTACGAAATTTTTAATTTTTTGTCAGCGATTTTTAAAAGGAGAAAGTTGTACCTTTTTTGAATCGAGAATTTTTTGATTAAAAAAGGCAAATTTTAATGTAAATTTTTACGAGTGAGAGTAAACAAATATTTTGAGAACCTTGTACGACGCGTATACCGCTGACTGTTCCCCAAGCAGTTATACCGTGCCCCTGAAAGGGGCAGGGTATTTTTGCACAAAAATGTTCTAATAATTATTTCCCATCGTAATTTACGAAAAGTCTATTTGTCAGTAATCAAAAGAATTTTTTTGTCGTTTACTATGCGAAATTGTGCAAAAAAATACTGGTACCCTTTTGGCAGTTTGCTCATTAAAGTTAACCGCTTGCAGACCGCAAACGGTGCCTCTCAAGGGGTTAAAGCACTTGTTGTTGATAGTACTAAAAACAAAAAATAAAATTTGCCCGATTTAATATTCTTGATTGATAAACTAAATTTATATATTGACAAAAAATAACCTCAACCGAATAAAATTCATATAAAAAGTACCGGTCCTAAATGGCTTAAAGATAAAATTGAAGACACGTTAGGTAGTAAAAAACTATGAAATCGAGAGGCGCTTCTTCTTTTTGATGAATATCTAATGTATATTCAACATTTAAGGAACACAATGCTTTTCATATTAATCTTTTGTTATTTTTTGATAAATGAAAGAAGAAACGTCTATTTTTCTTAAATGAACTTTTATGTGAACACTGGTCTTTCGAACGCTACTCCAGTTGCAGAATGTCCTGTCCCTGATCTGTCAGTACAGATCATACACAGAACTTTGGAAGCTTAGTGAAATAACGATAGCTTGCGAAAATAAGTGCACTTAAGTTATAATACAAAATAACGTACGGTCATATGTCTTAGGCTGTTCTTGCTACATAATTCAAAATATCTTCCAGACTTTTGAAATAGTAATTTTTATTTTATCTCATTAACGAAAGTTTGGAAATAAATAAAATGAAAATGATTATTAAAACATTCTGTTATATATTTTGACTAAAACGAAACGCTTAATAAATTCAACACATATAGCTATCATTAAACAAAAACTAACTAGTTGGATGTACCAATCCCAAAGTTTCCCCTTATTCTGTTATCGTCAGCAAATAGCCGGCTTAGCAGGATGCGATTAATTAGTTACACATGTTAATACGTTAATATAGTAAATTCAATAATAGATTAATTTTGATTTTCATCTTAAATTTTTACTTCAGTCAATTAATCGGAGTAAAAACGAGATAATGTGGATCATAATATTCATTAAAATCAATTTTCCCAAAGCAGAATTAGAATGACGTGAAATCTCGTCTCTGCACGAGATATGCATAGGATTGAATCATTTTTTTTGTGTGTACGTTTTTATCTGTGGCCAGCAGGATCGCTTTCAATTTTAAAATTGTTCGCCAAAAAGTTGCGCTGTAATATTATTTTTTGTGTCATTTTAAATATTGTACTATCGATAAGTGTATGATATGAATAGAAGCGAACAAAAATTTTGTGTAAGTGTTTGGGTATGGCTAATTGCTCTTCCCTGAATTTGAATAAAATCCGCGAGAAGGGAGCGCTGCAATAGCGATATTTGTGCCATTTTCCATATTGTATCACCCGAAAGTGTATAAAATTATGCATAGAATTAAATAAAATTTTTGGTGTAAATGCTTGCTATTTCTAGTAGCTACTCACTGAATTTGAAAAAAAAAAAAAATCCGCCCGAAGGGAATACTGTAATAGCGATTTTGTGTCATTTTCTATACTGCACAAACAAGTACTTACACCCGTGAACTGTGTATTAAATATATGCGAGTCAAGAAGAAAAAAATTTTTTTTTCAGGATTCTGTCAAAGATTGAACAAAATGATCAGTTTCCAATTATTTACAATTTCTCTCTTTACATGAAGATACAGGAATAGCGAGATGATATACATATGAATAGAAAATTGTGCTAGAGGAGTGTTTTTGTCGAAAGCACACGTCTAAAAAAATATTGCCCTCCTTCAATCTTCATCTTTAAAAATGAATAAGAAAAAATATAATATTTGTGAAAGTACCAAATTCTTCCGCGAAAAAAAGCCTTAGGGTCGCAGCATCCCTAAAATTTTCGCATTTTTCTACCAGTATTTTAATTGAAAATTTTTTGTGTCAGGTTCATCTAACACATACAATGAAATTCTAGAATAAATATTATCGATTTAAAATTCTGGTAGGAAAGTGTGAAAATTTTAGGGTCCCTGAAAGTGGTGCAGTTTGGTGGTGGTGATGCGTTTTACTTATGAATCGATTCAGTGTTACCCTAGTTTCACTGAACTTGCTGACTGCCATTAAGAGAAAATGAATGGGAAGAAATGACTGCGTTAATGTGTGGATAATCACGTGACAGTTAAGATAGGCATTTTGGCAGGAGTAAAAGTCACCAGTACGTGTATCTTCATGGCTTCATGACTTGGAGGCAAATGCTTTAAAAACTGCTTGGAATAGAAAGAAGATGTATGAAAGATGATGAATTTAGATACTGAAATGTGTAAGTCGTTGAGAAACTTTTGAAAAAAGTTATCTTTTTGTGTGGGACTATTGCACAGAAGAATGTGTAATGTTTAAAATACACTGCTCAAAACAATTAAAGGATATTTTAAGTTTTATATAAAATAAAGATATAAACGAAATTTTTTTGCCGAAAATAGAAGAAGAGAATCACAAATGCAAATTTTTCTGGTTTTCAAACTGTGGAGTATGCAAATTTTGAGTTCGACGTCAAAAACGTCGTTTCAGCGGCAGCGAATGAAATTTGACTTTCAACTGGATAAAAGAGAATGCAGACAAGGATGATCAGCATTCAGTGATTGCTTTTTTTCGATGAGTACGATGTCTCAGCGAAGTCATTTGACAGATTCGGAAGCTTGGAGAATTGTTGGTAGGTTAGAAGGGGGCCAAACTCAAGCCGAAGTAGCGCAAGCCATTGGAGTGTCACAAAGTGTCATTTCCATGATCTGGAACAGTTTTTTGGAGAGTGGATGTGCAGGCCGAAGACCAGAGCAAGGTCGTAGACGGGTCACAACGCCCAATGAAGATCGGTATTTAGCGTTAACAGCTCGGAGACATCGAAACATGAACGCTACTCTTCCCCAACAACACCTTCGCTCGGCTACAGGCACCACGATTTCAACTCAGACTGTCCGAAACCGGCTGCATGATGTAGGTCTGTATGCTCGCCGACCGATGGTATGTGTTAGATTAACATCAAGGCATCGTCGCGACCGCAAGGAGTGGGCAACCGAGCATGTCAACTGGAGGAGAAATGAATGAAGCAATATTCTGTTTTCTGACGAGTCCCGTTTTTCTGTGCATCCGGATAATAGGCGTATTTTCATCTGGAGGGACCGTGGCAGTAGGAATAATCCTGCGTTCGTGCACGAAAGTGTCAGATTTGGCGGTGGAGGAGTGTTGGTGTATGGTGGCATCTCCATTGACGGGCGCACTGACCTCTACATCATTCGAGATGGAGCTCTGACTGGTCGCCGATATAGGGATGAGACACTCAGACCTATTATAGTCCCTTACGCTGCAGCAATCGGAGATAACTTCATTTTAATGGACGATAACTGCAGGCCACATCGTGCAAACCTGGTGGAGGATTTCCTTTTCGAGGAAGGAATCGTTCGAATGGAATGGCCAGCGTGTTCTCCAGACATGAATCCAATCGAGCACGTTTGGGACGCTCTAGGAAGACGAGTTTCTGGCCGCCAACAACCCCCAAAAACTCTCCAAGAACTGGAAAGAGCTCTTCTGGAAGAGTGGGGCAGAATATCCCAACTCGTCATTAATAGCCTCATTGAGTCCATGCCTCAAAGGTGTTCAACGTTGCTGGCCGCCCGTGGAAACCATACCCCCTACTGAAAATGATTTTCTTTGAAGAAAACACCTTTTCTTATTCTTTTTTCTCATATGCACAAATTGTGTTTTTTTCCTTTTGTACACAAATGCGCAATAAAATGCATTTTTTTCTGCCAAACATGTGTAATTTATTCTCATATAACCTACTATGTCTGTCGACCATGTATCAATCAACTAAAAAGTTTCCCAGATACAAAATCCACCTAAAACTGCAATATCCTTTAATTGTTTTGAGCAGTGTATTATTTTCATTCTAAAATGTTTCATTCTGGCTTACGTTGTTGTATGGAGCTTATTTCCTTGCACTTTGTAATTTTTAATATGTGTGGTTATTAAAAATAAGTTGCAAATGATTATATTAATGTATCAATAGCTATTTCTTAAGAAATTGTGGAGCTCTGCGCTTATTGCGAAAGGCTCACCAACAGCTGTTCAGACACTAAAACACATGCAGATTCAATGAAATTCGGACACTGATTCTGAAAAGATCTGAGATCTCATTCTATTAGCTTAAAATACATTATAGAAGGACGAATTATAATTAAAAAAAAACATTGGATATCTTCCAATAAACAGATTTTCGTTCATATCACTTTTATTGTGGAATTTTAAGGCTGAATCAACAATTGTTTTCAGGTTTGATCCAGTAAGATCAGTTAAAAATTTGAGAATTAAGCAACCTGTTTTTGTATATTCAACAACTCTATAAAAAATATTAAAAAAACCATTTTACATTTTTATTTTTAAATATGACGTTACTTTCATACATTTCTTTTTCTCTTTTAAATATTCACATGAAAATATATTTGTTCTTGGAAAGAAAGTATTATTATTTCTGCTGTCTTATAATTGGTAATTATAGTTTAAAAGATTGTCTCGAAATAAGAAATAGATGTTAAATGTAAATGTATTTTTTAATTTAAACTGTTTGGCAATGTTATAACTTTAAAATCTCCTTTAAAAACTGACGCAATTTAAATATGCAGTAATATAGCAATGAAATTTAGTGAAACAGTTGCTTTATGAGTAATTGTTGCATTTTCCAAGAATATATCATAATCAGTTTTTGTTTTTTAACCCTTTAACGTTCATTGGTTTCTGTACGAAACAACAAAATTTTAATTCCGATATGCAACAACGACACCAGAATTTTAATAAAGAAAAATTCATTTTATTATACATGTGGAAAAATGATTTTTTTCTTATTTACAAAAATATTTGTACGCAGTTACCTCTGTCAATCATTTATTTCAATAACTTAGCAATTAAATTGCTCTGAACGTTAAAGGGTTAAACGGGATCCAATATGCGAATAAAATTACGTTCAATTTGGAATAACTTATACTGAGATTTTTATTGCACAGATTTTGTTTATTATTCTCTTATATGAAAGCAGTTTGTAACTGCATTCAATAACTTTTTGAAATTACAATTTTGTATTTCAATTTTATTTTATAACATTCTTTCTGAAATTTTTTCCCGTGGGTGGAAACAATCGGAACTACCGTATCAATATGGATGCCATTTCGGAAAAAACAAATTCAATCAAAAATATTTTTTTCACAATATTGAATAGTATATCACGTTGCGATATTTTTAAAGCGAATTGTTACTTATTAACCCCTTCGCGACGGGAATATTTTACGAAAATTTTAATGTTTTGCCACCAGTTTTTAAAAACAGATATTAGAGCTTTATTAAATCTAGAAAATGTTCCGATTAAATAAGGCACATTTTACAGTAAAATTTTACTGGTGGGGATAAAATGGATTCTTAAGCCTTTTTACGGCACGTATACGTGTCGCTCGTCCCCAATGGGTTAATCTGTTATACTTAATTTTTTTCATTCTATTTATACTGAAATAGAGTTGTTCTTCAAAGAAGGCTTCGATGAGTAAAAATGGCGTCATAGTATAAATGAAATGAGTATTTATTTTGATAAAACTAAATATTTTATTACGAATGCGTTTAAAGAGTTAAGTTTTTTTTTCTCAACGTCCCTAAAATTTTCACACTTTCCTGTCAGAATTTTAAAACGATAATATTTATTCTAGAATTTCGTTATAGGTGTTAGAGGAATCTGACGCGAAAATTTTTAAATTAAAATACTGGTAGAAATGTGCGAAAATTTTAGGGATGTTGCGACGCCTGAAAGAGGCATCATTTTTGGATTTCGCCGGCACTTACATTAGAACCTTAAGTACGATCATTCAGATGCAAAATAGTGGCAAACGTGAAATCAAGCTTGGGACTCTTTTTGTTAGTAATCTATGAATTGTTAAAATATTTTTATAATAGTAAATATGATTGTGAAAAGTATGTAAGTAAATTTTTCAAAGGTGGAAACAATGTTATTTTTAGATTTTGTTGAAAAAAAAAAATATGATTATTTCATAGTGGCGTAATTTTCGCTGATTCAGGCAATACCAAACATCACAACTTCACTTAATAACTTCATAATTTCAAATTTAAATTTCATATTAGGGATAAATTCTAATAAATTGAATAATTTGAATAAGTTGAAATTAAACTTTAGTTAAAAATAATATATTCGTTTTAAGTTAGATAAGGTAATACAAAATTGATTATATATTATAATTATTTTTCTTATAATTTCAATAAATAAGTTCTTTTAAGCATTTAAATTTATAAAATTCGACGGGTGTCGACTCGTATTTATTTAAAAGGCAGCGTATAAAAAAATACGTATTTTTAAAATGTTTTTTAATTGTTTCGAATCTAATATACTTTTTAGTTTTCTTTCATTTTTTTCTAAAATGTCATGGTAATAACAAATTATTGAGATATTATTATCGAAGTCTAACACATTTTTCTTTAAATAGCAACTAGTAGAAAACTGCTTCTTAAAGTAATATAAATCGTGGATATAGCTCTTTTTTTGCTGGGCGCAAAAAGTTTTGAAATACCTGTCTTGTTTTGAATTTATGTTCGAAGTGCATGTTAAGTGTAAGTTAATACAGTAAAACCCCGATAATTCGGATTAATTGGGACTAGACCCAATCCGGATTATCCGGAGAATTAGAAAAAAATGAAAAAAAAATAAATAAATAAAACATGCTTACAGAAAATCACCTTTATGTTAAACTTATTGAATATTTACAAACAGTAAAAATGTTTCCTTTGTAATAAAAAGTTTGTAATTTTCTGCTGTGCCTGTTTTCTATACATTTTGCAAGCGGTACGGTCACGCATCCGCTTTAGCATAAGTAGTTCGTTGGGTGTAGTTTAAATAAGAGAGCTTAAGGTATTCTTCCGAAAAAATTTCAGAAAAAGTTTTTTTTTTTAATTCAGAATACGACAATGAAACAAGTTAATATTATGGATATTAGCTAATCGCTTCACAAACGTGAAAAAAAAATTACCAAACCGATCCGAATTAACGGGGTCCGAATTAGAGGGGCTCTACTGTAATTTCTTTTTTGTAGAAAGAATGCTTATTGGAGATTTCATCCAGGTTTTTCTGAAACTTTATTTAAAAGATATATGTGAATAGCTATATTTTATACAGGGTTTTTTCCTTTTTTATTTTCTGGAGAACAATTTTCCGGAATATAGATTAAGTGCTTTTCTTTTCACACAAAATCTAGATGCAATATCGGAATGATATTGAGGTAGATTTTGTGAGGAAAAGATTAAATATCGGGTGCAATGAATATCATTGAATATAATTGAAAATGAGCGTATAATTTCTTTAATAAATGAAAAACAATACTTTGAGAGTGGCTCATTTCTCGAGGAAATATTGTTAAAAGCATCTACAACATTATGCAGTAATTGTGGAACACACTATTTCGAGCGTGTAAGTAGAATAACGGGAGCTTTTTAGAAAAATTTTAATGTTTTGTCACCGGGTTTAAAAAATTAAAAATTTGTACCTTATTAAATCGAGAAAATGCTCCGATTAAATAAGGCAAATTTTTCTATAAAATTTTACTGGTGGGAATAAACACGGATTCTTAAGCGTTTTGCGGCACGTATATGTGTCGCTCATCCCCAAGGTGTTAAATGCCGACCGTTGTCTTTTTGCGTAATAACTCATGACGGTGGACTCTGCTCCAGCACAGAGTAATGCCGGTGTCACTAATACCAGGTTGCCGAAGGAGCACAACACGTTCCAAAATTCCCATTTTTGTGATGCTAAAGAAATAATAAACATACAGTTGAACGTGGCGGGTACAGTTACGATACAAATGCTTTTTATGAATGGTTTCTAAAAACATCAAGTTCTAAAAAATTGAAATGAGCGAAAAGCATTCTAAAAACAATCGAAATTTCAATTTCTATGGAATTTCACAGATTAGTCCACCGCACCTAACCATTTCGCATTCTGGCCTAAAACATCTATTAAGATAGGATGCAAAAGCCATTTCGCGATTTTATCAATCATTTGAAAAAGAAGTCGGCAAAAGACTGACGATTTCGGACATTGGCCGCTGAGTATACACGTAATAATTAATGGTTTACTTACAACAGTGTTTTGCCGTTGACTTAGTTGATTAAAATATTTTAATTTTGCTTGTATGTCTAAATTTTTTACCTAAACTTGTTTTATGCTCTTCTATAGCTTTACAATCACTTAATCGGAATAGCCTAAGGACAGCTTTCTATGCGCAACTATACATTCCAAATTTATTCCTTTTGAAAAAAAATGTCCAAAGAAACTTTTCTACTTTTTTTTAAACGATGTTTTACAGACTGGTTGAATCTTTTTCTCGAACTATTTTTTTTTTAAGAATAATAATTATTTTTAATGGAGCCTACACCACAGAAAAGTAATAATTTCATTTTTTTTTTTTTTTTTTTTTTTTTTAAAGTCTTAAAGAATAGCGAAAAAAAGTTTTTGTTTCTAATGATCGTCATTTTCGAAAAAAAAAAAAAAAAAAAAAAAAAAATAACGTTTTAACTAAATGTTTATGTAAGCTTCAGAGAATTAAACCTTTATTAATTATAAAAATTTTTTAATTATTACCTTTTTTTAATTGAGTGATCATATTAGTTTTGGATACTATTAACGGAGAAAATGATCGCCATTAAAATGGTACGTCATATACCTGCTGGTAATTCCCCGTCCGTCGTGGCAAGCGTGTTCTACATAATTTTTACAAACAAAGATTTTATAATAAATATAAATGTAATGTAAAAAGCGGCAAGATAATGTAATTTTTTTCTTCAATGGAAAAAATAATGGAAAAATCCATTCCTAGTTGACAAATATTTTGCATTTTTATAATCTAATTTTAATCTTTCAAAGTAAAATGTTATTCTAATTTGCATTTTACAAAATGCTTCAATCAGTTTGTTTTGTTCGATGTTTTTTATAACATAAATTATTAGAATGTTGGTACTTTAAATTCTGTAATTTACATTCTTTATAAAACGGCTGCTTGTTGATGAATCTTTCATTAACTCCCTTTATGAATTAATTTTTAATAGGAGGTTGGAGGCGCAAAATTAAATCTTTTATGTTTTGCAGATTTTTTTTTCTTCCACATGTGTAAAAGAGACAATAGTTATTCCGAATTTGATTAGGATTAAAATATTCATGAATTATTGATAAAGCGGGTGTTTTACATAAGAAAAGTTTGGAAATGGTTTGTAATATGGTTATATAAGAACATTGGCATACAATTTATTAATTTTATTCTCAAATTTCTTATTCAAAAGCAATTTCACACATAAAACAAGAATTTATGATGCATTCCCAATTTATTTTCTGGCCACGCTTATGTTTTTTTAATTGAGAAAATTATTTTAAATATCCGGTTCCAGGTTTATTCAGTACTGAAATATTAATAAATTATTGAAATATGTGCTCTTTGGTTGGGTAATAAAAATTTGGAAGCATTTTATATATATATAATTAGCTAGTTAGGAGCTTATATATTTAAATTTATATGAAAGTTAACTGCGTAATTTTCTGCATATAATCCGTGGATCAAAAAAATTTTTTTTGACCCAAAAATTGTATTTTGTAATTGAAGGCAAATATTTACGGCGATCTAAACAGTTATAGTCTAAGAGCTAGCAACGTCAAAAAACACGTCATTTTATCAAAGCTCATTTTTTATATGTTCTTCCCTATTATGTTGTAGTACGTTTGAAGGCGGTCTGGCAGTCCGGAAACGTTGCATTTACCTGTGGCAAAAGGGGTTGTGCAGGTCAAAAACTTCAAAATTACGTCATTTTATCAAGGCTCATTTTTTTTATATATTCTTCCCCTTAATGGTTTAAAACGTTTGCGGGCGGTCTGGCAGTCTGGAGACGTTGCATTTACTTGTGGGAAAAGAGGTTGTGCGGGCCAAAAAGCTTCAAAATTGCGTCATTTTAGCAGGATGTTTGTAACATTTGTTTAGAAGGTACCTGTACCCAATATGGACAGCCTAAGGAAAATTTATTTTATTCATCTTCATGTACACGTCATAGAACTCCAAAAATATATGACTAATATCCCTGTACTGTTGACTATCAGTATTAAAATTAGCGAGCTTGTAATTATTCTGCTTTAATTTAAAATGATAGAAACAAAAAATGTTTACAAGTGTAAGGAACCACCTGCCAATATTTAGGATATCCATGTTCATATTAGAGAAAGGTGGCTCCTTATTGACCTGTTACACAGGGTGTACGTAAGAGCCAATATTCCAAGCGATTTTAGAAGAGAGGGGATAGAAAAGTTTATCTTAAAGTATTACGGGGCGAGGGGGGGGGGCACAAGATATTGGGCACTCCAGAACATGAGCTTTAGGCGGGGAAGAGAGTCATTTCTGTTTGTGACTCTTTGAAGACCCATGCAAAACACATAGTTGATTTTGATTAGCTTTGCTGCATCTGTCTGTAGAATTTTGTTATGAATCTGAAGATTCACTTGCGTTACTTCCAATGTGGACATAAGATGTCCATATTAGGAATCGGGTGTAGTTTTAATAAATCTCGTAATAAATAAACAAAGAAAACATTTTTAAGCAATACATGCAAAAGCATCCGGAAATATGTTTTATCAGCTTTCTAAAACACTTCACTTTTCAATATTTAAAGTAAATTTACCATACCTAATAATAATACTTAAACTTATTTGTAATTACGATCAGCACATCTCGAAACAACAAGTTTCCTTCTAAATGGCGAACTGCGCGCTTTTTTGTACTTTCCAGGCTTAATTATCTTTTCGAAAGCTTTTGTTCACGGACATGTAATGCAATCTCTCGATCAGAATTGTTAATTTTAAATATATTAGGGGTGTCCATATTGAGAGCACTGTCCATATTGGGTACAAATTCCTTATTAAGTATTTGTGATATTAATGCCAGACCTTACCAATGTCACTAAGATCCTGCCAGATCAACATTTATAGATAACATATTACTCTTTGGCTATCAGAAAATTAATTGGCCAGATACAAATTCGGTTGCGAAGTTAATGTTAGACGGCTTTAAGTATGGCAACGAAAGTGGCTGCTTCAAGAGTGGTTTTTAGTTTAAAAATTTTAAGTAATGTTTACGTCATTTTATCAAGCAAAAAAATTACAAGACATTACTCTTTGGCTTGCAAAGAACCTATAATTAATTTGCCAGATATAAATTTGGTTGCAAAAATAATGTCAGACGGTTTTAAATTTGGCAAGTCCCTGTTTGAAGAGTGGTTTGCAGTTTAAAAATAATGTCACTTTTACGTCATTTTGTCAAGCATAAAAATTACAAGATATTACTCTTTGACTAGCAGACAACCTATAATTAATTTGTCAGACAAATTCGGCGGCAAAGTTAATGCCAGACGCCTTTAAATATGATAACGAAAGTGCCTGTTTCAAGAGTACTTTACAGCTGAAAAATTATAAGTCATATTTAAGTCATTTTATCAAACAAAAAAAAAGACAAGCTATAATTAATTTGCCACACTCAAATTCGGCTGCAAAGTTAATGCCAGACGGCTTGAAATATGGCGGCGAAAGTGCATGTTTCAAGAGTGGTTTGTATTGTAAAAATTATAAGTCATCTTTACGTCATTTT
Source organism: Maratus speculifer (assembly GCA_964019185.1). Lineage (NCBI taxonomy): Eukaryota > Metazoa > Arthropoda > Arachnida > Araneae > Salticidae > Maratus > Maratus speculifer. The sequence continues at coordinate 396,527,779 of OZ025295.1, forward strand.
ATCAAGCATAAAAATTACAAGATATTACTCTTTTGATAGCAGACAACCTATAATTAATTTGCCAGACACAAATTCGGTTGCAAAGTTAATGCCACACAGTTTTAAATATGGCGGCAAGAGTGCCTGCTCACAAGAGTGGTTTAAGTCGTAAGTTAAAGCCGTCTGGCACTAACTTTGCATCCGAATTTGAATGTGGCAAATTAATAACAGGTTGTCTGATAGCCAAAGAGTAAGATCTTATAATTTTTATGCTTGATAAAATGACGTAAAGATGACTTATAATTTTTAAACTATAAACCACTCTTCAAACAGGCACTTTTGTTAATTATTTCCTTAATCCGAAAAGACTCGAATTTCTGTTTTTAAAAACCGGTGACAGAACATTATAAAGTTCGTAAAATGCTCCCGTCGCGAAAGAGCAAAAAACATTCAGTCGGATTATCTTACCACTTCATTGTAAAATTTTTGTCAATCAATTTGGCAATCCTGGAAAAATGCTTAACTCGGAAGAACGCGCGCATATCCAGTGTGTGAATGGATTTTAATTTGTGTGCAGATGAAAGAATTTTGTTTAGTACGTTGAATAAAAGGAGGAATAGAATTCACAAAATTCATTGTATTTCTAAAAAAATTCTTAACAAGCCAATAGGGTAGTTATTATTAACCAAATCATGATAAATTTTACATTTTTCTTTTCAAAATCATTACTGGAACTGAAATACCTAATGGCTCTGTACTAGACAAAACGTACGACGAATTAAACAAAATCCTTCCATCTGCATCCCTTATTATAAGGGTATTTCTGATAAAATTTTCTGGCATTTTAAAATCATTTAATGTTGGTGTTTCTTTTAAATCTATATATAAATTTAGTTCTTTCTTTAATAAGCATAAATTTCAATAAGGTAAGTCTAAATTACCCTAATTTCCTGCGTATAATCCGCAGATCAAACAATTCTTTTTGGACCCAGAAATTTTATTTAGTGATTGAAGACAAATATTTACGGCGATCTCACAAGTTACATTTCTTTTTAAACAAATTCTGTGTCGAAAAAGAATTGTTTGATCCGCGGATTATACGCAGGAAATTAGGGTACCCGGTGTTGTCTATGTCATTCCCCGTAGAGATTGTGATAGTGTATACAATGGTGAAACAGGCAGATCTTTAGAAATTCACCTGAGGGAACATATCAGTGCTCTAAACAGCGGTAATTTAAATTCATAAATTGTCCAACAATGCGTTCAAACGAAACACATCCCGCAATTTGCGAAGGCCAGTATCTTAAAATCAGGTTGTAGCAATTATCACGACAGAATTCTCATTGAAGGTTGGTTCATTTGCTTACGATCGCCACCTTTGAATGAGGCTCGTGCTGTCCCCAATGAATATTATCTCTTTCTGAATAATAATAACTAAATGTAACTGTCTTGATTTGTTCCAATATTTGTTTTGCAATGAATTATTATTTGTACTGGCGAGGCCTTGCGTGTAGCTTGGCGAAGAGTTTACTTTTGTATTTTTAAATGTTTTTTAGTGTTTTAATTTTTTGTATACATATTTTATTTACTTTTAAAAAAATGTATTCAAGTCTGTCTTAATTTATATTATTCAATCTTTTAATAAAACTAGGTTGCCTATCAAATTTTTAATTTATACACCAACACATAAAAGATAAAATTGAATATTTGGTTGAATAAAATTAATATATTTTTTTAATGTCATGCCAAAACAATTTTAAAAAGTTTCCCTAAACTTTTCACCTATGTTTTAGTGTTACGTTTTATAAAAATTTTTTCTTGATGCACAATATTCCAAATCTGAATGTGTAAAAATAAAAGTCATTTTTATATTGTAACGCACAACTTATTTTTATACATACAACAGTTAGACAATTTCGTTTATTAAATAAATAATTCATTATTAAGTGTAATGAAAAGACGATGAATTAATACATCACTGCTAAAAAATAGATACTTGTGATTTTGAAGGAAAAAATAAAATGAAGAGCTAGAACTGCAATCTGCAGTATTTGATCAGTAATAAAAGACCGTTACTTATTTTTCTTTTGATTTAATGATTGATTCTATTTTTTGTTGTTGTGATTTTACAAAAATACATTAAGCTGTCTCCCTACTGCTTCTTTTAATAATTGTTTCTTTAAACTATCCCAGAACACTTAATAGCATAGTACTTATATTTTATGAAACATAATGGGGAAAGTTTTAATATTCTTTTTTCAAAGCTTTTAAAAGGGAAAATCAAATATTATTTTCAGTTTCATTTTATAACTCGAGTTTAAAGGACTTTTTAATCAAGAATCATTTCGAGAAAATGTTCTTTCATGCATTTATGTCAAACAAAATCGTCACTTGTTTGTAGAAAATAGTCTTGATATCATTTTTTAATGAAGTGCTTTTTGAAATCATGAAATTTTACAGTAAAAAAGTAATAGATAAACTGTTTTTGACTGTTCGGCACTTTCATGTTTGATATTTAATAATTAAAAATTTGAGTTTGTATCACTTAGAAGTATTCAGAAAAGTATTTTTTTTTTCAACAAACTTGTTTCTTCATATGTTCTTTTTCTTTAACAAACACTAAGCGATTTGTAAAAAAAAAAAAAATAACAAATATTTTTACATAAATCAATTAAATTACATTATTAGATAAATTAGGGAACATTTTATTTTTTATTTATTTTTTTTTTCGAAACAATTCTCAAAATTCTCAATCTAAAAACAGCTTTATTTTTATCTGTTACTATTTAAGATTAGTTATCTAGAGCAGCGACTCTAAATCTATGGGTCGTGGCGGGTATTTTGGAAAATCGCGGAACAATCGAAATTTGACCCCAAAGTATCTTTTATTTAACCTGTTTAAAAAATCCTAATAAATACAATATTTTACAACCACAATAACATAATAATGAAAACTGTTACCCTAACCCTCTCATGCATAAATTATTTACCATTATTGGTCATCTTTTTTCAGTATTACCTTTATTTTATTAAAAATGAGAATGAACGCATTGTAAATTATATATACTTTTACTGTTCTGCATGCTAGCTGATATCTGTCCGTAAATTAAATGTCCGTAAATGAATGTTTTTTTAAATTAAAATTTTTTAAATTTAAATTTTAAAAATTTTTAAGGCAATTTTTATCTGTCTTCATATGAGGTCCGTATGAAGGAGTGGGTTAAAGTAAAACTTTGTGGGTGTTTTCTGACTAAAATGATTTAAACATTACATCCACACATTAGCGACGTTTAAATAATTATCAGTAGACAGTTATTGTTGCTAGGCAACAAGTAAATGGAAAAAATATAATGAAATATTATACAATTTAAATTTTAAAAAAAATTCTAAAACACACTATTTTATATTATTTTAACATATGTATAAAAAATAACCCAAATTTACAGAAAAAATTAACAAAATCTGACAAATGCATTTACGAAATTTCAAATTAATAGGAATAACTTAAGACCCGAATTGAGAAATTTCAGTATTCATAATTTATCATTTAAATCCATTAATAAAAAGAGGCATTTTCGATTAACAATGAAATTTGTCTAAATTGCCATAGGAAAGCATCGTGGTGCAAAATAAAATTTTCAGTATTTTCCGAACAAATAAACCAAACATAACCCAAAACTATGGAGTTAAATCCGGGTATTTCAATTAATTTCAAGGAAATCGGATGCTTTTTACGGCTGTTATTGCGGAACAGACAGACAGGGAGACAAAAAGACAGAAATCAAAAAATTTCATGTCACTGACGTTTCGGCAACTATTCTCCAGTGCTGTCAGCTGGCTAACTTTTTCTAATTTAGATTTCTTGATTGGTACCACTTTTCTCAAATAGCTGATTTCTACTTGTTTTACCTTAACCCTTTCCAGTGCAAACAAGTTCTGTTCTTAAAATGAGAAATTACCAATTGACACCGGAATTTACAAATGATTTTTTTTTTTAATTAAGAACTTTTCAATTTAAGCTCTCATTGTAAAAGCAAAATTTTATTAAGATATTATTGGTGCTGTTTTCAAGTTTGGAATTAAAATTAGGTGTGCTCAGAGTGGGACCACTAGGCCGGAATTGGTTAATTAATATGCCATTAAATAAGGCGAATTTTACTACTTCAAAAACGTAGGGCCAATCATGAAATCATAATGTAAGAAAATTTAGTCTACTCTCAACTAGAGGTCTGCACGGGCCGGGCCGGGCTCGGGCCTTACTTCTGAAGACTCGGGCCGGGCCGGGCCGGGCCTAGTCACTAATCTTTTCGGGCCAGGGTGGGCTCGGGCCTCATTTTTTTGCGAGAGTATCGGGCCGGGCGTAACGTTTTTATTTCCATACGAAGCCGAGACTGATTCCATTCTTCCTAGTTTTCATGGACCAAAATAATCAGTTTCTATTGAATCCTCCTATATGAAAATCCTTTTCTCGACTTTTTACAAATCAGCAATATTTGGCTTTGTCCAAAAATTTCTGCAAAAAAAGCATATACTTTTAAGCCGTCATTATTCTACAATTAAACATTAGAATTTATTCCTTTTAAAGAATCGTAGATTACTAGGCGTTTTAAAATAGAATTAAACACACACACAAAAAAAAGAAAAAAAACATGATTATGACGGAATTTTTTTTTAAACTGAAAACTGAAAGTTTCTTTTAAAATGTTCATCCATGCAAAATAAATACAACAATACGGGAGAAAAAAAATATATTAAATATTTACATCTGTTAAGAAGGGAATGCATTTTTTTTTTTTTCGTTCCAAAGCGATTTCGTCTTTGGAAATTTTACCATATACCGCTTTTTCGATTTTTTGTCTCCATTACAGGGAATATGGATTAATAATACTAGTGATAACTGAAACATTTACATACAACAAACAAAGATTCATTTAAAAGCATAAATATCGCAGCCTACGGCACTTCTGCATAAATGGAGATTATAAACATGGAAAAAAAAAAGACTAATATAATTTTTTTTTGGTCAGAACTCTTCCATAAGATTAAAGATCAATGTTCTGTAGGAATTCACTCGAGCCGGGCCGGGTTCGGGCCGAATTTTAAACTTTTTTCCGGACCGGGCCGAGCTCGGGCCGAAATTTTAACTTTCGGGCCGGGCTCGGGCCGAAATTTTAACTTTCGGGCCGGGCCGGGTCGGGCCAATAATTTTTTCGTTCGGGCCGGGCCGGGCCCGGGCCTAAATTTTAACTTTCGGGCCGGGCCCGGGCCTGGAAATTTCGGCCCGTGCAGACCTCTACTCTCAACACTGCTATTTTGATGTAATCTACAAAAGATAAACATTGCCACAGTGTAACGTAACATGAACTTCTTTTCTTTATTTCACTTACTGTCACTGAGACACAAGATGACACGATCGATATAATGTCCAAAAACGCACATACACTCAGGCGCGAGATATTTAATATTTTTCACATTTGCAACATAGTTTTTCCGGTGTGTTTTAAAATATAGATTTTTATATTTTTTAGTATACAAAATTGATTTATTTGGAAATCGTAAAAATTAAAGGGTAACCTTTTCCGGCACGGGCAAAATCTGTAACAAAATGAGAAATTATTGACTGACACCAGAATTCACAAATGAATTTTTTTTACATATTTTGAAATCCTTAATTTAAGCTTTTATTGTAAATGCAAAATTTTAATAAAATATTACTGGTGGCTTTTGCAAGTTTGTAATTAAAATTAGGTATCCCAGACCGGGCACAGTGTGCCGGAAAGGCGTAAGGTGCAATGATAGTTGATCAATTAATCATTTTATTTGTTTTCCAGATGTGCCGTTTTTTGGTCTTTCGCGCTTAAAGTTATGCAATAGCCTATGATTTTCTTCATTTGCTTGTCTTGTGAAATGTGACACAGGGTACACCATTACACTGTATTTTAAGCGACAAATCGTGAAACGAGAAAGATGGTTAAAGCAAATCGGTAGTTTCCCCAAAACCAAACTTGTCTCGTAGTCAAGAACGTGCGGACATATTAAACTTATTAATGCAGAAGCCACATACTACATTCGATCCATTGTAAAAGGGATAGCGAAAACTTCAGGCATGTTGCCCTATTGTACATACATCAATATGTTTTATTAAATAAGTTGTGAAACGACGTTAATTACAATTCCAGAATATGGAAGTTGGTGAATGGCTTTCGAGAAGTTTTCTAATGTAGTAGAGAGAGCCATGTTAATGTTATGACCGTTATTATGATTGAATGTTACAGATATAATAATATATCAGGGTTCGTATTCATCTAGGAATTCAGAAGATTTTTATTGTTCTAGTATCAACAATTTTGTAAAATACTAGTTGCTACATCTGAAAACGGATAATCCCTCACCCCCCCCCCTCAATAAATAAAACGAATATTACATTAAAAAAATTACTTCCAAATCCTTCCAGACTAAGTACACTGTTTTTGAAAAATTTTGATATTTTTCGTATGTATAATATGTACAAAAATTTTCAAAAATAACAAAAATTACATATACGGGGAAGGAAAATATCGGCCATTTTTCCATTTTACTTTCAGCCCCACCAGTGACCGAGAGGATTAGACCTCTCAACTGGTAGACGGCAGGTGCTGGGTTCGAACCCAATCACGCCTAACCGTTCGGAGTTTTCGTGGTTTTCTTCGAACCTTGCGTAAATACGGGTTAGGTTCCCTTAGAAAGACCCCCACGCAGGGCACTCCCCCCCGGTCCTATATCCCTAGTGTAGATAATCGGACGACACCAAATAAACCAAACCAAACCATTTTACTTTCATAAAATACGCCATTATTTTTAGATTTAAATGTATGTTTATTACAAGTAAAAATAGTTTCATTCCATCTATTATTATCGTAATAAAGTATAAGTTGCACAAATATTACAAAATCACATAAATTCAATGGCAATTACTAAAAATATATGTTATATATGCAGGGGTGCAAAAATGTAGGCGCCAGAGGGTAGTCTCTCACCACTAAAATTTTAAAGTTTTTTTTTGCTCAAAATTTAATAGGAAATTTACACGAAATATTATACGAAGAAAAACGAAATAAATTTTGTGGTGAGAAACTGCCTGCTGGCGCCTAGATTTTTGCACCTCTGTATATATGTATATATATCCTCTAGTATTTCTGTAGGTGTTTTTTTACACAAACATAGAATTTTTTAAAGAAATAAATTCATTTCACTTTAGGTTATTTTTTAGTATAAGTATGTTAAATGTTTTAATATAATTATTAGCACTGTTGCTTAATAATTTAAATTTTAACCACTTAATTGTCGCATTAAATTACGATTTAAAAACTCAAATTCATAATTGGTACCACTTTAAAAAATATACAATATTCATCTCATTTAATGGACAAATAAAATGATACCAGAATAAAACCAATCAAACTATTTTATAAAACTGGTGGGAATCAAACAATTCTGAATTAAAGCCGTGAAGATTGCAACCCGTGAATGTCTCGGGCGTGACGATTAAGTGGTTAACTAACTTATTTGTTTACATCGAAATACATTTCTGAATATGTGCGTAGATCTTTTCACAGTATTGTAATTAGTTCTAAAGTTATTTTAATATGCATGAAATTGAATTTTAATTTATTTTGCTGAATTGAGTTTAATGGATTTTTCAGAGCGCTACTTCTAATTACTTGATAATATTTTTATATAAGATTTTGAAACTTGATAAAATGACATTTCCTGAAGTGATTCTGTAAGAAAAAGGACATAGGCGGATAAGCACAAGAAACATAACTTTCTATGAAATTTCTTGATTTTTTTTACAGGTGTGTCTACCTATCTGACAATTTATTTCCCCTTCTATTACCTTACAAATATTGATATTTTATAAAATAACTGTGAATTTTTGTATAATTTTCTGATTATGAAAAATGTGTGAAAAAGCAATTAGAAAATTTAGATAAATAAAAATCAAATCTTGTAGTTTTCCGAAAATTACCATTTTCTTGTGAAACATTCTTCATATGTGTGCGCATATTATATATAAATACCGAAAGTTTGCGTTGCGTACTACATATAAATATTTGCAAATATATGTATAAAAAATATTAAAATTCATTTAAAGACGTTATTTGGGGCGGAACTAATCATTTTCAACACTTCAAGAATTTTTTGGTTTTTCACTTATATAATTGCTTTATTTTGAATTTTAATGAGGACATGGGCATAATTCTCAACGCTGACGATATGATATTGACAACTATGATTACAAAAAATGAAGATTGCAACGATAACATCGCATTTAAACTTTCAATGTGCCTGTTAACCCCTTGAGAGGCAAAGCACTTCTGTTCATAAAATGTTCAAATGATTGATTGACACCGGAATTCACAAACAAATTTATATGATAGAAAATAAAGATGTTTTTCGCGTACATTGTAAAAAGCAAATGTTAATATAAAATTCCGGTGCCAATGTGGCATAAGGGAATTAAAATTAAGTGGTATATATAATATACCGGTACCCTTCAAGGGGTTAAAATAAACTTTTGAAACTTATTTTATTTATTTTATACTTTCCAATGTGAAATCACGCCGCGTAATTCTCCTTCGTTATACCATTTGAATGTTTATATTAATTGGTACAACTATGTTATCGCGTCGACTAATTTCGCCAAATTATACAAATCGCCAAACTAATAACCAAATATTGACATATTTTTTTATTTTAAATAACGAAAAATAGTAGAATATTAATAAAAGTCGAAATAAAAATCACTTAATGACATTTTAAACACTTGAATCGTATTTAATGTCATTGAAAGTGACATTCACAATCATCCATTATTGTCATTTAATCTTTTAATTTGGCGATAATTTTTGGTCGACGGGATAACCTAGTAGTACCTAATAATCTTTAAGATAAATGCTGGCAATGAATGTTTTTCTGATTTTAATTGTTTAAAGCAATAATTCACGGGTAATATGATAAACTTTTTAATTTATTATTTTGTTTTGAAAGCAATTTTCAAGAATTTCCAAATTATGCTGGTATGTTTCAATGAAGAGAAAAAAAATCTGTAATTTTTTTAAATTTGAATTTTAAATAATTTATTTAACCCATTCCTGCACAATAGTCCCACTCCAGGCACATCTAATTTTAATTCCAAATGGCGCCAATAATATTTTAATGAAATGATTTTCAAATGAAATGTTAAATTAAGGGGGTCATAATTTCTAAAGAAGCCATTTGTAAATTCCTCAAATTTCTCATTTTACGAACAGTTTGCCCGTGTCGGAAAGGGTTACAGTAATTTCGCGCGTATCGGCCGCACCTCAGATAAGTCGATTTCCTTCCAGAATATATTTTAAATAAAATATGACTTTCTCTTACTTAGCATTTCTTTGATTTCTTTTTTACTATAAAATTTCCGGTGTGAAAAAAAATTAACTGAGCCGCGGAGGATACGCTCAGAATTACGGTACATCAATTTCATGTCACTAAAAATATGAAAATATATGCGAAATTATGATATATATTTATTTAAAAATGGCTCAAGTTTGTGCAAAAAAAAAAAAAAAAAAAAAAAAAAAAAATACATCATGTCTAAGTATTGGCTTTCAGAAGTACTAAAATATGTTTGAAATTTCAAACAACTTAAGTTAAACAATTTTAAATTTTCTGAAACTGTTAACACTGCATACATTTTTTGTAATGTGAAACAATATGTAAAATTCAAACAAAATGTTGTTAGTAATGATCTAAAATATGCTTTATGAAATAAATAGTGATATCTCCCGCCAATTTTTGATGCAGTTTATATAGGTTCTATTTCGAACCCTTTTAAAAGACCCACAAATTCACAGAATAATAATTCCAAACCTGAAAAGACAGGCTTGTACAGATACTTGTAAAGGCTCTACAAGTATTATATAAAGTTACATAGTGTGAAAAATAAACATATATTCATATTATATGTATTCGTAAGCATATATTCGCATAAAGACGTTCTTAAAAGAATTTAAAAGAACTTTCCAATATCGTCAGACAGCAGCGCTTGCTAAATTTTATTTGAACAACTCTTGCAGTTCCACAGACTTTAATAATGCCAAGTTAAAAATTCCATGCAATACTGGTATTGATGATCTACAGGAAAAATCCGTTGAAATTATGATTACAAAATCTGAAGCTTGTAACGATCATTTTATTTTATACTTTTCAATGTGAAATCACGCCGAGTAAATCTCCTTCGTAATACCATTTGAATGTTTATAATAATTTTTTGAGATAAATGTTATCATTGCATAATTTCCTGATTTCAATTGTTTAAAGCAACAATTCACAGGTTATATGATAAACTTTTTAATTTCTAGATGGTTTTATTTTGTTTCGGAAGCAGTATAACAGCCTTTTACTGATGAAGATCAAAACATACATTATCTTACATTTACTTTAATGTTTCTATAACTTATCGACTTTACAACAAGTTATGCACCATTTAGTAAAATTGTGATGTTTATTTGAAAAAAAATAAAAGTTAAAAATATTAATTTCCCGGGCAGATATTTTAAATGTACGAATGTATCAAATATCCCATAGACTTTACATTAGCAAGAGGAATTCGGAAGCGGAGTGACCAGCTTCCTTAAGGATTGATTCATTGTGACGTCGTTGAAGACAACAAATTTCAGGAATCTTAAAAATCTATTTACGTAAATGAATGAATCCGAAAAAATCTAAATATTTTTAACATACTTTTTAGCTCACAGGCTGTCATAGCCTGAGAGCTTATGTGCCCGTCCGTTCTGTATGTACGTTCGTATGTTCGTGCGTAACGCGATAACTCATGATAAAAATATCCGATCCACTTGAAATTTTGTATGTAGGTATATCCTGACAAGGCGCTTCCCTGATTAGTTTTTGGAGTTCATTCGATATGTATAAGAGGGGGAACGGGGGGCTCATGTCCCACCCCTTAATTGATATGAATGGGTTTTTTATGCAGAATTAGCAGTTTTCGTTCAAAATTCAGATTAGGATCATTCTGATGAGGCGATTCCGTGACTGTTATTAAGTGTTCATTGAATAAGTATAAATAATTGGAACAGGGGTTCTAATGTCCCCCCCCCTTAATTTATGTAAATGTTTTTTTCAAGCAGAATTTTCAGATTTCGTTCAAATCTCTGAATAGTTTTGGAAGTTTAATGGTTAAGTATAAAAGAGGGTAATAACTCCTTTTAATTCATATAAATACTAAATGGGTTTTTATTAAGAATTATCTCATTGCTCTGAATTTTGGATATAGAATTTTTACATGATAAAGCATGTCTTTGATAGTATAGGAGGTTCAATGATTAAGTATAAAAAAAGAGGAAAGGGGAGAGCTGTTTCCCCTTATTAATATTTTTTCGAACGGAATTAACCCTTGAAAATATAAGGCTTTAATGTACAATTAGTATTTGTAGCCTGTGAGCTCAATGCCATCAGTTTAACTGGGCAGTATTCTTTTATTTTGTCCATTATTATTGTTTTCTTTTTTTTTTTAAATGCGCATTTAGTGATTCAGAATCGATAGATTGATAAATTGCTATAACATACGGTGCCCCGTTCTTGCATGAACAGTTAATCTATTAATCCTTTCGAGTCGGGAGCCTTTTACGAAATTTCTAATCTTTTGTCATCGTTTTTTAAAAACAGAAAATGTGTGTTATTGAATCGAGTAAATGCTCTGATTATATAAGTAAACATACATTCTGAGTTCTTCATGCAGCAGGCATGCCGGCCGCTTGATCCACAGGGGTTAACAATACTTTTGCTTGCTAGACATTCTTTCGTCTAACAGTAAAAATTTAATTTGCCACCGGCAAAATTATATTGTTTTAAATTTTAACTAGCTGCACCAGTCGAAACTCGACGGAAAAGAATATATATTAGGTATGATATGTATCAATCTTATATAGACAGTAAAATACTGAGCGAAATAAACAATTGCCACCTCTTAAAATACGGATAACATAGCTTTTCACGATGAAGATAGACAAACTTCAGAAAATAACAAAAAATAAGGAAAACAACTCTTAAATTATTATGTTGTACTTAACTTCAGCTACAAATATTTTTTTAATGCAGTTTCTAAACCTTAAATATTATTTAAATGCCAAATTATTTAGGAAGTTAATATTATACCGCGGAAAACGATTTCAAAAATATCTGCATAGTTTATTTTTTCTCCGTTTAAATATCGCTTGATAACTGTACAATAATTATAATAGCAATGAAACATTTTATAATAGAAACAGGGACTTACTAAACTGCCTAACCAACCCACTACATATTTACAGTACTTGCAATAAATTTAATTTATTTATTGGTTTGTATCCTCCATGAATTTGTAAAAATTAATTTTATTGTTATGGCAACGAAAAAAAAGACGATACCTATGTTATTAAAAAGAATAAAATTTTTGTATTTGTTGCTGAAATGCAGAATTTTTTTTATTTTATTTTAAACAATAACTTAATGCAATGAAATGATTTTAATTATTTTTTGATATTATATAAGATAGAAATATAATAATACCGGCATATCACAGATTTTATTCTTTTTTTTTTCTAATATGACATCATTTACACCTTTAGAAATACTCACCTTTTCTTAAATAAAAGCGTGATTTATGCAGTTATTTAAGAATTCTTTAGTTTCATAAAATATTCATTATAATTAAATAGAAATGGAGCAGTGTATAGAAGTATTTTCATGTGTGCACACCACGGACTTTTAAATTAATAGAAGTTCACTTTATTTAGATGAAGGAATTAAAGTCAGTGAATATGACATCATCACTGACACAGCTATAACAATGTATATTATATTCATGGAATAAATTTATCTGGTTTCTGTATGACGACATTTTCTCCATCGATAAAATTTCACTTTAGATATTTTATTAAAGTTTATCTTCTGTAATTTTACTTACATAATACTTAATAATATTAGTCAGTAAATAAACTGTGTATTTCAGAGAATAACTATTTGCAATCATTTTATTCTGATTAAATTTTACGAAAACCTTTATTTATTTATTTATTTATTTCGAAATGCGATTATACATTCCTCGATGAGATCAAGCTCCTGATTGGAGGAAAATAATGAAAGAAAATAAATTTTGAGAAAAGCTTAACCTGTTGCCACTGTTTTGAAGAAATGTCATGAAAAAGCTTTTAAAATTAAAAATAAAATATAAAAATTGAAATAAATTAAAATTTAGCCAGAATGGGCACATCTACACATAAACAGCTTTCATTTAAAAAAATAATTATCAAAATCGGGCCAGTAGAAAGCTCAGGGCTGATGACCAAAAAAACAGCCAGGTGTTTTAAATATATAGATAAGTGGCAGTAAAATATATCAGATGTGTCGTGGCAACCATTTTCTTTATAGTAGGAAGATATGGTCAAGGTTGTAACTGATTCGTCCGTACGTCGTACGCGAAGAAGAATTCGCTTGATCCATAACTTAAAATTCTTTGACATCGCTAAAATTTATATATGAAATTTCAAACCATTAAACACTTTGCGTCGCAGGACAAATTCCTTGCTTAACTGTTGAAGTTAAAGACTGACACCGCAATTTGAAAAAACTTTATTTGTAAATTAGAAAAAGCCATCATTCGCGCATTCAATAAACAGCAAATTCTTTTAGCAAAATTCTGGTGCCGATGTCGCGTTTCAGAATTAAATTTCATAGATATATCACCGCGCCGCAATGGGTTAGTGGCAGAAACACATCTCAAAAAGGAGATTTTTGCTTAATTATATCAGAAAAAATTCCGGATTAACCCCTTAACCCATTAGTGCCTAGCGTCCCTTTTTAGGGACGCTTATGAAAAATCCAAGAAAGAAACCTTTCACACCAGTAAACAGAAAGATAGATAAACACTATTTTTCACGAGACAAATTCCTCAATAATTTAAGATAAAAGTTATCCTTCTTTTAAAAGTGGTGGGAAACGCAAAATTTCTTTTTTAACGAAGAAAATAACTTGGGCATTAATGGATTAACTGATTTTCCCGTACACCGTTCGGGCAAGACGAATTTGCTTAATTCATCATTTACAGCTTTTTCAAACCACAATCGTTTAAAAAAAATAATTTCATACTATTTAAAGGCTAAATATGTTTAGAGTAAATGTTACGAATATTTTATTTAAAAAATTGTGATGAGAATCCGTTATATTCAATTTAATGAAAGGAAAAGAAAGAGCCAGTTAAAGGGTTAAATAATGTAAAATTTACAGTAAAAATTTACTGGAGAGAATAATAAATTATGATTTGAAGTCATTTGCCAGTACGTCTTATGGGCAAATCTTGAATAGAAAAAACACGTTATCCATATGGCGTGCGGTTAAAATAGTGAAGCTTCAACTGTAACCGATTTTGTAGGAATTCATTACCACTGCGGTGAACTTTCACCTGTAAATGCAGAAAATATCTCTTTACAAAAATGTCCCATTCAAAGCTTGAATCTAAATTACGGTAAAACCGCGATAATTCGGATTAATTATGACTAGACACAATCCGGATTATCGAAAATACGGATTATCCGGAGAAGTAGAAAAAAATGAAATAAAATAAAGCATACTTGCAGAAAATCACCTTTATGTTAAACTTATTAAATATTTACACACAGTAAAAACGTTTACTTTGTAAAATAAAAGGTTGTAATTTTCTGGTGTGTCCGTTTTCTAGAAACTTTTGGAAGCCGTACGGCTAGTCGCTTCTGAAACTTAAAAAAATGACCAAACCGATCCGGATTGAACTGAGATACGGATTAACGGGGTCCGAATTAGCGGATTTCTACTGTAATGTCAAAAACTCACATTCATTGTAAGTACATTGTAAGAGTTTACTTCTTCCGTAATACGTTCGACAGATTATGACTACCAAGAGAACCTCATGTCTGTGACAGGGTAAAGAATGTACTACCTGGAAAAATTGTTACCTGTAAAAAGAACATAATTTGTTTACAATACTTGTGAGAGAAATTTCTTATCAGTAAGGCAAAATTAACTGATGGAAATTTTAGCACACGGCAGTCAGAAACTGTTTATCCGATTAAATGATACAACTGCTATCTTGTGACGAACTCCTTGAGTTATTTCATTCGCAAGTGATAGACTGTCTAAAATATATTTGAAAGATAAAATTTGAAACTACCACTTTTAAATTCACGAGGTGGAACCCGTCGAATTTCGACGAAAGAAAATGTTTAGGAAGGAACTGTTTTATTGACTTATAATAAACCTACAAAATTAGCAACAGTAAAGACTGCATCTTAAATTGGTCAGTGTAATTTTCAAATAAATATTATTTTAAGCTATATATATATATGTATGTATGTATTTTTTTTTATACAAATTAGCTCTCCAAGTTATTAAAATTAAGTTTTAATCACATATGTAATCAGTAAAGCATAATAAAGATCAGTTATGATGAAATTAGCAATTGAGACTTTTATGTTTGGTATAAAACGAATGAAAAAAATTCCAAATTGCCATGATCATAGAATTTCCATGTGAAATCTAAACTCATCATAATTTTTATCTTCTCAAAATTTACATACGCACTTCTTATAGTATTTTAATTTGATTATTTTAAAATCCCCTGCTTTTTTCCATATAAAAAGAGGTTATTTGCATCCGCTACAAATATTACGGATTTTAGGGATTCTTAAACAACAGCTTTAGAAAAGTATGCATATGACGTCATTAGGACGGAATATTTCACAAACGCAGCAAAAACAATATTCAAGACACTCGGCAAAATAATTCGGATATCTGATGATTCATAAATGTTCACTTTTTTATTAATAATAACTTCATGTTTTATCAAAAATCATTCATTTGCAATTTTTTTTTTTTTACAAAATTTGAAACATATTATTACATACATATGGATAAATAAAATTGCAATCTTTTAGCTTTCTGATACGAAGGAGTAAATGCGGTGAAGTCACTCGAATATTCTTTAAAATACATTTTTGTAAGGAAAAAGTGTTGTATCATGTGTAAAGTAAGTTTGCAATAAACTAAAAAAAGCATTTAATTGATGAATAAAAACGCAATAAAGCCTAGATTCATCGTATTTTATATCAGACGATTTTTTTGGACATGATATTTTTATTATGGTTTTTATCAATTTTAAGAAAAAAATGGCGTATTTCTGTTGCCACAATTACAAAATTCGTTCTAAAAACTATAAAAAAAATAATAATAACTCATAAATAAATTGAAATACAGCTTTCAAACAAATTACATTTAAAAGTTTTTTTTTTCAACACGACATTGTAAAAATTGAAAATGTGCGATTTTTATAAATATAAAATTTGTGGTTTCGAAAAATGTAAAACCGAACTGCATGCAAAAATGTTGCCATTCCAAAATGACGTATGCGTTACGCACAGATACGTGTGGCCTTTATAATATTGATATAAAGAGACAATACATACCGATTGTAAGAGAAAAGAAAATTATTTCGATATGACATTTCATGCAAAAATAATTGAAAATACTGAGACAGTCTATTCATATGGAACAATTTTTTATTAATACAATGGGAATAAAAAGCTATATAAAAATTAAAACTTTACAATAAAAATGAATTATTCTTTATTATCATTATCAAATTTAATCTTTACGTGTGCCAGAGAAATTGTCTCACAGAAATTATCTGGTATGCGAAACATAGGTTCGCCAACCCCATGACTTAACCCTTTCCGGTACACTAATTTACCTAATTTTAATTCCAAACTTACAAGCGGCACCAGTAATATTTTAGTAAAACTTTGCTTTTACAATAAAGGCTTAAAGTAAAGAATTCAAAATATTTAAAAAATTCGTTTGTGAATTCCGGTGTCAGTCGATAATTTCTCATTTTAGTACAGATTTTGCCCGTGCCGGAAAGGGTTAAACAGTAATGTAAGCAGCACTGTAAAAGATTATAATAAGTGGACAAACTCAAAAACAGTAAAAATAAATATATTATTAAGAGTATTTTATCAGGAATAAGTTATTTAAGAAAGACAAAAATTTCTGTTCAATTTTGTTGGTGGAAAGGCGGTAATCAGAAACTGTTGATCGGATGTTAACCCTTTGCGGCGCAGGGCATTGCTTAAGTGTTGAAAATAATGACTGACACCGGAATTTGAAAACTACTTTATTTCTAAGTAAGACAACGCTATACTTCACGCATTCAATAAACAGTAATTTTTTAAAACAAAATTCCGGTGCGAATGTAGCGTTTGAGAATTAAAATTAAGTGGTTTATCTATGAAACCACTACAAAGGGTTAAATAATCAGACGCCATCTTGGGCCCACCTCCTCAGTTACATCAATCGGAACTCGTAGACAATACACTCTATGTCCCTTTCTGTTTGTTCCTAACTCCATTATTGAAGGCGGTTCGTAAATGTGGAAGTCTTCATCATTATAGTATATTATTTACAATTTCAACATAGCGTAATTTCACGCGTATCTGCCGCTCCTCCGACAAATCGATTTCTTCCCAGAATTTATTTTAAATAAAATGTGACTTGCTTTTGTTAGGCATTTATTTGACTTCTTTTTTACAATAAAATTTTCGGTCTGAAAAAGAATTAACTGACCCGCGATGTATACACGCGAAATTACGGTACATCAATTTCGTGTCACTAAAAATATGGAAACATATATTTTCATTCACACCAGAAAAAACATGATACAAATGTGAAATAAATTAAGTATTTGCTCGTGATGTTTGAATTTCTTGATGTCTTTCTAAAAGACTCATGTATCGTGCTGTTAATGCTGACAGCATGTGATGTTAGAAGAATAGCACTAAAACCTCCGAGTATGGGGCACCTCTGTTAACCCTTTCCGGCACGGGCAACATCTGTTATTAAAATGAGAAATTATCGACTGACACCGGAATTCACAAACGAATTTTTTAGATATTTTGAATACCTTAATTTGACCTTCTATTGTAGAAGCAAAATTTTAGTAAAATATTATTGGTGCCGTTTGCAAGTTTCGGAATTAAAATTAAGTATCCCAGACCGGGCACAGTGTGCCGTAAAGGGTTAAAGTGGCAAAAGTTGAGGGCCCACAGCCCTTACTTGGAAGTTTCACTGTAATAAAAACTCCGAATACAGGACACTTATTTAAAGGATAAAATTTCCGGTTCCATAGGTGTCCCTTATTCGGGGGTTTCACTGTAATCCGATTTAGGTTCCTCGTGTTTGGCGGTTTATTTAAACTCGATTAATAACTCTTTGTGAATTTTGAAAAATAGGTCTTGCTCACATGCCATTCTTGACATAATTTTTGAACGCATTCTTGAAATGTCAGCCTTAAACTATTCATGATATTGTGACAACTTTCTACTCCGCAGTGTCGTCAAGTAGAAAGTTTTTTTTCAGATTGCTTGTTAACTTTTATGAATTTTTAATATTTGTATTTTGAAATGATTATTTAAAAAAGAAACAGTTTGGAGAGGGGGAGTGGCAGCACTAGGAATAATAATTTAATAAAGACGATGATACTCAGCGATTTGAGTTGACAAGATTTAACTCTTTCTGGAGCGGGCAAATTATGTTCGTAAAATGAGAAAATATTGACTGACTGATTTATAATCGACTTTTTACGAAATTAGAAACGACTTAATTTAAGCTTTTATTGTAAAAGCAAGATTTTATGAAAATATTCTTGGTGCAGTTTGCAAATTCGGAATTAAAATTAGGTGTACCCGGAGTGGGCACACCTAATTTTAATTACCACACGCCGGAAAAGGTTAATTTAGGCATTTTTGTGTTTTCATCCATCACACTTTATCAGCATTCCTGAAGTTTATATATTATACAGCCTTCGCCAATAGTATTAGGCACCATCATTTTTAATATATTTTTTAATATTTTTATATATTTTTATAAGTAAAAAATAAATGTCTTATTGATTAATATATTGTTATATTAGCATGAAATCACAAAAATATCAATATTTTGTGGGTCCAACCTTGCCTTCAATAAGAACAGCAATCATTTGGGGCATGCTGCGTACAAGGCCGCGTACATGCGTACATTTTTCTGAACTTATGGCATCCCACTTTTGAATATTTTTTAAAGTTCGTTTTGATGTTATGGTGTGTCTCTGTTTTTACATTTTAATAGGCTCTAAAGGTGCTCGATTGGATTTAAATCCGACGACTGCGCTGACCAGTGCATTAAATTAATGTTACTGACCTTTAACCCTTTGCGGCGCAGAGAAAATTCATTGCTTAAGTGTTGATATTAATGACTGACACCGGAATTTGAAAATAACTTTATAGACTTTTACAAACGCTAGATTTCACGCATTTAATAAATGATTTTTTCTAACAAAATTCCGGTGCCAATGTGGCGTTTGGTAATTAAAATTAAGTGGTGTATCTATGAAACCACTGCGCCGCAAGGGATTAATCAGTGCTTCTTAGAGGCCTATTTAATGATAGGCGTTATTTATGATAGGGAGCATTATCTTGTTGGAGCTTGACGTTCCGTAAATTGGTGTTACAAAAATGTGCGTTATGACGATATCAGCATAGCTTTGAGCGCATTTATGTATTCCCAGCTGTTCATGTGACCTTCACAAACGAACATTTCATCTAGCTGGAATAATGTTCGGATAATAATCTTCGTTGATAAATTGCCTGATAAAGGTCATGTCAGATATTTCCAATACACGGAAATAAAATAACAAGTGGGTAAGTGTTATCGCATATTGCAAAGAAGGTTTTGTTTAATGTCTCCTTCAAATCACTTTCTCATTAAATTAACAAAGCGAATGGGTAGATATACGTGACCAATACTGGTCATCACACCGTGCTCTGAACGGGGCCGCAACGGCGCTCCTTGAGCCCCACTTTGGCCGTCTATCAGATTTGCACATTTGTAGAAACTCGCTGACCGTGAGAGGCGATCTTCAAACCATCGAATCACTTCAACAAGGGGTTAAATTAACAAAAGGAGACCAAACTGGTCACCAGAGGTGGCTAGTAATTTAAATGAATAGAAATTTAATAAATAAAAAATATATTTCAGTTTGCGTGTTAAAATAGATGATAAATATGTTGTAATCGGATGAAATAAAAACAAATAAGCACGTTCTTCACATCATTTATTCAATCCATTAATTTTTGTTACATACACAATAATTTTTATATCTATTTAAACTTGCATGCAACAATTAGAAGAAAAAAGACGATGATATTAAAAAAATATATTTTTAATTAAAATAATTGTCTTTTTTTAAATTTTATAATTTGATTTGTTTTGTTGCAAGAGGTATTCAGTTGTAAGTACACAAAATTTGAACTCTCTGACTTATATAGTACTCCTCTGTACCCTGTGACAGTCAGACAGAGGACGAATAAAGTTTCGTCAGATGAATGAAATCCTAAAAATGATTCACCTTAAAATGTTCTCATTTTTTTTACAAAAGCCGAATCTGACTAAATGATGATTCTTTTTTATTATCAAAAAGGGATTAAATTACTTTTTTCAATGCTAGATTCATTGGAAGGCATAACATTTTGACCAATCTTCTTCTTCAAAATGTTGTTGTTGATGAGCCCACTGCAAGCAATTCTTCTTGTTTTCGGAAAGCTAGGGCATCCTCTTGCCTTTGCACCCTTTTAATTCAGCTTCTATCAATTTTCTTTTTGTCATTCGATCGCTTAGACAAAGATGCAGCGAGCTCAGAAGAAAATTTTGTTTTGATCTCGTTCGTATTAAGGGAGCTCAAAGGCAGGGGCCTCGCTAAGGGGGGGACAGGGGGGGGACCCTCCCCCCCCAAACATTCATAAATGTTGTTACACTTGGCAAATTTAAATAAAATTTTAATAAAAATTGTAGTACATTTTCTATTTTTGATAGAATTTACAACAGTTACAACCCTAATTGGAAATATTATTAAACTTTTTACAAATAAGAACTGTATTACATTTTCTAAGTGTGGTAACTTGGCAAAAATATAAAACGAGTTGGCAAATATGAAAATTTGACTTGGCAATTTAAGGTCTTCTCCCCCACCAATAAAAATTCTTAGCGATGGCCCTGCTCAAAGGTTGAAGACTTTTCAAAAAATCGATTTTTAAATGATCTAATTTGATTATTCAATTAATTCTTAACTCAATGCAAAAAACCGCATAAAAATATTTGAATTGTTAACGGAGTTATAAGCATTTATGTATCAATACTTACATAGCCGCATCCATATAATTTCAACTTTAAGTCGTGTTTTCCCAAAACTTGATTTTTGACGACTAACACCAAGATTAAAAAAAAGCTATTTGATGGAATGGCTTAATTTTTTTGCATGCATATAACATCATAATCTAGGTTATGAATTAAGGATATAACTATCATTTAATAAAAACAGTATTAAAAAATATCTCAAAGTTGAAAATTTAAAAAACCCTAAAAAATACAATTTTTTTCCATTAAAAATACTCAAAATATTAAACTATCTAAAATATATTAATTCATAATTTAGATAATAATGTTATATGCATGCAAAAAAGGCCATTTCATCAAATATCGTCAATATTTCGTCAAAAATCAAGTTTTGAGAAAACGTGACTTGAAATTATATGGATGCGGCTATGAAAGTGTTGATACATAAATGCTTATAACTCCGTTAAAAATGCAAATATTTTTATGCGGTTTTTTGCACTGAGTTAAGAATTAAATGAATAATCAAATTAGATGATTAAAAAATCGATTTTTTGAAAAGTTTTCAACCCCTGAGCCCCCTAATTATCTGTCCGCTCATGTCATGTTTCTCTGAGACCGTATCCCCGTAAACCATAATAGCAACTGCAGTGCACTTTGGGAACAGCCAGCACTTTTGGCACCATGTCCTGAGCACCATGTCCAGGACACGGCACAGGATATAAGTAAACTAGGGTTGCCACACATCAGGGATTTTCCCAGTCAAAATATCAATATTTATTTTTAGAAAAACTAGATTAAACGCACGAAATTTCCTTTTATTTAGAGAGAGATTATCTGTAAGAAAGTACTGGTGCCTGGCCTGGAAATTCCCTGAAGCGTGGCAACCCTGTAAAAAAGCGTGAAGTGACAAATAATCCCTTAGTTTTTAGCCATGTTAAAAAAATTGGGTTGCATGTTCCCGTAATCGTTGCAAAATTTTTGCGTTTAGTATTTCGCAACAAATTTACAAACTGCATTTAAAAAAGAAGATTTTAATAAGTTCAGAAAGTATATGTTTAAAGTCTTCGGAAACCATGAAAGAGTATCATCAACAAGATCCTTTTCACATAACATTTAATCGAGTATCTTCCTAAAAGTTCTTGCATTTAAAAAGGATAATAGAGGGTTTTCAAAGACATTTAAAATTTTAATATTTCATAAATGACTGCTCGAAAATAACTCGCGAAAATCTGTAATATTAAAAATTTTAATTAATGACTTTCGCACAAACAGTGTTAATTTTTTCTCAAGTGTTTCGTTTGGCACAAGTATCGCACGTGGCGACACTCGCGCTGTTAAAACACAAAACCTTCGCATAACAGAATTTCATGCCGCCATCGAGATCGACAAGATTACGCGAATTATTGCTATAGTTATTCATCGTATTTAAATCGTACGAAAAATATTTTTTATTAATAAAAAATTTTAATACTTTTCCCGGAGCAGACTTCATTTTATTAGCACTTTCCAACAAAGTTAAAAAAGTGCTTAGCATTCTGTTTGTCTGTCTGTCTGCCCACGCTCTAACTCCCATAAATATGTTCGGATTTTCATGAAATTGGTAAAGCTTATTTTGGCTCACCAAAGCAAGTTTCATTATTACATATAAAGTGTATAAGATTAATGGTTCTTTCACAGGGACACTCAAAAAATTCGATTACATTATAGTATATACAGAAAAATCGTTTAGTGTGTATTTTAGCGACATTACGATACATCAAATATATTGAAACTGATATAAATCACTAAGTTTCACAACGATTACATTAAAATACAGCATTCATAGCATTTTTATTGTTTTACAGGGAAACACAAAAGAAATCGGTTAAAGTGCTGTCTTTGCATAGTGATTGTTGAAGAGTTCGTTTTAAAATTCGGTATGTGCTTTTAAATTTAATTATTTTCGAATATTACTCTTTATATATAAATCCTATACCTCATATACAGGGATGCATAAAAATATTCGCATACCATTCTCCTTATTAGAGGAAATTGCTGAAGGGAAAAATTCCTTAAATGAACTAAATTATGGCATGCATGTTGCTAGTAGATACATATCTCTATATGGTATACAGAGCTGCTAAAAAAATCAGGTAATTTTCCAATTGTAGATGGGAAAAGCTGAAATTCTAATTGAAAAGTGCTATACGATCCCATCGGGTGAAATGAGACGCAATATTTAAATTTTCTAAACGATGCAGTTTTGTTACTTTACTTCGAATGTGTTGGAAAGTGCTTCATAATCTGTGCTTGACGCATGATTTTTTCTCTTTCTTGTTTAATGTTGCTTTTTGTTAAAATATCTTCTTTTGCGCAAATTGCCTTTCCTTTAAATAGCTTTCAAATAAAGAAGATACACATCAAAATGAATATATATTTAATTTTTAAATTTAAATTTGTATATTACATTTTGCCGACATATTTATATATATGTGATGAAATTTATGTATGGTTTCTTTGTCTTTTGATAGCACAGTCCACTTTAAAGTTATAATATGCCACATTGCCAATTTGAAAAGTAAAATGAGGATTTTTTTCCCCTCCAAAAACATAACTGAATAAGTGAATGGCTTCAACCTTACAGAAAATTCATTTAATATGAGAATGCATATTTTTAAAAATACAACACATTTTATCTTGAATCTGCATGTTGTGGTTACTCATAACCAACGCCAAATTTTTTATTCAATTTAATTTATCAAGTATGTTATTAATCTTTATTCATTTAATATTAAAATTCGCATTCTAAAATTTATTTTAATTATTGCCTTTTAAAGCTTCCCCCTGTAAGCTTTTCTTTCCTACGTAACCTTTCGTTTATTTCAAAATGATAAAATGATTTTGAATTTGTTACTTCCGGCAAAAGATATTTCTAGAACGATCTACGATATTCCAAAAGTTATGTCACTTCCTATTTCTGACTCCTCCTCCTGCCAATCAGATTCAAATGAGCAGATACGTAATTTAAAACAAGTGAATACTTGTCTGCTTTATTGGCGTCGTATCTTTAAAGTATGTAAATTTTAAATTTTTTTTCTGTTCGCTGTGTTTCTCATTGGAATATTTTCTTCAGAACCATAGCCATTTTTAGAATTTATGTTTAATCTGATATGTGAAATGTGCTGGTACTTTTAAACTTTCAAAACCTTTAAATTCAATAGTTGGTTTAAATAATGAGAAAGAATTTGTCTTCAATATAATAGTTGAAAATATTATGTCATTGATTGAATTATTTTGATAAAGTGTTTATTCTAAAAAAAAGTAAATTATTATTGATGTAAAGTAAAACATGAGTACTCATGTCATCAATTTTCCCTATTGTGACTTTTATAGTAGTAATTCAAATGTTACTTTTTCATTATTTACAGTTCATGCAGGCTCTAACATCTAACCTCTTTTAACATCTAAAAGAAATAATAATAAAAGTTGTGCATGCTAATACTTCTACTTTTATTATTGGTATATTGTGAAAAATGATTGAGAATAAGTGTCTCTGTGTCTCTAAGTGTTTGAAAATTCACAAAATAAAAAAGATTTATGCATATACAATAATTATATACTTTGGATCTAAAGATGTTTTTAAGTCATTATATAGATTAAAAAAACAAGTACTTGTTATTTTACAGATAAAGCATGGTCACATGTTATTTACAAAGGTTTGAATATTGAGAATTAAACATATTCAATAAGTATTCAAGATATTTGGTATAAATATTTTGTGTGATAATTTTTGTAAACCGACATTATTCAAGTTATGGGGCAGATTGATATATTTAAGTGCTTTTCTGAGAGTTTAAATATCCTCTTTTTGCCTTTAGTTACTTTGAAAGTATTATTGTCGGAGAATAGCATTTTTTTCTGAGAGTTTAAATATCCTCTCTTTGGAATTTATCTTTATTTGCTTTGAAGGTGGTGTTGTTGAATAGCAAGGCATTAAAGTTATTCAATTAAGATAAGTTGATATCTTAGAAAGTATTATATGTGTATGTATATTTTTTTATGAGAGTCTAAATATTCTCTCTTGACCATTTGCATACATTTTGAAACTTTTGTTATGAGAAAATTCTCAAATGAGAAATTTATTGAATTTAATATGATTGCCAATTTATGTCATTTACTATCATTTGCTTATGTGTGCAGTATTACAAACCTTTTTTTCGCTATTTTAATATATGGTGGATTTAGTTTATATTGTTGTACAACTAAAGACTATGTTTATTTTTGCAAATGCATGGACTTTCAAGAACTCTATTTGGAAACGCGTTAGTTGCTTTTTGCTAGGACACTGATTTATTTTATATGTTTTACTTTTCAATATTACTAACTTATCATGCGAACTGTGACTAAGGTAGTAATTTCTTTCTTTTTATATTATTGAATGTCAAATAGAACAATTAGGGATATTCATGTGATTCTTATTAGTTCATTTATCTTTTATGATTGTTTTATATGTACATTGTTGATACTTTAGAAATTATTGTCTCGATGTAAAAATTATTGAATTTCTCCATCTCACCAATATTTTCTCTTGGGGAGGCCGGAGTAATATGTTGTGGTTACTCATAACCACTGCCATATTTTTTATTCAATTTAATTTATCAAGTATTTTATTAATCTTTATTCATTTAATATTAAAATTCGCATTCTAAAATTTATTTTAATTCTTGCCTTTTAAAGCTTCCCCCTGTAAACTTTTTTTTCTTACGTAACCTTTCGTTTATTTCAAAATGATAAAATGATTTTCAATTTGTTACTTCCGGCAAAAGATATTTCTAGAACAATCTACGATATTCCAAAAATTACGTCACTTCCTATTTCTGACTCCTCCTCCTGCCAAGCAGATTCAAATCAGCAGATACGTAATTTAAAACAAGTGAATACTTGTCTGCTTTATTGGCGTCGTATCTTTAAACTGCTATAAAATTTTAATCTTAAAAATTCAATTTTCC
This sequence comes from Maratus speculifer, assembly GCA_964019185.1. Taxonomy (NCBI): domain Eukaryota; kingdom Metazoa; phylum Arthropoda; class Arachnida; order Araneae; family Salticidae; genus Maratus; species Maratus speculifer. The sequence continues at coordinate 396,553,998 of OZ025295.1, forward strand.
TACCGCATCTCTTTGCCCCGTTTGGCATACCTCATCTCTCGCTAATTTTGAAACTCTGCCAATTGGCGACTTATGGTATTATGGCAACCCTCCTTCTATCTGTGCAGGTGTGCCGGTCTTGCTCTGAGAGAGTCAGAGTGTTTGGAGCCAGCGAAGATTATCTTTTCGAAGATGGAATGAATTGTGTGTTTGCAACGAAAAATAATATAAAATTAAAAGTTAAATTCTTAAAATGGTAATGATTTGATGAGCACCATATATTCTATTTGCAACAATAAAAGCGTCCTTCTAAATAGGACTAGTGGAGTAAAGAAAATTTTTCGAATTATGATGATTTATTAGGTGCGCGATTATACTTGCGTTACGTCCTTATTACTCACATGTTACTCCTCATCCTCCAAGGAAAATATGATCATTTTCAAGTATGTGTTTGTCATCAAATGATATATTAAAAGAGATGCTGTTAAAGGCAGGGCTCTAAAAACGAATGAGAGTTCCTGAAAGTATAGTGTCTTTATTCTTCAAAATAAAAAAAAGATTTTTCAACAAAATAAAATTCTTTTGAAGAAGAAATTCGGTACATCCTTTTATTTGTGTGTTTAATTCTATTTTCAAGCTCCTCCAGGTAATCGTTTTTATTATTCTTTTATTTTTCCTTTAATTTGATTTTACTTCTGTGCATATGTTGGTGAATAATGACTGTCATGTCCAAGGGTCTTTTGTGGCCAAAACAACGCAATTGTACGCAAGTCAATGTTCCTTTTGGAATATTAGTATTAGTTTTTTTCTCGGAACGGCAAAAACATTCCAAGCAGACACCACACTGCATATTGAAAAATACATAAATTGATTTATAGACTTCAAAAATTTATGTCGGAAGCCAATAGACGAAAAAGTTTTTCAAGAGCAAGGACCTTCTGTTGTTTTTACCCACATACCAAGAAAACATACTGTCATTGTAAACGAAACAATGCATTTCATGCTTAACAAAGATTATATTTTCCACTTCAAATCAAAATTTATTTGTAAAGATATTTTAAAATGTTTATTCGTAAGTATATATATATATATATATTTACATTTAAAATTCGAAAGCTAAATTTCAATTTAACTGTTAAATCCAAGATTAATTTTTAAAATTTAATTTGTGAATTACTTAGGAAAACAAACATAACTCGTTTTCGTTAATCTGATTTTCTAGCTGAGATATTTATATTTAATCTTGTAAAAAAAATTTTCAAATTTTCCAAGCTTGTAATTTAAAGACATAAATCAAAATAACAGAGAAACTCTTAAATGTAAGGCAATAATTGGATTTTCTAACTATATTATTTCTATTTTGTGAAGAATTGAATTTACTTAAGATGTTAAGTACGCCAATTTAAGAAATTAAAAGTATAAAAAAGAAAAATGCACTTTAATTTTAATAATATGCGACACAAAGTATACTTAGCGTTTCATATTATGCATAATGTGTTTAAGATTAATTAAATTAAAATACATTTTCGTTATAGCGATAAAGTTATAGCGATTAATACATTTTACAACTTAACACATTTTGAGTATATAAACATTGATGTAGATTGAAATGTAAAATAATAAAAATATGCTTCTGTTCTGTTAAGTTTTAAATACAGTCATACTTCGCTATCCCAACACCCTGTTTTCACGTTACTCCGCTTATCACATCAGTTTTTCAAAGTCCCAATTTTCTGTATACGATCTTAATGTAAATGAACGCCGGATTTTACGTCGGTGAATAATTTTCAACTCCAGATATCCTGATGTTTTAGGAAAATCGTTCATTTTCAATAATCCATCTTATAAGCACGGAAATTAAGCGGTAACGAAAGTCTTACACTAACTTTTCATAAAAGTGCTTAAAATGCCCATTAACATAAATGAAAAACTTTATTTCAATCGTTTATCTGATTAAAAAAATCCGAACACTATGAAAACAGAATCAGTGAAGAAGAACTTTCTTCCTGCGTATTTACCTTTGGAATGTTAAGCATGTCAGTTCCACATTTTATTCGTAGTGTTTTAAATTATTTACAGCAAACTGCCAAGAATGTCTAAGAATGCCATAACTGTTTCAAACTAGCTGGTTAGGTCACGAGTGTGTAGAAGGTAATGAAGAAGACACCCCTCTTCCAATATTATTTAAAGAATTGTTAGATCGTGAAAAAGATTTGATAACGGGGAGATATCAAGATTTACATCGATTTTGATAAGGATATTACCTAATCACCAGATGCAATGATTCCTGAAATTGTAAAAGAGAAAAAGACAAACATTTTTTCAGACTCGGGGATCGAAAGTGATATGGAGCTAGAACGAAATAAAACTCCGATAACAACCAAAACATTGCATTGCATTGAAACGATCAGAAATCATCTAACATCCATTACTGGAACAACTGATATAATTCAAAATTCATATTTCAATATTGAAAAAGAATTGTAGAAAGCGCATCTAGGTTTACGCAAATCTTAATTCATCAGTATTTCGTTTAACAATAAAAATGTAAGGCATCAAAAATCTGATTTTTTTTCCTTTGAACTTCGTTTTTGTGTATGTTAAGTTTAACAATATAATTTTTTATTGCTTAAAAACGAAAGAAGAGTATTAATGGAAAAATTTCTAAAATAATTTACCGATTTGATAAATTTATTGAAAAATACTTTTAGTAACATGTGATTTTTATGCCCATGTCTTATTTCCATTAACAATAAAAAAAAAATATTTTTTCGTATTTATTTAATTTGAAAGAACCACTTAAAATATAATATCCATAGAAGCAAATAAAGTAATTTTTTGAGTTGAATATTTTTACTTTCTTCTATCTTTACAATAAAAATGTATTGATTTTTCAAAATTTTGAAAATTTTTGACTTCCAGTTTTTAACGGATTTACAAATTTTAGCAGTCAGCGATCCATAAAAGCAAGTTTTTGTAAAATGTGGATCGCCACTATGTAACTCTGTCTGACTTCCTATAAATCACACAAAATTTGTTGTTTCTTTATCTCAAGAACTAATGCACAGACTTTAATTTTTTTAATTACTTCCTAATATATCCATATTAGGAAGTAATTATTAATTAGTATTATTAGTTAGTAATTAGTTATTAACCATAAATATAACCATATTAATTAACCATGTTAATTATAACCATATTAATTAGTTTTGGTGTTAACCCTATAACCCCTTAATGGTCGCATTAAATTACGGTTTAAAAATTCACCCACCAGTTTTTTGGAAAAGATATATTTATCTTATTTAATGCCAAGTAAAATGATGCCAAAATAAATTCAATCACACTATTTTCTAAAACGGGTGGGAATCAAAAAATTCTGAATAAAAGCCGTGAAGCTTGTAGCCTGTGAATGTCTCGGGCACGACGATTAAGTGGTTAACGAACAAAACATTTTCATTGGAATGGTGTGTATAAATGAGTGACACTGGTAATGGTGAACAAATATGTTTGTCAATAAGAAAAAGTGATTTTTCACATACATAATAAAATGGATTTTTTAAAATTAAAATTCGGTTGTTGATGTTGGTTATCGGAATTAAAATCTCGTGGTTTCGAAAATAAACCAATGAACGTTAAAAGGTTAACCGTCTCACAAGTGGAATTGCTGGTGCGGCATTTTTCGCGATTTCTGTGATAGCTCTACTTCCACAATTAACACTTTAATTCCCATGATAGAACACGTTCTAGAAATTATGTAGGTCAGAAATCTGACTTTACATCAGAAAAATTCAATAGCTAATTTCGGTTTATTTAATTACGGAATGTCTGTTATTTAGTAAAGCAAATGTTGCTATTTTAATTTTCTGGTGGGAATTAGGATATACGAATTTAAATGTCTTAAAATATCTCGGGCGGTTTGGGATCTAGAGGGATTTTCAAACAAACATCAGTCTGATTATATTTTGTAAATTGCCCAAGTAAGGGCGCTATTATGCTGGATTTTTCACGATTTTTCATAGCTCTACCTCAAAAACTAATGTCCTGATTTTCATCAAACTTCAGATTGGCAAAATTATGGCGGAGTTTCAAACGAGACAGTTAAATTAAGCACCGACACGACGAATATAACAGTTTAATCGATGCCCATAAAATCTCAGCCATTTTCAATGAATGTGACTTACGCGAGAATAAGTACAGCCATGGGAAAATTTATAAGAACAAGGGAAAAGTCGTCAAGTGTAGGATCCTCTTGGTTAGAAAAAAATTGCAAATAATTGTATCTTAAAAATGCTTATAAAAATGCTTAAAATAAATTTCAAAAAAAGATTTAAGTTGAAAATTTGAAAGATCATTAAAAGATATGAATTAAAAAAAGTTTTAATAGGTTGTTACTCGGAAAAAATTATAAGGACGCACATTTGTATTTAAATTGCAAATAAAATATTGCCTATTTAGTGATATAGTAGGATTTTTTAAAACTGGTATAAAACTGTTGCGCAATAAGATTGTCCAGCTTCTCTTCTTCTCCATAAAACTAAAAAGCACAGAACAATCAGAATTTGAAAAAGAAAAATGCTCATGGAAAATGTGTAATGAGTGGAAGCGAATTTTCAAAAAAATTAACAGATCTAAAACAGTAATTTATAATTTGTTGAAGAATCCAAAAGATTATGGCAAAAATAAGTATACAAGTATAACAGTTTCTTTGACCATGCGCCAAAAACGTGGAGTTGCACGCCGAGCTTTTTTAAATAAGTTAATTCTACTCAAATTAATACGCAAATGAATCTGCCATGCACTATCTGAAAAGTACGTAATGTTTTGCAAAAGAATAGCAATATTAGAAAAGTTAAATTAAGATGATGTCTTCCACTTACAAAAATTACTTATGAAGCCTAGAGTGGAATTTACTCAGAAACACGTTTCTTTTGGATTTTACTGGAAAGATGTAATATTTTCGAAAGAAAAAAATTCTCTTCGAAAGTATCCGAGGGTATTCTTCATTACTGGTAGATTTGCAAGATAAAAATCTATTTTTGAAATGCAAATTCGGAGGAGGTTCTGTGATTGCGTTGGCAAGTTTTGCAGCCGATGGAACACGCACAATTCTTGACCATTCGAGGTACTTAAAATCTCACGTTTTCACTTAGATTCAGAGCTTATACATAAAATTTAATAGCATAAAAATGTTAATTGATTTTTTTAAGTGATAAATATTGTACGAATATTTTTATATAGTGTATTAACCACTTAATCGTCGCTCCCGAAACATTTACGGGCAGCAAGTTTCACGGCTTTTATTCAAAATTGTTTGATTCCAACCAATTTTGTAAAATAGTGTAATTGGTTTTTATTCTGGTATCAATTTATTTGTCGTTAAATAGATGAATATTTATTTTTCAAAGAAGTGGTGGCAATAAGGAATTTGATTTTTTTAAACCGTAATTTAATAGGACCATTAAGTGGTTAAACGCATATTTTACAATTACACAAGATTATTATTTTATTTTAAGTGTTATTTATTAGGCATGAGAGTGCTTCGACCCAAATGACCAATTACTACCAATAAATTTTTGAAATTATTATCTAATTGAAAAAAAATATCTGTCTCTAAATAAATCCAGATATTTTACTAAATTTTAGTAGTATTAATCAGTCATTTGGGTTTGAGCGCTCACATCCCTCTATTTATGCAATACATTTTTTACAAAACATTTAAAACAAAGATTTTTATTTCGTTTTAATCTTTAAAAGTTTTGCTTCTTCAATATAAAATCAGATAATTTTTCAGTGTCAAATATAATATGTTAAGATAAATTTTTTAAAATGATTAAACGTTAAAAGAAAAGTAAAATAGAAAACAGGCTATAGGTACGTCAATAACTTAAAAATGGCTTTATTTCCCTCTTTCAAAGTGGATTATCGGTTAAATGAAAATTTTTTATTGCTTCATTAAATTCAGTTTTATAACGTTAAATAACATGAATGCTGTAAATTTAAATTATAAAAATTCTCTTTACTTGATATATCTTTGTGAACAAGTTTTCTTAATTAATGAAAGTACGTCAACCAGAAAGAGATGCTATTAACTAGATTTTAAAAAAATACTCTGAAGCTTTGAAGATAGTAAGCGTGTAGTTTTATGTACATGCCTAATAGTTTTTGAAAGTAACAAAGTTTTTCAGACTTACTTAAACAAATATTAACTTAAAATGATATTCTTCCTTATGATGTTTATTTAATATCATAAATTTATTAATTTGCCAAAAGGATATTTTTTAAATATAAATTTTTTACATAAAACTATTCTTAAAAAACGGCAAGCGTTATTTTTTTTTTAATTTTCCTCACAGAAATATGAAATTTTGTGAATATATATATTTTAATAGTAAGTATATAAAGCACCTTAAAAGAAAAATATAATCTTCTTAACCCCTTGGGGACGAGCAACACGTTTACGTGCCGCAAACAGGCTTAAGAATGAGTGCTTATTGGCACCAGTAAAATTATACCGTAAATTTCGCCTTATTCAATCGGCGCATTTTCTCGATTTAATAAAACACAGATTTCTGTATTTTAAAACCGGTGGCAGATCATTAAAAATTTTGTAAAATGCTCCCGTCGCGAAGGGGTTAATATTTTAAGAAAGAAAAAATTTAAATTTACCCATGCGTCTTAATTTTTCAGATATTTTCAAATCTAATTTACATCTTAATTAGCCAAACTCTATTAACAAAAAATCTTTTATCGATTTTCTAAGGACTTAAATAGTTAATTTTTCAGAGATTTTTTTTCTTATGATTTCCATAACGATTTTAATCAAAATTTTGCCCTATAAAAAGTCAAATATCAAATTGAACTATCTTAACCCCTTAATTGCCGAAGCTTTAAGAAAAGAATCTTCAACTTTTTTGAAAAAAAAAAATGCCACCAAAATTTTGGAAAATAATCTTTCCTTTATTTAAAGGTAAAAGTTTCTTTTTGTTAATAAAGCAAAATTTTAACTCAAAACAGTGGTTGTTCGATATTTAATGTCAGAAATATGCATTTATTTCAGCGAGACGTATATATACGCCCGGGGCAGTGAAAGGGTTAATGAAGACGAATTTTTGAAATGCATGCACAGTTTCTTTGTAAGCAACATCAGGACTGTTCCTTATTATTATCATGAATTTTGATTAATATATATATATATATATATAATTACTTCAAAAATATAAAAACAATGAAAAATCAATTTTGAGAAAAACCGTGAACCGTGATTTTGACGTACAGATTAGAAGATACATGAGAAGAAGAATATGCACAAAATTAATTTTCGATTTTTGGGTCAATCTCAGGTCCAGGTCCCCTGTATGTGGAAAATGCATGTGCAAAATTCGAAAAGATGTTAAAATCGCAAAAATAAAATAAAAATACTATTTTTCTGTGCACCACGTTTGCTTAAAAAAGCATGGAAATAAACAGACAAACGGACGGACACACATACAAAAAGCTTTTAGTACACATATATATCTTGACTGTACTCTTACATTTTTTGTAAAATATCGAATAATTAATCGATTATGTGAGTGTGTAAATTATCGCAAATGTAATAATAACATATAACTTCTTATAAAAACCTACAATGCTCAGAAATATTTATAATTCCGTATTTATAAAAATAGTTAAATAAAATAAACAGTTTTAAAATTTCATTAATATTTTAAATTAATTTTCTATCGGACACAAATGTTATTTGCGTTAATATATTTAATTAGTACAATTGCAATATGCATTTTCATGGAGGTCCTAAAATATCCAATACATAAAGTATAATCCATTAAATACATAAAGTATAATCCATAAAGTATAATCCATATCTCCATTTAACAATACTTCTTCTAAAGATTTCCACAATTTACCTATAAATTTTAATATTACGGATTCATCTATATTTTCATTTTATAAGATCGGCGTCTCATCGTTCCCTTTATTCATAGTTCCATTTATTTAACTCAGGATTACACGCTCTAGTTATGACATACGCAGAGCAGGCACGGCATTTATATTTATCACCACTAATTTCCAAAAGTTAATCTTATTTTATTTTATTGCAGAATTTTTGAGCAATGACAATAATTAAGTAATGTGGGGATTTTTATTTAAATTTATTGGTGGATACATATAACTTGTAAATATCCTAGATATGCGTGAGTATTCCAGGGTTAACGATACAATTCTACATAGAAATGTTACATAAATGTTATGTATTTTACAACCTCATTATTACAACCCTCTGTTTTTTATATATTCACCAAAGTTTTTTTCAAATGTTTATTAGATATTAAAAGAAAAATATTATATACATTAAACTGTCGGTTGAACATGCATTATAAAATATATGTGTTGTTTAACCCATTAACGACGGGAGCTTTTAAAGAAATTTTTAATGTTTTGACACTGGTTTTTCAAAACAAAAAATTGTGCCTTATTAAATCGAAAAAATGCTCCAATTACATACGGCAAATTTTGCAGTAAAATTTTACTAGGGGGAATAAACACGGATTCTTAAGCCTTTTTGCGGCATGTATATATGTCTCCAAGTGTTTAAAGCATGCTACTGTATTCTAAATAGAACACCTCAATTTCATGCAAAGAAGAGATTTTTTCGGCTATCCGGTCTTGATGGCGTATTTTTTCACCAATGGATAATTAATTTTAAAGTTATAAGATAATTTACTATTGCCCAACAAACAAATTTGTAAAATTTTTCTGATGTAACATGTATCAGAAACTAAATGCACTAGAATTTGTGCAAGAAAATTTGTTTAACCCTTTGAGCTCTGGGGTGTAAATTTCTTCAAAATTCCAAATCTCACATTGGCACCAGTACTTTGCAAAGAAAAAAAACGGTTAACCATAAAAACATAAACACGAAAAAATGCATTAAACCTTTTTCAAATAAATTTGGTTGAATTTTCTGGTGCCATTGTGACATTTCGAAATTAAAATTATGTGATAGAAAATTCTACCATCAGAGCTCAAGGGGTTAAATTATTGTAATTGCAGCAGACTTTTCCTACAAATAATTCGGCAAGGAACTTGGTAACAAATAAGGGATGTGCTTTGTACAACACTGATTTTTTGTAAACCAAAAGAATCGTGTTCCTGTTGAACAGGATTTTCGGAAGTGGAATAAATTTGTTTCATGTAAAATAACTCTCTTTCAATTTAAAAGTCTAAAAACATGGGAAAATGTATTTTTCATACACAAAAAACCTGCACCAATATCACATGATTTTGGGGTAGAAATAAAAGAGGAAAACCGATAAAGGACATAGCCGGATAAGCATTGTAAACATGCCTTTCAATCAAATTTTTTGATTTTTTCCCAGGTGTGTGTCTACTTATAAGACAATATATATTCCCCTATTATCAACTAACAAATATTGACATTTTATGAGATAAAAATGTTTTTTCGAACATGTAAAACTCGTCAAATATTAAACGGTCAAAATTATAAAAATAGACTTTTCAATACAAAATATCATCCAATTTTGTCAAGTTTCCATTTTTTTTAAACTCAAAATGTGTATGTGCTTTTCTCTAATATTCAATTCGAATTAAACAGCCACAGAAATCTGCCTTTAGAAAGAACAAAAATTGCGAGTAGCATACATCTTGAATAAAAAACTTTCCCTCACAACCCAATTCAGAGAATATCTCCGAATTAATCATTTATCTACCGACGGTACTTATAAGTACCTTTAAAATTACTTATAAAATTCTTTTAATACGTCAATTACTTGTAATACTGTTTAAACTGAGTTACAGATATATTACTTTTTTTTGTTCCTAAATCATTATTGGTTACACAAAACAATGCTATTTTGTAAAAGGGTGAATTCTTTTGCATTGTATCTTTATAGCTTTCTTGGCACTGAAGGAGGGGGAATATTTTTCAATTCGGAAAAATTTCTATATTTATATTGTAAGAACTTCATATTTGTAAATTTTATAATCCTACAAAATACTAAGAAAACAGATTATAATAAAAGATTTGAGTGCGGTTATAAATATTGTACAAAATGTAAATTTAAATTTAATTAATCCTTCTAAATCCTTCTAAAATCCTTCAAACATTTATTTTATGATTATGAAAATCTTTTAATTTAGTTCAAACAATTTACGTAAAATGCTTTAGAATGTAAAATTTTCCTGAATTCATAATTTGGTAGATAAAAGGTTAAACGAGGTCCCAGTCTGTTTACCTCTCATTTATAAAACATGATCGCAGAACTGCCAACAAACTTATTTTTCAACATCTCAATTCCAAAAGAATAAAATGGGAAAAAAATGTTTAATGCATTCAAAAATCCTAAACTGACATTTCACTATTTGTTGTTCAATAGAAAGGGAAAATTAGGATTTATTTGAAAAAGCATGATTATTCTAATCAGAAATAAAATTCATTTTAGTTTCTGTACTATAGCTTTAAGCTACAGTTACATAAAAAACGCAAAAATTGCTAATAGATGTACCCATGTGGTCTAATAGCGAAGTGTCTACAGCCACTATTCATAAACAGTAATTTCCTCTAAATTTAAATATACTTTAATAATTCTACGATTAATGTCTGTTATTATTGTTCGAACTCATGGTTGGTCGCAAAGTGCAGTTTCAGCACATGCAGGAGACATTTTCTAGCATGCCAAGCCGCGTCTAAGTGAATCTAAATAATTTTCATACGCATGTGATGTGAACAGGGAGTATAAAAAAGTGTTCTCTCATTAGAAACTGGCATTGATAATTTATCCCCATACTCTGATTTTGCTATGATTGCTCCGTAGAAAGCAATTCACTCGAAGGAACGACAACAACTTTTAGAACAGATATATTAATTTGAAAAATTTTTATCAATTACATTTAAATATTTTTTCTGGTAGAAATTTTCTTAATAATCCTAAATAACATTATTAAAAAAATTAAAATGTATCATTTGTAATAAACACGTGTAAAATATCTCCAAATTATGATGCAAAGATTTTCACCGACATTTTCCAATTCCTACGTAATCTGTATATTTATCTATATTACAAAGAACAAATATATCTGTGCGCAACGCACTCGTCGTTTTTTGAACGCCAAAACTTTCGATTCAATTTAGGTTTTACCGTTTTCGCTACTGCAAATTTTTAAACTTCCAGACATCGCACGTTTTAATCAGTACACTGTTGTATAGATAAAAAAATGTAATTTTAAGTACAATTTGTTAGAAAACTGTATTTCAATTTGATTTTAAGAAACTAATTATTTTCTAATGAAATCTTGGACTTACGCTGTAAACATTATAAGTTAAAAGCAAAAAATATTACTTATCAGCGTAAAAACAATTTATTAAAGATTAAAAATTCCTAACGTTTCGAACTCAATCTAATGAGTCATCTTCAGAGGTATATTTTTAAAGGAGAAATAATTTACACTAAAAATAGATTGGCATACTATAAATTGCAATTTATAGTATGTTTAATTGTTAATCTATATTACGGTATACTAGATAAATCATTAACCAAGGAGTTTTTTACCTTATGTATATGGAGTGCTTCAAAAATGTCAAGCGGAGTAGTGCATTTTTGGATAATCGTGGCTGAGGTAAAATTAAAATTATGGTCCTCCTCCCAACAATGAGAAGCAATAGAGGAATTTTTCAACTCTTTTCTCTTAACATAACCTATGTGTTCCGCGACTCTTTTTCTGAGTTTACGTTTTGTTTGTCCAATGTAGGACAAACCACACTGAGATTGTAAATTGTAAATACCCCAATAATCCAGAGGAGAAATTTGTGCGTGTTTCATTATTATGAAATTTACTATAGAAATATTCTCGTGCGAATTGAGATTCTCTGAATTACTGAATTTTTAAAACATATTCTTATATGAAAATTAAAGGACTGACTAATTTATCATTTAAAATATGTTGTAATAGAGCCGAAAGAAATGGCAAAAAATACAGTACAGATCAATTTTATACTGCTGGAATACTGCCCAAGCGCTGATGGTACCTGCACATTTTTCATCTCTTGTTCGACAATAGCAGTTACAACTTCGTCAACTTGTTATTGACTAGTCACTTTGCGTCCTAGGCCTTGTTGCCGCATAGTTTAAAATCGATGAATCATCTTTTGTAAATTTGTTATGATCATAGGTTATTTTGGCAAATTCTGTAATGGGTGAAATTCAGGACGAGCATCATTGCAATTCTCGTTCTGCTGATAACACAGCTTGACTACCAAAGTATGGTGAGAGTTGATAATGATGAGAACTCTCCCAGTCTTTCCTTTTATACGCATGATTGCTATACACAACTGATTTTATGCAAAGTAATGCATTTTAGTCGGTAAACGCTAAAATTGCCCCTAGTGGCGATTTTTAAAACTTTTTATTTAAAATTTTTTTAAGAATTCGAAATCTCATGGTCTACTATGTATGCTGATCAAATTTGGTTATGTTTTGACCAAAACTTTACTCGCTAGAGGGCTCTAAACACCTGACGTTAATTAATAACCACCCTGTAAGGTAAATGCACCAGTAGTGGGCCACTTAAGGACATTTATCTAATTATTATTGATATGTTAGTGAATTCCAAAAAAACACATATATTTTTTGCCTAGTCCTTACCTTCATGTATCAGAATAAACATTCAAATTTTTAAAATATATTCTTTAGAAAAACTGAAAAATAAAAAATGTTACCTTCCTCTATGCTCCAGTAGTGGGCATAGTAAATTTCTGATGCCCCAGTAGTGGGCCCCCCAGAAGTGGGCCACTCCATTCTTGAGTTTAATGTGTACTGTACAGAGGTTATAACATTTTTTACATATCTATACCTAAATATACACAATAATGAAATCATACTTGGAAGTTTTGATGATTACGTAAAATAATTTCAGCTTCTCTTTAGTTTTTTTCGAACAGTCTGTAATATTTTATAACTTAAAAGACTATATCTGTCCTATTTGTTAATTTGCAGTAGTGATAAATAATAAGATATTCATGATAAAAAGGGTATTTAAATGCTGAAATGATTGCAAAACTACATTACATTTATATTATATTTATAAAAAACAAAAAGAAAAAAAAAACAATGTGAGAGGGATTTAAATTTAACTGCACTTATTTTTCTTTTACAGCCGTTTTATTGGTTCTCTTTTTTACATTGGATATTTTCTTCAACTCTTAATTTTGAATTTTTCTTTTTTCTTTTTCCTTTTCTTTTTTTCTGCAGCTTTAGTATTTTTAATATCTTCTCTCTTCTTAGAATATTGGAGCATTTGAGGAGAAGTCGCAAATGCAGGAAGTTTCTCTCGCTTTCTCCTTTTCTTTGTTTTATCTTCTCTTTCTGGTCAGAAAAGAACTCTTTTGAAGGGAGATGGTACATTTTTAGATGGTTCAGCAACGGGCCCGGTTGATCCTTCTGGAATATCCACTTCAGCATCAGCATATTCAACAGTGGCAATTGATTCTGCATTGCATGCCGCCTCAGTAGATATGACTGCTGTACTCTATAAGAAGTAAAATGTTTATTAAATAAATAGAAAATTTTTATAAATAATAGTAAAAAAATATACTAATTTTAAGTGCTTAGTACCAAAATTATTTTCTGATAGTTTACCTGGAAAACTGGTTACTTGTTCAAAGTCTCCTTCGTCTCCGACCATAAGTAATAAAGATCTGTTTACTCCACAGGGCCTTTCCATTCACCTTTATTTTCTCAAAAAGATTTCATATTTTCTTCTTCAACTTTTTCTTCGAGAATATCCAAAAAAGAAGCCATTTTTCTTTCCTTTATTAGTGATATTACCACTTTCTTTGATGTTACTTTGGATTCAACAATTACTTTCTTTGGATCCCATGGAACCAGTCCACATGCACGGAATCCACTGACAATTGTTGTAGGAGTTAAGCGCTCTAAAGATGACTTTAGAACTGGTGGAAATTCACGTTTCTCTAGTTGTTTGCCTTCATGGGTTATTCTGAAGTTCACTATTTCCTGCCGCCAAGCGCTTTTAAGAGTATGGAAAACAGCAACGTCCATAGGTTGCATCAAGTGTGTGGCATTTGGGAGCAAAACTACCATTTCATTTCAATGAGCTATACAGAAGGTGCTTAGGTTTATAGATATATGAGAATTGTGCCCATCCATAAATAACAGTACAGTTTCTCTATGTTATGCTTATTTAAATTTGGCTCAAAAATTTTTCTCACATACTCATAAAATGTTTCTTGAGACATTTTTGTCCACTTTCCGACTTTCCAATAGCCCAATCAGAAGGCATGGCCTTTGAAATTTGTTGAGGGATCCTATCATACCTAAAAATTGGAAAGACAAAAAATTAGGATATAAAACATATTTAACAATTTCAATGTTTAATTTACTAGATTTATGATTTTAGACATGCTTACCTATAAACGATCATTGGTGATGCAAGTTAACCAGCTGCATTGGCTGTTAAAAGAGCAGTGAAATTAAGTTTTTCATCAGCTCCAGCAGTGGTATACACCTTTTTTTATCCTCTTTCAACAAGAACTTTTTCTGGCTTCGTATTTTAAAACAAAGCTGTATCATCACAATTGCAAACCCTCTGGGGGTTACACAAAACATTGTCCAGTTTTTTGTTTTTTAAATAAGTCTCAACCTCTAGAAACCAATCATTTATACTCTTTTGTGACACTTCTTTCCTGCTCGTTGTTAAATTTTGGCTGGTACGCAGTTTAATGTCAGGATGGCGTTTCAAAAAACTCTCATACCACTTTCGTCCAGGAAGACTATTTTCTCCAGGGAAAGCGCATTCTATGCTCTTTGGCCCATTTTATTATGTTAGTCATGAGTATTTTTTTTTTTTGTAATAGGAAATCCTTTACTGGCCATGCTTTTAATCCACAAAACAATGTTGTTTTTCTGTCGTTGCTAAACAATGTACTTGGGCCTTTTTGTGTAGCTAATTTGACTCCTCCTTTCAATTTCCTTTGCAAAGTTGTTTTTGCAATATTATACTGCTTGGCTACAGAACGGACACTTTCGTTTCTCCACATCCACAATTGCAATTTTTAGTTGTTCTTCTGTATAATTTTGCTCCTTTCTTTTCTCCATTATCCTGCAATATAATAAACATATATAATAAAATATACAGAAAATACCACAAACATATTAGGAAAATCATATCCTGGTTGTTCCAGTAGTGGGTCACGTGTGCACCAGTAGTGGGCCATCAAGCCCACTACTGGAACAAACTGAAATTTAATGATCCAGAAGTGATTACCAGTAGTGGGCCAGGTGGCCCACTACTGGAACAAATTGAAATTTAATGACCCAGAAGTGGACCACCCCCGAAACTTAATAATATGTTAGTTTTATACCTTTTAAGCATAAGGAATAAAGTATTCATTTATTCAGTGTATTAGAAATGTGACATTTTAATATAAAATACCGTATACTTTAAAAGAAAATAATATTGAATGAAAATTTACCTCTTAAGGAAGGCAGTAAGAATGAGCCACAAAATCTTTGTATTTTAAGACTGGACGAAAAACAACCTTCCAACTCAAAGACTATCTTTATACTGAAGTTGTCCCTTTGCCTGATAACAGATAAGGATTCCACCCAAACCGCAGTTAGTTTGTTATCTGACAGGGGTGACTAGAAAACTAGTTTTTCAACTTTGAAAACTAGTGGCTCACTATAGGTACGTGGCCCACTACTGGTACACTTACCTTATATCCATGTGAAGTACTTGAACTTCAAAGGAAAACAATATGCCTCTAATCATGTTTCCATAAATATTATAAAATATTACATCTTTATTATTTTCACTGGAATTTTCTTTTTTTAGGAAATTTTAATTCGATGCATTAAACGAAGAATCAAATAAAAATTTCTAACTTATTGATATTTGAAAGAGAGCATTTTATTTTTTCTAAAACAGAAAGAATATTATTGATATAATTTTGACTGTTCAGGTTTTTTTTTTTCATTACATTTTATTTAGTCAAATTATAACTAAGTGTTTGATAGTTAAATTATTCTGAAATGCCTGTTTAGAGTTTAATTTGTGTACAAGCTGTTTTCCATAAAATCTGAGCGTAACATAGTAAAAAATAAGAGCTATAGAAGTTGTATAAATATGTTTTGTGGGATCTGTGACACTCAAAATGTGTAGTTTTGTTAATAAACGGAAGTAGAAAATTTTTTTACTGCAATATTTTCTTCTATTAAAGATAGATGGAAATAGTAATTTCACCATTTCCGGCGCAGTGTTACCACTCTGGCAACACCTAATTTTAATTCCAAACTTGCAAACGGCACCAAGAATATTTTATAGAAATTTCGCTTTTATGATGAAACGTGAATTTGGGAATTCTTAATTTCTATAAGAGTCTTTTTTAACCCTCCAAGCGTCTTGCAAATGGGCAAAATTGTAATGTTGTTTTCTCTGCATTTTGTTTTAAATGCAAATAAAATATGATTCTTTCAATATTACATAAAAAATCTTATTTAGGAATATAAATGTAATCCTTGAGAGCCTTAATCATTCTTCAATACTTTGAAAATTCATTAAATTTATAGAATTATAATATCTTAAACATTGCTTATATTGCAGTGAAACCTGGAGCTTAGTGTACGGAATTTTACGGGACAAACGCTTAGAGGGTTAAATTCCGGTGTCAATCAACAATTTCTTATTTTATGAACGGAATTTGCCTGCGCCGGAAAGGTATAACTAACGAATGACCTTTTACTTTTCATTTCAATATCAGTGGCTCCCCTTAAGATCCTACACTAGTCGATCATAAAGATTCGGATGATAATGTTAAGTCTATTGGGACGTTATTTTCAAATATCTCTTTCAAATTTTAATATTTTCACTTTTTTTTTTTTTTTTGCATAAGATCACACAACCGGGATAGTTTTTACTTATTCGATTTTGGTTTCGGAATTTTTGTTTTTAAATTTCTTTAACTTTCGGAACCGAAGAAAACCAGTTCTGAAATTGAAACTATTGTAATATAAAAAATATGTAACCAAAATCAAGAAATTAGAAACTAGCCCGGTTGTAGATTGTCCTCAACTGTCCTATGCAAAAATCACTAAATTTTAAAAAAAAAGAAAAAAGAAAATATATGAAAATTTGAGGGAGGTTATCTGAAAATAACGCCTTCATAGACTTAACATTATCAGCCGGGTCTTTTTGAACGAGTCGAGTGGCCTCTTAACTAACGAATGGATTAGATTTCAATGGCTCTCCTAAATTTGAACTGATGTGATCAATTCTTTCAAATTTGGCTTACGTTAAGTCGTTATAACATGATTACAAGAACCCAAATTCTCGGTAGTTAAGCTGCTTCTGTTCTTGCATAAATAGTACTACTTCTGCGCATCTTAACAAGTGCTACAA
This sequence comes from Maratus speculifer, assembly GCA_964019185.1. NCBI lineage: Eukaryota > Metazoa > Arthropoda > Arachnida > Araneae > Salticidae > Maratus > Maratus speculifer. The sequence continues at coordinate 396,571,410 of OZ025295.1, forward strand.
CTGAGAGATAACCGAGAGAACTAACTAGCAAAGTGTAGCAGTAGCCTAAGCCAAATTTGATTGAACAAATATAGAAGGTAAGTCAAATGTGTAGAGGAAGTGATTGCACTTTGTCTTTCGACGCGCCTTCGATCGTCCAATCAGTGCATTCGTTATGCAGTTTGTTACAGCAAATTTGTAATGAAACAAAAATGACATTGATAATATCTATTTTCAGATTGCATTTTTATGTTTTCATCAAGTGTTTGTGGTTATTATTTAAGTTTTATTATTTCTTTATACAGGGTGTCCCAGAATTTCGTGTAGAAACTTTGAGGGGTAGTAGATACAAATACATAGGAAAGCATGGGCGGAAAGTATTATTAACCCTTTCACAGCCAGTGAAAATGTATCTGAAACTACAAAATTTTTAATACAAAATGAACATTGACACCAGAATTTGAATATGATTTTTCCTTTTATTATGTATGTGAGATGTCTGGCTTCTCTTCTTTGCAAATACATTTTTGCGCAATTTCTGATGTCATTCATACTTTTCCACATTTTAGCAATTTCTAAAAGCTACTAAGATACTTGATTTTAAAGAAGCATAATTTTAAATTTAATTAAAAAATAAATTAGCTCTTGTAATTTTTTCTGTGTAATAAAGCGTTCTAGACTGCTTTCTGCATTGCGTCATAACAGTGTCTTTGTGTTTCTTTGAGCTTCCCACGGACAAAGCACTTCCATTGCTAAAATGTTGAAATATATGATTGACACCAGAAATTGCGGAAAAATATATTTGCAAAGAAGGAAAGCCAGACATTTCACATACATAATAAATGGAAAAATCATATTAAAATTCTCGTGTTAGTGTTGCAGTAAAAATTTTGTAGTTTCATATACATTTTCACTGGCTGAGAAAGGGTTAACAAGACTTTTTCCGTCCATACTTTCCTATGTAATTGTGGTTCCAAACTATGTTCTCTACCACCCCTCAAAGTTTGTACACGAAGTTTGGGACACCCTGTATATACGAGGGTTGTTGAAAAAGTTTTGTTAATTTATTAATAGAACAGAGTGAAATATTTTAAATTGATAAATAACATCCAAATGCTCCTCAACATGATGTTTTTATTTTGCAGGTGGAACCAACTGTTGTTACACACTGAAACAGAGAACTCGGACTATGTGGAAGTGAAGTTAACCCTTTCCGGCACGGGCAAAATCTGTAATAAAATGATAAATTTTCGACTGGCACCGGAATTCACAAACGAATTTCTTAGATACTTTGAAATCCTTAATTTAAACTTTTATTGTAAAAGCAAAATTTTACTAAAATATTATTGGTGCCGTTTGCAAGTTTGGAATTAAAATTAGGTATCCCAGACCGGGCACAGTGTGCCGGAAAGGGTAAAACCATCATCCGCCAATGGAATTCTTGGCAGCAGAAGGTGTTGCACCAACCGATATCCTCAGGAGAATGAATGGTATGCCTGGCGAACATGCGTGGACAGAAGTACCATCATACGATGATTATGTGGCAGTCGAATGGACAATCCAGGCACGTCGAGTGTACGTGAACAGCCCTACTGTGGTCAATTTAAGACCTGATACAGTGTAGCGTAGACAGAACGTGTCAATGGGCTGATTCCTAATAATCGGCGCATGAACAAGAATTTGATTACCAGGATCGTTGGAATGTAGCTTGGAACAGCGACTCACATCGTGAAAGACGAATTTGGCTACACGAAAGTGTACTCTCGGTAAGTCTTCCGAATTTGCGCCTTGTGACTTTTAGCTGTTCACAAAGATGAACGAACATCATAACAGGTTACTTGAGGCACGCTATGAAACGAAAACGCAAATGTCTTATTCAATAGTGTGGGGGCGTATTCTCAAATTTCCCGTTTTTATTTTAATCATGCAAAAATATTACAATCGAAGCGAGAAATTTCAAAATAATTTCCTCATAGATTTTAACATTAGAATTTTCCTGTCTTCTCGTGACTGACTTAGTCTCTTCAGGAGACATGCAACATAAAGTGGCTCCAATTTTTTAACAATCGGGATGAAAAATAGAGCTAAAAATATTATAATGCTAGATGATTATGAACCTAACATATGATGGTTCTGAAAAGTTTTAAAATAATATATTTAAAGCATTGTCGATGAGTATTTTTTCTTTTTGAATTTTTTTTCGAAATGTGTGTTTTTTTAATGCTTCGGTAAAACATTTTTAAATTCTATTTTAGGTAGAGTGTTGAAACATTCCAAAATTCTGTAACTAATTTGTTTCTGCACAAATATATAAATTTTTAGGTCTGAATGAATTTTTTTTAATAATAAAAAATATGTATTAAAATTTTAGGATTATCGAATTTGTTTGGTAAAGTAATTTTAATCTTATTTATTTTAAGCCAAAATGACAATTCCTTCTTATTATTCTCAAATAATATACATTTTGATAATAAAACAAATTTTAAAGTGATATATTCAACATTTTTAGAAAAATGCACATAACAGACATGTTATTTAAAAAAATATGTCAAAAGTTAATTACTTCTTGAAAACTAATTTATACACGAAATTATTTAATTCGATTTATATATGAGCTAGAGTGTATTTAGTGACTGAAAAAAAAATTTCGTTTCTATCTTTATTTTTGAGTAAAATACATCTAATAGATTTAATATTTCGAATAATCTCCTTCATTTTAATCGTTGAGATGTTAAATAAAGGAAACGTGTTTTAAGCCCTTGAGGGGCAAGAATAATATCTCTGTAATATTGAATCTTCACCGGAAAAATCGAAGAATTTTGTTTTAAAATATGAAAAGGTAATTTTCAACATTTTGCCTCCAAAGTTAAAAATATGAAATTTCAACAAAAGTTTCGGGTGAGAATTTCGTTTAAACTAGGTGGGATAAAAAACATCCCATCGCCCCTCAAGGGGATAAGTCCGACTAACACGTCTGCCATAAAAATAATGATATTTTGTAATCTTAATCTTTTTTACCTCAGTCGCGAGTTTTATTTGGATGATCGTATTTGAATCGCATATCCTTCAAAGAATAAGTATTTTGCTCGAAAACAAACATTTATGAACAAAATTAACACTAAGCAATTACATAAAAAAGGTTCTTTTCTACATCTCGTCTCCAGAAAAAGTAAAGAACAAAAATGGCATAAAATTGAAACTGTTACTCGGCTTAATTATTTTAACGCGTCGTCACGTATAATCATTCAAGAATGGGATATTAAAACGACAATGAAACAGAAAATTATTTATTTATGGATATATAATACCATTGTTTGATTAAAAAACATTTTTTACTAACAATTCGAATGTTTCAAAAGTTATATTGTAACAATGTAAAAATACAATTGCAACAATATTGATATTTCTCCATTTATAACAATATACAAAAAATAAATTCAGTCTAAAATTTACCCTACTGAGAGTTTCCGTTCTTTTGGCATCTCTAGTTATACATATTTGAGAATTTAGTGATTTTGCGACTAAAAAGATTTGTACGACCATGGTATACACTACATACGTACAGGTAAATTAAAACAAAATATGTTATTAATTTTTCTTAGTTATTCTTAAGTCTACATACGTGTATCTCATATTCCTTGTGGCCTCATACCGACAAATAGCTAATACTCTAATAGTCTTAAAAATTGAAATATTTTGTTTAAATTGATCAATCGATTACATTTATCAAAATAAGCTATACAAAAAATATCGATTAAAAATATCAGCGCATTCATCCTGTTTAACAATTTTTTTCATATCGCTTTGTAAACTCTTAAATAACACGCTAACATGTTTCAGAAATGAAACACCAAAAATAAATTTACAGTACAAGTACATAAAGTACATAAATTCACAGTTTACAGTAATGAAATTTAATTTGGAATAATCAGTCACTTCCGTATAACATGATAATTGACGGCAAACATGATTATGGAATTTTACCCATTAAACTCGAAAATATCTATGTGTTTTGAAATAAAATCAAAGACCCAAGGAATAGCTACAAGATTCTATCAAGTCAGTTTTCAGAAAGTAACAAGATAACCTAACTATGACATGCATAAAATAATTGCTAAAAAATAGTTTCTAAAAAAATAAAGTAATTTAATCTTTGCTTACCTACTTCCAGGGCAGCGGAGAGGGAGTTAGAGTCACTTAAAAACAAGCGGACACCGACTATGACTCCTGCTTTTTATTTTTTATTTCTTTAGTTCTTAATTTTTGTTAGACAGTTTTGAATTGAAATTAAACAAATTATATGTAATTTTCAATCTACAAAAGGAATTATTATTGTTATTTTTGGATTATACCGGGCTACCAAGTTGAAGATTCGAAATATACTGCCTGACGTATGCAAAGGATAAAAATTGTTTTAATTAAAATCTCCAGTAGATCCCGAACTATTTCCGAACTAGTAAAATTTCCCTCTTTATCTTTTTCCCCCCTTTCTACTGAAATTTTTCCGCTCTGAAGAACACGAATCAACATTAAAATTGTGAAGATTCCCCTATTTGAAATCCATGGATCCGAAATAGTAAAGTTTTTTTTTTTTTTTTTTTTTTTTTTTTTTTTTGATAGCTGGATTTTTCGGGGGTGTGGGACGAAAAATTGAAAAATTAGTAAAATGGAAAAATATTTTTCCTCCATATCTTTAAAAAATGAATTGATACTGAAACCGTGAATTTTTCACTCAAGTTTTCATGCATCCATCATAATTTTAATCAACAGAAACACTAGTGAATTTTTAGACCAGAGTCGAAGCCGTCAAAATTTCTAGAGTCGGAGTCGGCCATTTTTCCCACTGACTCCGCAGCGTTGCTTACTATCTTATCTCAGAAATAATTGCAGCTTTTAAAAGTATACTAATAAGGTCATAAGCGTATACTAATAACTTTATTATGGTATCATTTCAAAGAAAAACAGGACTCTTGTTATTTTTTCCACTGACTCTCAAAATATTAACTCGGAAGTATCATTGGTATTTTCAGAAAATGTTTTAAAGTTCCAGGGAAAGAAACGCAAGATTTTTCCTGTGTTCAGCTTTTACCGGAAAAAGCAAGACAACCTAAATACGAAAGCCCTAAAATTGCTAAGAAATGAAGTGTTTCAGCATGGTTTTATCTCGAAACGAATTGACGTTTAACGTTTGACGTGGAACTTTTCATCTCGGAAAATTGTTACAATTCTTTAAATTGAATACAATAAATAAGATTATTACATTATAAAAATCTGAATTTTTTCAATTTTCACCATCGAATCTTCTGTTCCAACACAAATTAAGTTATTTTTCATGTAACTGAAACATTCCTTTTATTAAATAGGTATGAGATTTCTCCGCTTTTTTCATACCTGTATAATCTTAGAGAAAATGTTATTTTATTCAATCGGAAAATACTACGATTTAACTGAACAAAATTTTCTCTAATATTATAGTGGTATTACGGAAAAAAGCAGGAAAATCTCATCCTTGAATAAAATTCAGAACAGCAATAATACATTTTATACTGTTTCATCCAACTTTAAGTGTTTTTAAGGTAATCCATTTAAGATTGCCTTATAAATAAATTTTTTCAATGTACCGATGCAACGTATTTAAAGAAAGGGTAGTGATAGTGCAGATTATTTTATTGGTAACGCTTAAAAGTACAGAATTCAGGATTTCAAAGAGTGCCGTCCACAAAAAGATCTAACGAATAAAAAGACGCGACAGTAGATCTCCGATAGCAAAAGGGGAAAACTGAGTGATTCAGTTCTTCTTGTATCGGGAAAAAATACTTCGAAGTGTTCCTCGGTGAAAAAAAAGAATTATAGATAAAATGGAATATTTCGAATCACATCAGTTCTTCGCTAGGCTTAAAACAAATGAAATTTGAATGAGAGAAACGAAAGAAAAAGTTCTGAAAAATGGAAATTAGTACATGACCTGATGAAAAAATTTAGAATATTGAAATATATTATATTCATGTTTTATTCCACCCAGTACTGGCACCTAAAGTACATTCCACGTATTTCGAGTATTCCTTGTATTTTTAATTATTGGAATATTTTATTCGTAATCTCGTTGCCTAAACGTAGAATTATTCGATTAAATAATGAGAAAATTTTGTAAGGTAGGGAATATTAAAGAACGTTAAATGACACCTGAAGAGATCAAATTAGAAAATTGTATTTTTTGTAGCGGATACATTGCCCCTTGAGAACGAACGACACGTATACGCGCCGCAAAAACGCTTAAGAATATATTTGCTTATCCCCACCAGTGGAAGTTTACGCTAAAATATGCCTTATCCAATCGGAGCAATTTCTCGATTTAATAACCCACAAATTTCTGTTTTTAAACGGGTGACAAAACATTAGAAAATTCGTAAAAGGCTCCCGTCGTGAAGGGATTAAAAGAAGATGACTAAACAGCTGACGGATGAGAGTGTTTTGGAAAAATGTAGTAAGAAGTGGGCAAGATAGTAGCATCGTAGACTAGTACAGCAGATCTAGATTAATACAGCAAAATTTAATAGATTTTTCCCAACATTCTAGAGCAGCGGTTCCCAAAATTTCATGGTACCGGACCCATCTTTCAGTGAAAAAAAGTTTCGCGACCCACCTTTCAGTAGAAAAAAAAATTCGCGACCCACCCAAAATATCAGTATAGCAATTTTTGTACGACCTCTATACGCTCGGCTATCCTATCCTACGAAAAACGTAAATTTTCATATGGAAAATAATTTATCAACAAAATCAAGAATCCGTCATCTCAATGTGTGTAAGTGAATAGTAATTAAAACAACGCACAAACTACAAAGATAGTTTAAAATACATTTAGTTATTATGAAAACATAACTTTATAATCAATGATATTTCTGGTACTGGTGTTTAACAGTGTGAGAACATACACTAACACGCAGTTTCTCTCAGTTCTTGTCTTTCAAAAACACAGTAAAGTAGAAAAAGGATGTTCTCATGAGCACGAAGTGTTGAATTTCATCAAGGACCTCAAAGCTGATTTAAATATTTCAAGATATTCTGTTCATATATTAATCTAGAAGGAAATTAAGGTGGATTTTCCCTAAAAATATTATTTCCTGTTGAAATTGTCACATCTTTCTAAGCGGATGAAATAAAAGATATATTTTGATGACAAACCTCGATTGTTCCGCAACCCACCAAAACAATTGCCGCGGCCCACCAGTGGGTCGCGACCCATAGATTGGGAACCGCTGGTCTAGAGGATTATACCATTTTTTAACCCTTTGGACTCCGGTGCCTCTTACACAAATTTCATTTGATTTGCACCACCTTTTTAAAAGAACTTCCCTTGAAGTAGACAATTTCAAAATTCTGTGATAAAATAAAGAAAATTTCATTTCCCTTTATTACTGGTGCCAAAAACCAATTTTGGAAGGAAAGATAATGTCTCCGCAGCGGAGATAAGGGAGTGCCAAGGGTTAAAATGTTGATTTACAGTGAATTGGCATCGATTCAAAGTAAAATATAATTTTTCATTCGTGAGTTACCAGAAAAATGATCAGGATTATTACTTAAAAAAATAACCAAGCCAATTGGTTAAAACAAAGCAGACTTTAAAAGGGTATTCGCTAATTCTAAAAATACAGTTATGAAATTAATAGACATAAAGGTTTCGATGTTGTTGAGAAAGCTGTATCGCACTTTACTTCCGTAGCTAAAATTTTATTTTATCAATTTAAGATATGAATTTTTTAAAAAGTATTTTTTTTGTTTATATAAAAAGTAAATTTAGCAGAAAAAATAATTTTGAAATTATAATCCCATCAAAGGGATGTTATCCTAAATCATTAAACATTATTATTTTAATGACGTCATCACACATAATCTTTTAAATGATATTATTTAAACAACAATATTGAATATTGTTACATTGTTTTTTTTTAATTCGTTATATTTTAACAATTAGAGCATTTCAAAAAATATATTTTAACAATGTAAAACAACTAATACAACAATGTGCAACAATTTAAATATTTTCTCAACTTACAACAATATACAGTGAAGAAATTCAGTCTAAAATTGATCCTACTAAGAGTTTGCGTTATTTTGGCTTCTCTAGTTATATATATTTGCTCTTTTTTTGTGATTTTTACCGCTGAAAAAGAATTTTACTACTATGACTGACATTACATATCGAGAGGTAAATAAAATTTTATTAGTCTTTTTAGCTATTCTTAAGTTTTATAAAAATTATCTCGCACTCCATGTAAATTTAAGCCGATAAACGGACTTAGGGATTTTGTTTCAATTCATCGATCAATTAAATACATCAAAATCAGTTATTTAAAAAGTATATCCATAACAAACAAACAAAACTTACCCTTTTAATAAAACGTTGTAATGTTATACCTCGTTGTAAACTGTCAAATGTCTCTCTAACATAAAACTATATTAAAATAACCGATAAAAAATTAACAAATCAATTTACAATAACCAAACAAAAATTAGATTAAGCTGCGTTTGATAAAGTACGATAATTGGCGACAAGTTTGATTACGTAGATTTCGGCACAGTACAATGTCATATACGCACCACATTTACCCGTGTTTCTTTTCCTCACCAAGTTGCCGAATATTTTGTTTTAGAATGCAAGTTACAAATTGCATGCAATAACTCTTGTGATTTTTTTATTGCAATATAAAATTAAAATGAAGTGAAAAAAAATGAAAGAGATTCTAATATTTTAAAAAAGGAATTAAAAATAGATAAATGGTAGTTTGATATAAATAATTATTGATATACATATATATGATAAAAATAATTAAAATTTAAAATAACACTAAATAAGTATGAATTTAACAAAAAAAAGGAAACAATAAATAAACAGTTATAAATAATGAACTTAATAAGTAACGAAACAGCAAATATAATTTTCACAATAAATCGTATATATTAAAACTTATAGCTACATTGAATGCATGCAATTGCATCATTTAATCAATAAATTTCAATGATATCTTTAATTTTTCTCATTTTATTTTCCTAACAATTATTATTACTTATTAAACGGATCTTCTCCTTGGCACAGATGTGCTACGCCAAATTGGCGGGGCAAAGAAACACGTGCAAATGTGGTGCGTATCTGACATCTGCGCCAAAGTTTCTTCAAATAAGTATCCAAAAATAGATCGACGAGATTCTTTGATGTTCAGTTTTCCGAAAGTGACAAATCAAACTGAAAATGAAAGGCATAAAACTGCTACGAAATAATGTGTCACCCCTTCATTTTTAGTGTTTTAGCTCGGATGTAATTACAGCTTGGGAATGCACATTTCTTACAATAATAAGCTTAACCCTTTCGGGACCGAATTTTTTTCAGTTTTTAGAAAAAAAAATTACGTTAATAACATAAACGCTGGCTGTCAAAATAGATTAATTAATGTTTAAATATTATTTCATTGTCTGAAAAACAACGAATGTTTTGCGTACTATTCAAGTAATCATTCATATGACAATAGGCAAAGAATGGAGATGGTTAGAAAAAATTGTAGTACAATACGAGTTAATACTTTATAATATTTTTTGCGCTTTATTATGCATGCTTCTTTCAGGAAAATAACTTTTATTTTAACACTAAAACAGCCGAGTATTTTACTAAAGTTTCATACAAAGTGTTTCGCACCAGTATTTTAATTTTAAACTATTTAACTTATTCAATTAGTCTATTTTGGGGCTACGCATATTTAACCCTTTAACGATCAAAGCATTTTCATTGCTAAGATGTCGAAATAAATGGATGACACCGGTAATTAAGAACAAATATATTTCTTAATAAGAAAACGTGATCTTTCACATACATAATAAAAGGGATATTTTTAGATAAAAATACCGGTGTCAGTGTTGCATATCGGAATTAAAGTTTTGTGGTTTCGTGGCGAAACCAATGAACGTTAAAGGGTTAACATATCTTATGAAGAAAGTTCTGGTTAGAATAGACTGTTATCATTCAGGCAGGGGTCATTTTGACCCCTAATGGCGGTTTTAGAGTTAAATTTAAAGAGTGAAATATGTGTGTACATGAAAAGAATCACAAACTAATTATTAATTAAGCAAATAATATTATTACTAAATGCCTAAACATAAATGAAGTCATATATTAAATGCATAGATATATACTAACATTACTACATGTAAACAGTAACAAATGTGTTTGTTAAAAAAATAAAACATTAAAAGAAGTACACCAGATCCGAAAGGGTTAATAAGATATCATTTAATTTTTCTCATAAAATCTTAAATTTTAATGCAAATTAACAAATTTTTCTGGCAAATAATACATTTATTTATGTAACATTTAGTAAGCAATAATAAAATAAGCTTTATACTTAGCAAACAAAATAAGCATGTGCTTTTAAGATAAGCCATTCTTAAGGTATACTTTTAAGAAATGAAACTTTTCAAATTCATATAAGTTTTGACACTTATACAAATTTTATTTCAGGTATGTGAAGGAAACAAAAATGTTTCCTCTTATGACGAAGAAAGTCCCCACAGGTAATATCATTTTATTGTATTCTTTATAATGCCGAGTGCTGATAATATTTTAGTTTTTAAATTCATCATTATAAATACTCTATTAATATACTGATTGCCATGGAACTCAAATATATGACATATATACAAAAGTATAACCCCGAAGAGACGGTGCCATATCGCATGAATATATGCACCATCAATATTTTTTTATTAAAGTCAATTTATTGTTATGAAACGGACTTTAGCTAATTAATTACCACGTGTTTAAAAAAAAAAAAAAAAAAAAAAAAAAAAAAAAAAAATGGGCCTCCCTTTCTTTAGGCATGATGAGTGATTTCAGTTGGGCTTTCAACGTTTAAATATAGCTAAAATTAGATATTATAAAATTAAAAATACGTAAATTGAACTTTATATATAAAGGTAATACACATTGCCCCAATTAGGAATGGTGAACAAACTCGATAAATATGAAAAACGACTTCGCAAATGTTTACCAAGAAATCCAAATCATCGTAGAACGTGGCAAACATGTTACTTAAATGCAATTGCAACTATTTTTTATTCTATTGTCACTACTACTTTTAGAAAATATATTTTTTTAGTATATTTCTCTTGCGAATGTTAATAAAATGTATATGACTTCAGTTTTATGACAATTCTTCAGATTTATGAAAGTGGTGCAGATAAATTAAAAAAAAATATTTGCATGTGGCAGCCCTGTAATAATGAAATCTCACTATTTTAACCCTTTGCACTTCAGAAGTAATTTTCACTCACCCCACATATTGTTAGGTGTCCATCGTAAATCGGAACTTCAAATACTTTGGACACCACTCATATCATACAGTTTAGTTCGACATCTTTTATCACAGACTTTTCAGCACACTAATAATCCGGAAGAGTCACTTCTCGAGTGCACAGGGTTAACGCCCTACACTAGTCACTGAAAAAGACTTTGATGATAATGATAGTTTTTACTTTTTCGACTTTGTTTTAATATACTTTTAAATTACTTCAACTTTCGAAACCGGTTCTGAGATTGAAACTATCATAATATAAAAAATGTATAAGCAAAATCGAAAAAGTTAAAATTAGCCCGGTTGTAAATCATACTCAGTTATCCTATGCAGAAAAATCCTGTAAAAATATTAAAATTTGAGCGAGATATTTGAAAAGAATGCTCCCATAGACATTACAATATCATCCGGGACTTTTAAGTGACTAGTGTTGTGTCTTAAGAAAAAATGGGATTTTCTGGATTCATTGAAGCCCTCGGTCACATGTATGCTTCTTCTAAATTACTAGTTGCAATTGTTCAATGTGCTGCACATTTCTATCCATAAACGATGACTTTTAAATGAATTAAAATTGAAAAAAAAAAAAAAAAAAAAAAAAACAAGATTTAATGAAATATTGTTTCAGAAGCAAAAACCCTGATTATTCCGATGTAGTCACGGTTTTTTTTTAATATTTTGACCAGATAACTAAATACATTAAAAATTATAAGACAGTATTGTTACATGCCATATAATGCGTTCAGAAGTCAATACGACTAACTAACTCAATTTGGTACTACTTGATTATCCCATCGGAGTCGGCCGAAAAACTATCGCCAAACTCTAACAAGGAAGGTCTCCATACGGGCATACTCAGAAAAATCTGAAAAAAATTACAGAATGCTTTTCTCATATAGTTATATATGTTTATAAAAAAAATTTCGGCGGAAACTCCTTATAACGTCTGTAAAAAAATAATAAAAATTTCGTTTATTTGGCGATTTATCTCCGGTTGGCTAAAAAACGAAATTTTGAAAAATACGTTTTTACGCTTCGAATACTTTTTAAAGAAAAAACTTTCTATGTTCAATTTATTTAAATAAGTTTAGTTTAAGTAATTTTAGTTTTGCATTTTTACTTTACTTTAAGTGTAATTTTGTCATATACGTTTATATGTACTTATAACAAAATGAAATTAATATATTTTATCATTTAAAACACAATTTAAATTGATTAAAATTGTTCCAAATTGAAAAATACACTGTTAAAAATCTGCTGCATTTTGTTGCAACGCACTCCTTTGATTGTATAGAAAACGGTTACTTGGCCGTGAAATGGAGCTTTCTCATTGGTTGGAATAGATATATTATATACAAGCGGTGGAGTGCGTTGCAACAAAATACAACAGATTTTTAACAGTGTATGACACGGTCAATTCAACGTGCTATGGAGCATTCTCATTGGTCAGAAGAAAGATATTCTATAAAAGTAGTGGGGTGACGTTGCAGTAAATGCTGAAGATTTTTAACAGTGAAGTCAATTAAAATCAATTTTCAGATTCGTTAAAATCGTCTGCTTTTGGCGAGGAAATGCACTGCTCGCCAAATCCCGCGTCGCTTTCAGCTTTTCACGCCAATTATTCCAAACTATTTTATTTTTTTACATATCTAATAATGTAATTCCGCCGCTAATTTTCACTGATCCTTTATTACCTACATGAGTAGTTTAATTCGTATTTTTTTCAAAAAATTCTGAGTATGCCCCCATTGGAGACCTTCCTTGTAAGCTTAAATGCCAATAATGGGTACCCATTATTGGCATTTATTGGGTACCCGTATATGTCACATTCACTTGATATTTTAAACACGAATCACATGTTTATTACATCATCAAGAGAATGATTTTAAATTCCACTTTTTATTTGAATTATTAATTAATGTTTCACTAATTGATTTGTTATTTCGTTATTGGAAATAAAAATTGTATCAGTATGTATAACTTGGCTAATAGCTCATCGATTTCTATAATTTGGCGAAATGGGTCGACCGGGTAACCAAGAAGTACCCTCCATTTTTTTAGAAATTCAGGCAATCTCATAATTGGGTTGAAATTGTTCTATTTATACAGTGCTAATGAATTACGCTTGATTATAACACCATTAATGAGTATAATCAGAATATGGTGAAAAAAAAATAGTTTTTTATAGGTAAATCTTTAAATGTGTAAAATGAACAATTCTTTTTGATGGAGTTAATCGGATTCACTTCTATATGCCTCAAATATAAATGACGCTGAAATTCTGTGGAAAGTCTGAGTAATTATTTGAAGTACCTCAAAAAGATGCAGCCAGTTGCTTGAAATATAGGCTTTCTGTTTTCCAATTATATGCACTTGTGAGTAAATTTAAGAAACAGGTTTCAATTTTAAACAAAGTTTTAATTGTTTGTCTGGGTTTTTTTTTCAGTCGCCAATGGCAAGTGGGTGATAATTGTGCATCCAACCGCACTAAAGTTTTGCAGAGTTTCAACATCCGTGATTACATGAGATCGCTGTTTGAAGAATTTTACAAAGAAAATCCGGGCCCCAGGTAAGTAGACCATTTGAAAAATTAACGATAAAAGTCATCAAATTGAAAAAAAAATATTGCGTTGTAATGTAGTTTTTTTAATTAGAGTGTATGACGCTGCACTTTAGAGAATTCTAGTACTTAAACAAACACTAAATAATATGATAAATACAATATTACTGATTGTAAACCAAACATGCGGTAAAATAGATTGGCTGCTCAAACAACCATCACAAATCGTTTCTGAGTAGACCACAACTATTGATGCAAATAAATTTCAGAAACTTACAATTTTAATTGCTATTTAACCCATTAACGCCCGAATTATTTTCTTCGCTAAAATTTAAATTTTGTATTTCCCACCACTTTTAAAAGCAAATTAACTTTTATTTAAATTTATCAAGGCTTCTGTCTCGTGAGATAAGGTATACATTTTCCTTCCTCTTAACTGGTGGGAAAACCGCTTTCTTGCTGTTTTTGTAACCGTCCTCAAACGAGGACACTGGGCGTTAATGGGTTAAATATCACTAAAATTAACAACGAATGTTTTCATGTCGCTTTATTGATTGATATTCAAATTTCGATTTTACAAAAAACTTGTACTCTATTAGTACTACACTTTTCGATCCCTCGGCGCATCTGACATATTTCAACTCTAAATAGGTAGATTAGGTCAACAAGCCCTCAGAAAGTAGGTTGAGATACACGATCCGTCAGTACAAACTTCCGATCTTGTTAATAGGCTTTGCAGGTTGTCCAGAGTAACTTAATGTGCACAAAACCATATTTCAAGAACCTTAAGCCCGCATAAAGCAAAAGGTTGGGGAGAGATGTTTCTTTTGTCTACCAACGTTAATATCAACATTACGTTCTCATTCAAAAAAACTAGACTTTCTGCCTGGCGCACACATTTTCTAGAATCCCAGACTCATCAAAACATTCCGCGGGGGAGGGGAGAGCAGAGAATGCCGTTTCGGTTGTTTTGAAATACTCGGCTGTTCGGACAGGTGGACTGTTGTTTGGCGACTGCCTTTTGGCACGGTAGATTTCTATGCGATTTCTTTGGAAAGACCTCTCGGCTCTGGTTCGGGGAACGATTTAGTTATACCAACGAAGCTATGAAAAACTTGCCAATACTTGCTCTTTTAACTTACTACTTCTTTTGAACTTTCATAACTTTACAAAGTAAATTGTGCTTTTTTCTTTCACAGCGCTCTGATTTTGCTTAACTTCTGCTTTTTACATGACTTGTGCAAGGGATTACGGACTTTTGTCCATGATTTAACGTTAATAAACTAGTTTTAAAAGGCATGTGTATGAAATTCTATAATAATTATAGCAAAAGAGCCAAACATTGATTTCGAAAGATACAACAGAAAAAGATTTTTTAAGAGGCGTTTCATTTTGAGAATTTTGAATAACCATTAACTTTCTTTAAAATGTCTGAACAAGAATCTTAAATATAGTTAAAATACTGAAATGACCCTATTTTAACACTTAACTGATAAATATTTTTGAAAAAAAACTTTGAAATAATGCCTTTTTTTCCCATGTCTTTTATGCATTTTTTACAGAATTCACCGGTTCATTTTTGTCTAGTTGAATCGGAAAAATTCTGTGATTAAATAACACAAAATTTAACAGAAATATTTACTGATGAGAATAATGAATCATGATTGGAACATGGATAAGTGGTAGTGGCAGGGCTCTCAAATGGATCGCGAACTGAACATCAATATTTTTTAACAGAAAATTTTATGGCAGTTTGCTATAACATTTCCGACGAAAGCAACCAACGAACGTGATTTATGTACAAATTGCAAGAAAAATCAACAAAGAAAATTTCTCTAAGAAATTATCTATGCTCAGTTGGCGGACCATTTCGGACTCCCTCTACGGGCAAATCATGTGCAGCAAAAACAAGTTGTCCGTATGGCGTCCGGGCAAATCAGAGAAGCGAGTAATTAACAATTATGAATTGGACAATTGCACAATAAATTGTACTAAAAATATGTACTAAAATAAATACAATTACTAAATGTTGCACTTATAAAAGAATATATTTAAAATGCAATTAAAAATTCATCAACGATCCATTCATTTCTACGAACGTCGTCGTCAGGATACAATATCAAGATGTTAAATGTAATTTAAAGTTTCAAAATGTAAACGATACGTCCACGAGCATACTTGAGTTGTATCTTGATATTGTATCTTGACGACGTTTGTAGAAACGATGATGAATTGATGAATTTTTAATTGTATTTTAAATATACTCTTTTTATAAGTGTATCGTTTAGTAATTGTATTTATTTTAGTTCATATTTTTACGTTAATTAACATTTTGGAAAAAGTATGCAAAGAAAAAGGGAATAGTTTGGAAGTAAATGGAAAAGTATTATGGAAAAGTATTATTATGGAAAAGTATATTTTCTACATCTCTCTTTCATAAGCGTCCAAAGCTTATCTTAACAAGGTTCGCACACTCCTTGGAATTTCCAAGGACTCTGGCACCAGCATTAAAAATAAGAAAATTTTCATTTAATTTTTAAACCACAACATTCGTAATCCCCACCTCCATTCACATGTTTTACGATATTTTTCTGCAGTGAAACACTTTGAAAATATTCTTAAATTTTACTGGTAGAACTGTGCGAACCCTGCTTAAATATATACACTCTAAAAAAAATCGAAAAGTTACTAAACATTTAAAAGAAAATCGTATTTTGAGGATTTGTTATGTAAAGCCAAAACAAAAATTCATGTAACAAATACAGATTTGCATTGTGAATAAAATTAATATAATAATAATAAATTTTCCATGCCTTTTTTACGAAAATCGGATTCCTAGAACTTTTTAAGTAACGGCAACTAGGTTGCAGATAATATTTTAGAATGATTACCGTAATTTTAGTAGATTATTTTGTAAATTTACATATTTCTGTAGCTTTGCTTATAAAATTCTGTAGATTGACATCTATTTTTTGTTTCCACAGTTTACAGAAAAAAACGTAACAGATTTCGGTAACTTTAGATTGCTAGAAATACAGATTTTTTACAGTGTAATTTCACAATGCCGTTATAAAATATATTTGTTTTGAAATAAAATAATTATAGAGTAAAACTCTATTATGGAAATTTCGCCTATTTTATTGACCTTGGTAGAAAACTCGAGTGTAATAATAACTAATAAATAGTGTAATTATTAACCGCCTGACCGTTAGCAAAAGGTCAAAATTGTAATGTTGTTTCGCCTGAATTTCTTTTAAATGTTAAAAGAAGGATTTTCTAACATGGTATAATTTTTTCTATATATATGTTTATAAGCCTTGACAGTATCAATCATAACTCAATTTTCTTAAAACTGGATTATATTTGTAGAATTATATTAATTGAAATATAGCTTCAATTGCTGTAAAACCTGCAGCCTAGTGAATGGATATATCCGGTCGCAGCAGTGGGAAGATTAATATATATATAACATGAATGCGATAAGTATTCATGGCTTATTAGCATATATAGCTTTACACTTGTCAGGAAGATCGGGAGAAACTCAATCATTTCGTTAAAGGTTTTAAGAACTTTATTACTGAAAAAAAGTCAATATTTGCATAATATACTGCATAAATTTGGCGTATTAGTATGTAAAAGTTTACGTATTATACATACTGGTATGCATATTTAGCACCTTTTATATTAGATATGCTGAAATCTTTTAAAAGTGTATTCTTCAAAATATTCTTTTTTACAGCGACACCGATAGAGAAGTGGCAGAAGTTCTGGAGAAATATCTCCTCTATTACAGGAAACTCAAATGGAATGAGAAGATCGGGAGAGAAAGAATTCAAGACTATGTTGGGAATTATTTGTATGTATAGAAATCATTTTTTTCTCCCATACTATTAAAACAATTCATGCCAATTTTTTAAAATGTTGATTTAAAAAAGGGACGGGAGGGAGAGGTAAAACAGCAAGAGTATTTTTATTTAGGAGGTTTAAAACAGATAATAAATTATCATGACGTTGATATTTTTTATTATTTGACGTTGATATTTATATTTGCGGGCAAGACACACGTTTATGTGTCGCAAAAAGAATTGAGAGTCCTTATTTAACCCCGCCAGTAAAATTTGCCTTATTTAATATGCATGTTTTCTCGATTTAATAAGGCACCAATTTCTGTTTTTAAAAACTGGTGATAACGCATTAAAAATTTCGCAAAAGGCTCCTGCCACGAAGGGGTTAAACAATGCACAAAAGTGTGATTTTTTTAAAATATAATTCTTGTGAATTCTTTATATATTCCTCATGCAATTTTTTTTTACTGATCATTAATAGGATTGGAATGGTGAAAACACAAGAAGCAACAAAATAACAAAATGGACTATTAAGGAAAATAGTCTGGAGTGCTCATTTTAAAATCTTATCCATGGTTATGTATGATTATATTTTATGTATGACTATGTATGATTGATTATGCATTATTATGATTATGTATGATATTTTATGTATTATCTTATGTATGATTATATGTATGATTATTATATATAATTATGTTATTTATGATTGTCTAAATCACGCAAAAAAATTTTCTTTGGTAAAAATATTCCACCTTTCGTGTTATTACTCCAAAATTACATAAGTTTTATTATTATATAAAATCATTTGAATTTGAGTTGCAGTTATGTATTTTAATTTTACGCTTCTCGTGCTTTTACCATTCAACTTACTAGAGTTAATATATAGAAATTTCCAGTCCAATTTCAGACAATTACACGTACTGAAATTAGAGTTGGCATGCAGAAATTTCCGTTGATTTTCGTCTGCTCGTCGGGCTCTGTCTTTCTCTCTTTTTGTGCGAACATGTGGGTTGTCGCTCTGACTCGGCTTAATTTTGGACTCCATGACCGACGTGAAATCTTAAAGTCCAGGTTTGGTTTCGCTTTACATCATCGAGAAATTTGCAGCGCCAAAAACTACTTTGCGATCTAATATTAGCTTCTATAATTTTGTATACAACATTGTTAATAATGTATAATATAATGGTGTTCAGAAAGGCATGTAAAACATTTTTAAGTTGGAACTTTACTGAAACTAAGAAGCCTGTAAAACATCAAAATGATACAACTGCTTTACAAAATGTTGATTAAATTTTAAAGACTCAATTAGAAACTCCAGATTAATCGGAATTTTTTTCAGCGTAAATTCCTACAGTTTAAATAGTTATGTCACCGAGGATAATTTATTCAACATTTCAATTGGAGCACCGACAAATAAAATCTAAAATTTACAGTTGGCTAATTCCATCAGCACATGTCGTGCAAGGCCACATACTACGATTTTGGATACCATTATTTTAAAACGGAAAAATGTGATTTATTTTATCAGAAATATTTCATTAATTGAATAAGGCCATACAGACCTTTCGAAAATAACGGTGGCCAACAATTTAGCAGTTACTAGAAATGTGACTTATACGACAAGTACTCATGGAAATACCCATTTATAACTCTTCAGTCATTTAACATTCTTATCTATACTAAAAGCAATAATGTTTCAAATTCTTAAACTATAAAATCATATCGATTCCTTTATTTGTTTGCAGTTTTAACTCCTTTTTTTGTAGCAAAGGCAATGTTCAACCAGACGCATATTTATTTTTATAACTGCATCAATACATTTGCTTATTTATTAGGGATGCAATGAATATTTAATTTCAGCCTATTAGTTGTACTGCCAAATATCCGGTCCCTACAGCAAATCTCATAACAAAAAGAAACGTCAAAAAAATTAATTCCTGGATGCGTAATTTTACAACAATTTTTAACAAAAATTCTTGTCTTATTTAACAATAGAAAAACATTACAAAATAATTTAAAAAGGTTTTTACCATATATATTATTTAAATATTAAATAGAATATATATTGTTTAATTTTAAAATTAAAAGTTATTTAAAATGAGACAATTGATAAAACTTAAAAAAACAACTTATTAATAGGACACAATAAAATCAATTGCAGTAGATGTTCTAAACTTTATACAAGCTACTCATCAATACAAAATATACATATTTGTACTGATGAAGAGCTTGTATAAACCCGACAATACTATATTCTGATTTCTATTGGTGAAAAGCTTCCACCATCATAGTTTAAATACCTGATTAGATATGTCTCTTTAAATTTAAAATTCTGCTTCAGTCCTGAATACGAAATGTTTATTAGGCATAAGGAAAAATATTACAAAAGTATTTTTAAAAAAATTAGTTTTCTATAAGTGGAAGTAACAGAATCCCTTATTTTAGAAATCCTATAACTGATAAAATATTCGAAAAAGAAGTTAATTATGATATTCTTATTTTAAAGGATAAATATTTTGAAATTATACGTATATTTTACTTTATATAATACTTTAAAATATATAATCAGGGCACCCAAATGGTCTGCGAACAGAACACCAATATTATTTAACAGAAAATTTTATCTTAAGTTTCTATAGAATTTGCGTAAAAACAATTCCCGAAACTGGTTTCTGTGCAATTTCCAAAGAAAATTTTTCCGAGAAAATATTCATTTTCAGTTGGCGGACCATTTGGGAGCTCTGTATAATTTAAAATAAAACACTCAATTTGTTTCCTTAATATCCGATTGTTTTTAACCTTTAACGATCAAAGCATTTTCATTGCTAAGATGGCGAAATAAATGAGTGACACCGGTAATTAAGAACAAATATATTTCCAAATAAGAAAACGTGATTTTTCACATACATAATAAAAGGGATATTTTTAGATAAAAATACCGGTGTCAGTGTTGCATATCGAAATTAAAATTTTGTGGTTTCGTGTCGAAACCAATGAAACGTTAAAAGCTTAGATATTTTTTTTCTCATTTATTTTATTTCAATATTTTACTTATTAACCTCCGATGCTATTTCTTTCAGACAAGCTAAAAAGTGTCGTGTCAAAAAGTGTGGCCTACTTTTATTTACCTATCGTAAACAGTATAGAATAAATCTTGCAATCGTTTTGAAAATCGAAATTTTTTTTTAACGGATTTACAAGTTTCAGTTACTGGAGATTCCGAAAAACATATTTATATATATATAAAAAAAAATGCCGTCCGTCTGTCTGTCTGTAAATGCTCTATCTCACGAACAAATGGAGATAGAGATTTAAAATTTTGTATGTACTTAGTAAGTAAGAATAGGACGAAGCTATTTAATATCAGTAACCTCGATTATCTGGAACTATTTTTTTCGGACTCTTGAAATATTCGTTCTGATGAAATGTATATAAAAATTTTCGATTTTTTTTATTTTAAGGAGAGGACGTAAAAGGCAATAAAATAACACAAATTTTGCATTAAGAACGAAGTCGGTCGGATTAATAGTTGCCGAGATATTTGTAATCATGTTTTTCATATTCTTCCATTTTTAATGACCCTGTATTTTCTTCAAATTTCTATTCAAAGATGTGTTTTAATTGGAAATGAGACGCTTAATCTGACACAGTAAACTGTTAGTTAATATGATTATTGTTTTTGGAGTTACAAGGATGTTTCTTTTACGCAATCTTGTACTACTTGTGTAGTTTGGTATTTTACATAATTTCTCGAAATAGATTCATCAGCAATTCATTAATGGAGCATTACTATGTATATTAAGAATATTTAAATATACGTTTAAATTTTGTTTTGGAATTGCAATGCATTTTATAAATAGTTTTCACATATTTTATTTTCACATATCATATAATGCATATCCATGATGGGTAAGTATTACAGTGGCCCCCAACGACTAGTTTCGTAATCTGGCCTTCAAAACGAAACATTCATACAATTTTATTGTTAAAATACATTTCCTTTTTCTCAGAGTCTATAAAAAAGCGTTTAAACTAAAGAAAAAAATCCGTTTTTGATTAATCTAATAGCACGTCAAATTGAATCTCTTTATTATTCCGCCATTCCAATGTCTCAGAGAGAAATTGCTAATCAATTGGGTATTTCACGTTGTTCTGTTTGCTATTATATTGATAAACACAAGAAAAATGAAGTTCGTTCATTGCATTCTAAACGGGGTCGCCCTTCTAAAAGACCTCTACCGAATTTTCTTTCTTTTTTCTTTCTTTCTTTCTTTCTTTCTTTTTTTTTTAAATCGGAGGCGAAACTGAACTCTTTCAACTTTTTCTTTTTTTATTTAAACTGGCGTAAATAATGTTCATCATATTTGCTAGAAATCTCATATTTATTAATTTTTACGTTTTTTTTTTTTTAACACGAGAACATGGAAAATGTAAAATATAGGAAAATACTGAAGGAAATGCATGTGAATGCTTATACTCCATAAGTGGTAAAGAGAATTTATGTTATCTACCTCTGTTGAGTATTATATAGTAACTTAAATTTACATTTTATACATTGAATTGTTGGGTTTGGTTAGGGAGTTTTTCTGAGCTATCTCAAAATTTAAAATTCTGTAAGTAGAGTTTTTCAACTAAACTATTCAATTGACCAAAGGTAAGTTATATTGAATAAATAAAATTAATTTAATCTATAAAAATCTTTTAAAAATTGTGAAAAATGTGTATACATATCTATAAATTTTAAGTAACTCGGTAATTTATTTAGAAAAAAAAATAGAATCGATTTTAAATAATGTGTTTTCGATTAACATTTTTTATTTGGCTGTTTGAAATAAAAGAGGAATCGGCCAAACGAATTTTCAATCTATGCAGTATGTTTGTGTAAAAAAATTCGGTATTCGGCTGTACTTTCTATTTGATACACAGTACATTCGTAGTAACCCTAATGAAACACTAAATTGCAGATTGACTCACAGGACTGTTCCTGCGTATAGCATCACGACAGACAAATCTCTGAACAATATGGACGTTCCAGTTACATCCAATGCGAAAGAACCAATGAACAAGCCGGATACACCAGACTCGGATCCAGAAACAGATTCCGCATCGACTTGTTGCAGCTGCTTCAAAAGATGCAAACTTAGAGTTGTGACACTGTAAGTAGACTAACTCGACATCTATACGATATAAGTGTACCGTAGCAGCCAAGGGGTGCAAGTAACAAAAATACGATTTGGAGTAAATTGAGTTTAAAGACAACTGGCGTTAAATTTGAACATCAATAATAATTGACTAAATTTAAATAGGAAA
This sequence comes from Maratus speculifer, assembly GCA_964019185.1. NCBI lineage: Eukaryota > Metazoa > Arthropoda > Arachnida > Araneae > Salticidae > Maratus > Maratus speculifer. The sequence continues at coordinate 396,594,443 of OZ025295.1, forward strand.
TTGCCGCGTGTTTCATTGTGCTCTTTGGACGCTTATTTTAATAACTGAAAAAGAAATATAATTTTCTTTAAATGTATAATTAGTCATTATTGATTATTATTAGGCAAAAGTAATTCTTCTCTAGGACGCAGCTATAATTAGAAAATCGATTATATTTCTTTACCCGAAAAAAACCCACAGATTTCCTGGTTGTCTGTGCATTTAGTTCATTTTTTGTCACTTTTATCTCTTGGCTTCTGGGGTCCTCATGTATATTTATCATATGCTATTCTTTTAATTCTTTTCACGACGAGCATCTTGTATGCATAGCTGCCAACTTTTACGCACTTTTACTATCACTAAAATTGTTCAGAGATTTTCCATTTGTTTAATCATAAAATTTCGACAATTAAATAAGACAATATTTACTGTAACATTTTTGCGGTAGGAAAAATGCGTAAAAGTTGGCAGCTATGCGTATGCTTAGTTATTTTTCGGAATACCGTAATTGTTAAATACTATTTTTTGTATTACTTAATCGATGAAATCGTAATCCACAGAATGTCTAAGTATGTAAAGACTTTTACAAAATTCATTAAACGTAATTCCTTTCATGACAATATTTTTATGAAAAGTCATACATACATTCATGGAAAATATATGCACAAAAACAGCTATAGGTAAATCGTAATATGATAACGGAAATCATCTTAAACAAAACCTTAATTCAAAATATTAAATAAATATAGAGTGCCTCGGTTGGTACGCAGTATGAGCGTTGTATATATTTATTGGAACGATTATTTAAATATGCAACAAGAAGGGTTTTTCGTCTTAGCTTAATTCCTTTCGATAGAGAGTGCATTTAAAATGTTGAAAACAACCAAAAACTTTAAATGAAAAATTGTGTTTAGTAAAATATTTCAACACAAGATATCTTTAAAATGATTTCCGTTCAAAGAAATGACATGACGAAATCTAAATTCGCATCTTTCCACTTTTCTCCGATATTATGTTGTTCATTTTCTATTACCTTCTCATGAATCACTCTTTTCACGCTATGCAATGTGGAAAACTTTGAGCAACATCTTTAAAATGTCGCCATCTAAAATATCGCCTTATCCAATAATCTTTGATTTAATCTAATCCGTCTAAATATGGGCTACCTGCATTGTTCAACATCTCACTCCAGACTTTTGACTTGTGAATTTTCCGTGCCGTGGCTGCTGCACAGTTAACTGTAAGTGAAACATGTAACATGACTGCAGTATTTGAATAATTTCATGACAAAGACTTCCGCTTCCTCCAAACTTCTATTTATGTTTGCTAACATATCCTTAAACTCTTGGGGACGAGCGAAACATATGCGCGCCGAAAATTGGTTTAAGAATACTTGTTTATCGCCACCAGTAAAATTATACTGTAAAATTTGTCTTATCTAATCAGAGCATCTTCATTAAGGCACAAATTTCTGTTTTTAAAAACCGGTGACGCAGTATTAAACATTTCGTAAAAGGCTCCTGTCCCGAAGGGTTTAAAGATGAAAACACACCTCCTCACTAAAGCAAATTGCTTCAAACCGACTTCGTCTCTTTAAAAATACTGGCAATTTTATTCGCAAATTCAAATCTAAAATCCAAATCTTGACCGTACGGTATCTAAAAAACTCTAGAATCAAAATATGAAGAAAAATATGAGTGTTTGTATAGAAGATTTTAAGATGTTCGTTTTCATAAATACATGTGTACTGCCCTGTATCAGGGTTTGCACACTCCTTATATTTTGTAAGGACTCTGGCACCACTATTAATGATAAGAAAATTTATATTTAATTTTTAAGAAACACAATTCGCAACCGCCTCCTCGATTCGCAATTGTCGCAATTTTTCTGCAGTGAAATACATTGAAAATACAGTTAAATTTAGTGGTAGAGCTGTGCAAAACCTGTGTATTGACTTATTTCAGTATTTTTTAAATAAAATGATGGAACATAAAATTTCCAATCGACTGGCAATTTTCGTTTTCTTTTCTTAAAGAGTTTGATGATTAAAATTTATGATTTAAAAAGTGTCTTATCAACAAGAATTCTAAAAAGAATATTTCTTTCCAGATTTTCCAAAAAAAAGAATGAAGATACTAATGGAGATGAAAAAGTAAGCAAATTTCTTTTTGTGTTCCAACTTCTTTTTTTACAATTTTAATTTAAAAAAAAACTTTCAAAACAACAACAACAAAAATTATCTAATGAGTATGATAAAGAACTTACGAACACTCCTTCACCTTGCGTCGCATTTTCTTTCAGTGGGACATAGATTTCCTTCATCCAGCAAAAGCGACTATCTTTCCTACCGTCAAGGCATCTAAAGGCAACTGTGACCCATTCATACCACCACCAAAGGGACGTCACACACGAGTTCTGTTTTACTATTGGATTGTCAAATATACACAAGACATTGCAATATAGTACAAATGTAACACCAGTTTTTGTTTTAAAAAGAACAAATTATGATTTTTGTGGGAAACAATAGAGCACAAGTATTTTTAACACTAAAACCGCCGGGTATTTTACTCAAGTTTTATAAAAAATGTTTTCCACCAGAATTTTCATTTTAAACTATTTAACTTATTTATTTAGTCTATTTTTGTGCCGCATGCATTTAACATATCTTATGAAAAGAATTCTGGTTCAAACCGACTATTATCATTCTGGCAGGGGTCATTTTGACCCCTAATGGCGGTTCTAGTGTTAAAAGATACACCAACTTCCTTTTATTTATATGTTTCATAATAACAATTCTTTTTCAAGCATAAGAAGCATTATCTAATGTTTTATTATTAAATGTTGCTGCAGTAAACGTAAATTTAGTTTTTCCTTGATTTGCTTGTGATACTTTAACACTTTAAAAAAATCTGTAACACATTTTCTAGGAAACTGCGATTCTCAGAACATTTCGTATAATGGTAACAGCAAAAAATTATGTTATCGATTTTGTTTCATTAATTTTGCTGTTATCGTTACATAAAAAGTTCATGGAATCACAAATTCACACTTTCTTACAAGAAAGGTTTCCATATGGGCATACTCACAAAAATCTGAATAAAATTACACAATATTCTTCTGATATGAATACATATGTTTATTAAAAAATTTCGACGGAATATTGATAGAGCGACTATAAAAAAATATAATCAAATTTTCGCTTTTTTGGCAATGTATCACCGGTTGGCACTGAAATAAAATTTCAAAAATGTGCTTTTATATCGAATAGGATTTAACCTGTTCATTATGACAGAAATTTGCTTAATTTTTAATCCTTTACCACCGGGTTTTCAAAACAGAAAATTTCTGGAATAAAATCGCGAAAATGCTGTGATTGAATCAGGTAAACTTTACAATGAAAAATAAAAGATTGTAAATGTAAGATTCAAAAAGAGTGAAAATTAATAAACAATTTTCAGATGCATTACAGAATTCGCACAGTTCTACCACTAAATTTTAAGAATATTTTCGAAGTGTTTTCTTACAAAAAATATCGTAAAATCTGTGAATGAAGGTGGGGGTTATGAATGTTGTGATTTAAAAATTAAATATAAATTTTCTTATTTTAAATAGTGGTGCCAGAGTCCTTAGCAATTCCAAGGAGTATGTGAACCTTGCGTTAAAATCATTTGCTTTTGGCGAGGAAAAATCCTGCTTGCCAAATCTCGTGCCGCTTACGTAATTTCGCGCCAAATATTCGAAAATATTTTATTTTTTTATAAACTTTCTGCTGAGATTCAGCTGCTAAATTTAACATCCTTTATTACAAACCTAACTAGTACACTGTAAAAAAAATCTGTGAAAGTACTAAACATTTTCTAGGAAACTGGGATTCCAAGAACTTTTCATGTAACGATAACAGGAAAAATTCATGTAATCGATTCTGAAACTTGAATTTTTGCTGTTACCGTTACAGGAAAAATTCTTGGAATCCCAGTTTCCTAGAAAAGGTTTAGTACCTTTGCAGATTTTTTTTACAGTGTACAACTGGCATTTCTCTCAACATATTCTGAATAAGGAGACCTTCCTTGTGAGGATAAGATTAGTAACTTGTCAGATTTTTTTATAGTGTAGATTTAAAGAAAGTAATTAATATCGTCCTCCCTATCAACTCCTGCACTGTAAAAAAAAAATCTGTGAAGGTACTAAACATTTTCTAGGAAACTGGGATTCCAAGAACTTTTCATGTAACGATAACAGGAAAAATTCATGTAATCGATTCTGAAACTTGAATTTTTGCTGTTACCGTTACAGGAAAAGTTCTTGGAATCCCAGTTTCCTAGAAAAAGCTTAGTACCTTTGCAGATTTTTTTTTACAGTGTGTCAAACGTACATTTTCATTACTTTCCATCCAACCCACAGCAGAGATAAAAGATCTGTAAATCACTTGTTTACATTTTTTTATGATCCTTGAGAATTTAGTGAAAGTTGACTTAGAACCTCTGGACCTGCCAAAATTGTCGCCACACCGTGAAAAAAATATATCTGTAAAGCAGGGGTGCAAAATTCTAGGCGCCAGAGGGTAGTCTCTCACCACTAAAATTTTAAAATTTTTTTCGCTAAAAATTTAATAGCATTCTAGCAGGAATTTCACACGAAATATTAGATGAAGAAAATCGAAATAAATTTTGAGGTGAGAAACTGCCGGCTGGCGCACCCCTGCTGTAAAGGTACTAAACTTTTTCTAGGAAAATGGGATCTCTAGATCTTTTTCATGTAATGGTAGAAGCAAAAATTCAGTAAATGATTTAATTACATGATTTTTTCCTGTCACAACTACATAAAAAGTTCTAGGAATCCCAGTTTCCTAGAAAAAGTTTAGTAACTTTACGGATATTTTTTACAGTGTTGATGTACCCGGCCCCTCCTAAAATCACCGCTCTGTTCACCGGTCACTGAGTTGCGCTGCTCAGCTTGTTATAGTTGTAGAATTGATTCATCGGATCATCCCTGAAATTTCTCTATGTTCTTCTAAGAGTCACGAATTTTACATTTTAAGAAATTCTAGCTTATTCAAAATTAAAGCTAGTGTCAGCATTAATCTTTCTGTAGTTTATCTGTTAAAATTTTTTTGAAAATGCAATAATTGCTCTAATTTCTGTTGTTTAATCTTTGGTTCCGAGAACAATTAACCAAGAATTTGAGTATTTATAAAGATCAATTTAATACATTTTATCGTTCTTGAGGCATGATCTGATCCATATTAACATCTCCTGTTTTTAATTTTTAGAAAGAGAAGAAGCTCTTGCGTCTTCGTAAATGGTTTGTACGGTTGAATTGCTGTAAACGGGTAAGTCTATAACTTTAAATAATATTTTGGCACAGATGTCATATACGCACCACATTGGCGCGATTTTATTCCTGACGCCAGTTTGACAAAAACTTCGTTATCAAATAACAGTTACTTTTTTTTGTTAATTATTTTCTATTATTTTAAAAAGGAAATAATAATAAACTACAAAAGTTTAAATAATAACTACAAAACAAAACGATTTATATCGATTTATAAAAGAAAATATAAAGTAAATAAACAGTTTATTAATAAATAAACAACGATGATCGGGTTACAAAATGAGGCATAAAATCGCCATTTCGTTGCACTCGCGCAAATGTGGTGCGTATATGACATCTGTGCCAGTATTTTTGCCAATTAATGAAAAGGAAGACATTGTCTTCTATAAAACGAGATTCGCCTTCTTTAGAGCCTTCTATGCTATTTTTAAATACTGATGGAAGTAAGATTAAAACTTGAAAGGGGCATATTATCTTTAACAGCATCTCTTCAATTTTCAACAATATTGTAATGTATGTAGTGCCGCAGTACTTAATAATAGAGATTAAATAAAATTTTAAAAATCTTGTAGACCAGCCTATTTTACTAAAATTAAAAAAATTTAAATAAAATTTAACTTTTTTAAAGATTTTTACTATTTTTTAATATATTTTTTTTACATTTTTTTATGTAAATATTTTTAATTAGATTTTTTTATATTCATGAAAATATACTGCATAAAGCTGTGCATGGATTTTTAGATGTATATTATTTGACATTTAATGATTTTTTTCTCTCTTACATATTAAAAAAAATCAACAAACTCTCCATTTAAGTATTTTTTCACAAATTAATATTAACTAGAATGTTAAATCCATGCACAAAAATATTAAATACACTATGGAGAACAAGTTAAACATAATTCAAACCTCTAATCTAAATTAGCATAAAAAAAACCTTAGTATTTTTCTAACAAGCAAGTTATAAAATTAGGAACAAGTAGAACAATCAGTGTAAAGTCTTCATTTTTATGGTCCATGACGCTGGATCTATTAACAGTATTATCAGTATCTCGTGGTACAATAATCGTATAGGTAAAAGTGAGGTATCACAATATATCTATATTATAAAGGCCAAACGTATCTGTGCGTAATGCATACGTTTCAGTTTTGCATTTTTCGCTACTGTAAATTTTATACTTCTAAACATCACATATTTCCGATTTTTACACCGTCGTATAGAGAAAAAAATGTACTTTTAACCCTTTCTTGCGCAGTGTTGCCGGGCCGGCAACACCTAAATTTAATTCCAAACTTGCAAACGGCAGCAGTAATATTTTAATATAATTTTGCTTTTACAATGAAAGCTTAAATTAAGGAATTCATAATATCTAGACAAGTCCTTTATAAATTCCGGTGTCGATCGACAATTTCTCATTTTACTAATAGAATTTGCTTGCACCGGAAAGGGTTAAACGCAATTTGTTTGAAAGCTGTATATCAATTTGTTTTTGAGATATTAATTTTTTTATAGTTTATAGTACGAATTTTGTAATTGTGGCAACAGAATCACTCCATTTTCTCTTAAAACTGAAGGAAACAAAAATAGAAATTAAAATGCGTTAATTTTGCAAAAAAATCGTCTGATATAAAATTCCGTGATTTCGGTTTTATTTCGTTTTTATTCATCAGTTAAATAAACTTCAAGTTTTGAGTTAAAGTGATTTTAAAATGATCAAATTAAAATACCATTTTTTTAAACATGGTGAATACGGATATGATACATACGTGTTTAAATTTTCAGAAGATGAAAATTATGACGGATTTTAATATCGCGTGAAATTCTATGATCGTATCAATTTGGAATAAATTTCGTTTTTCTTTTCATTCGCATTTATATCAAACATACGAGTCTCAATTGATAAATTCATCATAATAGCTGATCTTTATTATACTATTATACTGATTTTATATGCAATTAAAGTTTAATTTTAAAAATTTGGACAACTGAGTTTTATAGTGTTTTGTTATTCTTAGCTTAAAATAATAATTGTTTGACAGGTAGACTCATCAATATAAGATGCATTTTTTACTGCAAGCAATTTTGTAGATTTATTATAAATCAATGAAGCAGTTCCTTCTTAAACATTTTCTTTCGTCGAATTTCGGCGGGTTCCACCTCGTATATTTAAAAGACCAGGCTGTTTTTTTAGTCATCAGCACTGAGCTTTCTATCGGTCCGAATTTGCTAATTATTATTATTATTTTTTTAATGAAAGCTGTTTATGTGTAGATGTGCCCATTCTGGCTATTTTTTTATTTATTTCCATTTTTATATTTTACTAGCTAACCCGCCCGGCGTTGCCCGGGTCCGTATTAACAATATTAAACGAACTTGAAATTTGTATGATTTTATCATTAACTCGTTACATGCAGAAATGCATTGTCTGAAATACTTAGCCACTGACTGTGTGAAAAATCGGTTTTAAAAACCACAACTAACATTAAGGGTGTATACTGCTTGTTTTCCGATTTATTTTTGAATTCACTTTTGCTCTCAAACACATAAAACTAGCAGATTCTCTTATTTAGAAGGTGCACAAGGTGCCGTGAAGGTCAATTCTTCGACAAGTGCACAAAATATTGCAAAAACGGCAATTTGAACCGATTTTTACGACGTGGGAGATCTGGGAACAAAAAAAGGGTCTTCCTGAGAACTTAATTGCTTATAAATCAAATTCTAATGAATTGAGCGTAAAAAGACATCACACGGCACCTTATACGTCCCTTCAAAAATCTCCTCAGAAAATTTCATGTTTCTACTTTTAAAAATATGTCTGAAATTGTATCGGAAAATTTTGAGCTGCTGAAGGTGGAAAAGCGTTTTGTCGAATACACCTTTAAGCTCTAAAAATACTCAAAATGAGCAATGTAAAACGCGGGAGGGAATATGTATCCAACGATTGCGTGATTTTCGTGTTAAAAAGTTGATATTTACCCGTAAAAATCACTGTTAAGTCACGTAACTGATTATTATTTTCACATACAAATCCCAAGTGAAATATTTTGAATTTCAAACTAATTATATCACTTAAATCCGACTATACCATGAATGAAATCGATACTCGATGGTAGCTAAAATATTGGTATATAGTATTATAATTTCAGAGCTATTTAACAAAAGTGTTATTTTTAATCAAATCTTGCGTAATGTTCACTCTGTGTATAAATTCCTACCCTTAAACTTTTGTACCGTAACCAGAACCTGTCTGTAACCTAACAGCGACTTAACAGTACCCTATCGTAAATTAAATTTAACATAAATGTAACCTAGCCTTCACTTTATTGTAACATATCCTTATTCTAACCATAACATAAATGCAATTTAACTTTAACCTAAATGAAATAATAGAAAAAAACCATTTTAAAAAGTTACTATTTCTTCGTAAAATATGCTACAGCTGTAATTCATTTCTTTCAATTCGTTTTATTAATACAAAATTCCTGCCTCGTGCTTTTGTTTGAGACATTAAAATTACAGCGATAAATGGTTTAATATTGCAAACCTTTTTTTTCGGTTTACTTCGTCTCCACCTATCTTTTTCTCCGTGGCGTACAGCAACTGTAATAAAAAAAAAAAAAAAAAAAAAAAAAAAAAAAAAAAAAAACTCATTTAAACAAAAAAAAAAAAAAAAAAAAAAAAAAAAAAAAAAAAAAAAAAAACTCATTTAAACTGACAGTTTGCCAGTCTATGAATTTTAAAGGTCTGTCCCAGCTTTTTTAATTATTTCTGCGAAAATTTTATGCAACCAATCAACCATAATAAAATGAAAGAGAAAAAAGCGAAAAAAAGGCGACTTTTTATGAGAGTGAGCTTTGGAATTTAATTAATTACTCAGTTAATAAATAGAATTTTGAAATTCTGAGCTTCAGGTGCATCAGGAGAGATATTGGGCTATTCTCATAAAAATTTTGAGTCGCGTACGTTAAATAGATTTTGCTAGCCATCGCAGAAACACAGACACACAGATACACAGACACACACGCAGACACACACAGACAGACAGAGCGTTTTGTTCTTTTATTAGTATAGATTTTTAATTTTAAAAGCTTTTTCATGACATTTCTTCAAAATATTGGCAACAGGTTAAGCTTTTCTCACTGTAATAAAAGTTTATTTTGCTTTATTACTTTCCACCAATCAGGAACTTGATCTCATCGGTGAATGTGTAATCGCATTAAAAAAGGAAAAATAAATAAAAAAAATGTTTTTTTTTTAAATTTAACTAGCATACGCAGCCCGCTTCGCCGGGCTTAATTTGAAAGTTTATTTAATAATTTATGTGTATGGTACGCTTCTCTCTCAGCTGGCGACGGATCCCCCGGTGACTCTACGCTTCTCTCTCAGCTGGCGACGGATCCCCCGGTGACTCTCCCCGGACCATCGGCACTCCACGTGCGTCGGGTGAGCGTCAGAACAAACTTTCAGCATATACATATGGGTGGTTGTACTTGAATGCACAGACCTGCGCGTTTTTTTCTATCTTGCTTTTATACCTCTGGACCGAGTTGGCGCATTGCCAAGATTTGCTTCCTCTGGACCGAGTTGGCGCATTGCCAAGATTTGCTTCCTCTGGACCGAGTTGGCGCATTGCCAAGATTTGCTTTCCCCTGTGCCTCAATTAATTAATTATCCTCAGAATTCCTTTTATTTATAGAGATTCTAATAAAATGATTGCACACAATTATTCACTAATCGCAGTACAATACACAGATTATATACTGAGTAATATTATTAAGTATTATGTAAATAAAATCTTATCAAAAACATGAAAGTGAAAGAATGCCAAATTCGTTAAAGGTTTCGCTAATAAAAGAAATGAGATCTAACTGCAAACTAAGTTCTTTCGAAGCTCCTTAAGTCATAGCTCCTGTCATGCATAATATTCTTCAATTGCTTAAAATGATATGTTACGTTACTTGTTATTCAATAGAGTGACTTAGCAAGTTTTCTCTTATTCAAATTTCTCTATTTAGTTGATCAGAACTTAAAGTTGATCACTTCCTTAACTTATTAATACCTTAACTTCAAAATACTTAATCGAACACTCGACTGACTAGATCTTTGTCCGAGTCAAAAATTAAAGTTGGTGGCTGAAAACTTGCCAAGTCACTCTATTGAATAACAAGTAACGTAACATATCATTTTAAGCAATTGAAGAATATTATGCATGACAGGAGCTATGACTTAAGGAGCTTCGAAAGAACTTGGTTTGCAGTTAGATCTCATTTCTTTTATTAGCGAAACCTTTAACGAACTTGGCATTCTTTCACATTCATGTTTTTGATAAGATATCATTATTTTTTGTCAAATAAGTAGGTATTTGTTTCTTTTTTGGAATAAATAGGCTTAATATTAAATTATTTAATATTCACCAGTCTTACAGTTTTTCCATCTTTTATTAACTGTTTTTTCTTTCAGTCAAATTTAAAAATTTTAACATTATAAGTACTTATGTTCCTTTAAATTCCACAAATAAGGATGATTCTTTTCCGTGATTGGGTACTACTTGATTACCTCGTCGACCAAAAAATGTTTGTCGCCAACTTGGCGATATATCATTAAATTGACGACAAAAATTCCGCGTCAAAAGAGATGCTAACTTGGCGCTATTTCTGGTATTTCGCCAAATTCCCATAGATTCCCGTTGTAATCTGGTAATTTATCTAGTATTTTTGTTAGAGCAATTACTGTCGCCATCATTTTGGCATCTTTATTTTGAAACGGTTCGCTAACTTCCCAAGATTGTTTAAATATTGCTATTTAGAAAGTTTTTAGAACGCTTTTAGCGCATTTTTACCCTTTTTAAATTTTGTATTTGTTAACAAATGTTCTTAGTTATCATTTATATCTTATAAATAATGAACATGCCAAATTTTATGTTTCTAGGCCCTTAACATACAGACGTCGCATTTTTAGAACGTTTTTTGTTCTTTTACCCCTCTGGATTCGTGGTATCGGCATAAGATATAGCCTACGTTGGAGCAAGGGTATCACCATCATTTTGACATTATTACTTTTAAGATAGGTTTGTTGTTTGCTTAGTTTGCTTTAAAATCCCAATTTAGAACATTTTTAGAGCGCTTTTCGCGCATTCCCCCCCTTTTAAATTTGGTATTTTTTAGCAAATGTCATTAGTTATCATTAATATCTTATAAATAATTAACATGCCTAATTTTGTGCTTCTATGCCTTTTAATAAAACAAAAATGCACGTTTTTCGTTACCATCAATTTTTTTGTTATTTTTGCTGCTGTCGGAAAGCAGCTGGCATTCTTGTGGTAAGCTTTCGGCGTTCTTTTAGCGTAGTTTTTTACCGACACCGGACCGTCTGTGTGCCCCATGAATCGGGCCGCATTCGCGCGGCGTATCAAAAAGTTGCGGAACCTGTAGCGGTAACCGGTATCGTTCAAATACCACTGGTAGTGGCATGCGGCTATCGTCCGACTACTTACCAATAGCTCTGTGTTTGCTGGGTGCAGGTTGATCTGAGTGATATAAATTCATGTCAGAGTGAAACCATCCAAATTTTCTCTTGCCTCTTCTGTAAAATTTACTTTTGTTGAGGTGTGTCACTTTTCTCGCTAGTGAGCGATGCTACGACGTATTTAGTCTCGCTAGGACTGCGATATTTATGTTTCTGACTTTAAAGGCTTAGATAGGATTTAGGAGGGAAAAAGTTCAAATAGCATACACGGTGAAGAAAAGGGCTTTGTTTAATTAAACTGAACACAATTTCTTGTTCTATAGTTTCCAGCTTATAGTTATGGAACTCACAAACAAATTTAGCGTAATCGAGGAATAACTTTACCATTTGAGCTCTGATGGTTGAATTTTCTACAACTTAATTTTAATCTCGAAATGTTACAATGGTAACGGTATAGTCCACCAAATTTATTTAAAAAGGTTTAATCGCATATATCGTAAGCCTTTTTTTTCTATGCAAAATACTGGTGCCAATGTGGCATTTGAAATTTATCCACCAGAGCTCAAAGGGTTAAAAGGACGAATAAACTGCTTTTTTAAATATCATTATTAGTATCATATGATACCTCTTCATATTAAAATGTAATTTGTAATGTTTAAACAAATAACATTCAAAATATCCTGTTATAACAAAAGTTAAGTAAAAAAAAAAAAAAACCTTAGTCATTAATTCTTGACGTGCACTGTAAAAAGTTTTTTTTTAAATTATTTGATGCAAATGCAGTCGCGTATCCAGGTGTAAAATGATGACAGGAGTAAATCAATGTTACCAATTCCAATTTAGGTGAGAAAAAGCGTTAGGTGATATCTTAATAAAGATTCAAGGATTTTAAATTTCAAAGTATCTTGGAAGACTGTATAATTTGAAAATTTACAGTAACACGCACTTGTCATTGTTATTTTTTTTACTATAAATTTTCTAATACCGTTAGAGTACAATACTGATACATCCAATATCGACTTTAACCCTTTCCAGCCCAGGCAAATTTTGTTCGTTATATGAGAAACTATTAATTGACATCAGAATTTGTAAACCACTTTTTTAGAGATTAAGAACGCGTTCACTATACTTCACAACTTGTTGTATCGACGATAAACTAAGTATTTTCTTTACACTCTCAAAATTCAAGCACAATTCGTCAAGAATTTTGGTAGGTATTTGACAAACGTTAGGTAGTAAAAATCACTGTTCCTTAGCTTTTGGAAGTCAGTGTATTTCACACTTTATAATCCAATTTTAAAATCCATTTACAGACTGAAATAACTAAGAATCTCTGTAACTATTAAATATAATTAACTTTGATCATATTTTACCACAATATACGAATTCACAATATTTTATACATATAAGGGTTTTGTAAGATTGTCAAGAATTGGATATTTTTCTCAACTGTAGTCGGAAAACAGAATGTTAAAAAATATTTTTTTCATAAATTTTGATGTCAATATCCATTTTTCTAAGCACAAACGAACATCGATGAATCCGATGTACTATGAAACATTCCTGTACAGGCTTTTGGCATAAGTACATTTACATTTCGATAAGACATCATATTGATTGAAAGTTGCAATCAGTACAATCATGGTAAAACTTGTCAACAAATAATCTTAGCGTTCATATATTTTACATTTTGTCTATAATTTCCTAATCAATAAATGCCGACGATGGCAGGATTATTTAATGTAAAAATTAATTCTTTAAAAAGTAATGGATGAGATTTTAACCCCTTAACTGGTTAATACTTTTCCGTTCAATAAATTGAAAATAGCGGTTTCACACCATTATTACTTAAATAAAAATTTTGTAAAATTTAGTCTAAACATTTTCGCCTTTCAATTGTATGAAAATTTTCTTAAAAATAATAGTGGCGTCAAAAAGTTTTAAATTATGCAATAACCAAATTCGACCTGCCCGAACGCCGTTCGGGCAACGCAGTTAAAAGGTTTAAAAAGAAGGAAGATTACATTCTCATAACAGAATTTTAATAATTCTTTGCAAAAGCACTTGCTCATTCAATATTGCCATTCATTCTTCAAGCATGTTCATAAAAAAACGCTTCCCGTAAATGGATGAACTGTTTCATTACACTCATTTAAATTAAACAATTCTGTCATTTTATGTATTTAATTTAGGGCTGCGCAATCTGTAATCCGCGGCCACGGAGCTACCACTATTTTCATGCAGAATAATTTCCCTTACAATATTGTCTAATACTTTGAAATTAAATAACTCAAACGTCACTTTTCAAATAGTCTGGTGGTAAACCATTTTCTGGCAAAAAAGTTGGGCATCACTAATTTGATTGAACGTCCGTATTCATAAACTTAATTAACGAACGAAATTGTTATTTTTTTAATTTATTTTTACAGGTGGAGAAAAACGCTTAAGTAGACAATAGTGGATGCGACCCACGTTAAAAAAGCGTGCATAAAGACATACAAAGAAGTTTGGATGGTGGATGCGACCCACGTTAAAAAAGCGTGCATAGAGACAGAAGGAAGTTTGGATGGTGGATGCGACCCACGTTAAAAAAGCGTGCATAGAGACAGAAAGAAGTTTGGATGGTGGATGCGACCCACGTTAAAAAAGCGTGCATAGCGAGAGAAGGAAGTTTGGATGGTGGATGCGACCCACGTTAAAAAAGCGTGCATAGAGACAGAAGGAAGTTTGGATGGTGGATGCGACCCACGTTAAAAAAGCGTGCATAGAGACAGAAAGAAGTTTGGATGGTGGATGCGACCCACGTTAAAAAAGCGTGCATAGAGACAGAAGGAAGTTTGGAGGGTGGATGCGACCCACGTTAAAAAAGCGTGCATAGAGACAGAAGGAAGTTTGGATGGTGGACGCGACCCACGTTAAAAAAGCGTGGATAGATACAGAAGGAAGTTTGGATGGTGGACGCGACCCACGTTAAAAAAGCGTGCATAAAGACAGAAAGAAGTTTGGATGGTGGATGCGACCCACGTTAAAAAAGCGTACATAGAGACAGAAAGAAGTTTGGATGGTGGACGCTACCCACGTTAAAAAAGCGTGCTGTAAATAAAAAGATCTTGTCAAAATAAAAGATTAATAAGATGACTTGGACCTCTGTTCTTCCTCATTTAAATTGCTTCAATTTATAATTTCCAAGTATTATCTTTTGAGGCAAGTAATAAGTAAATAACTGGCTAACAAATTAACATTTAGAAAATATAAATTATCGTACTCAAAAAAGAAACATAATTTTTACGCTGCGATTTTGTACACTCACTAATCTTTGTCACAGGACATTTTTTCTTATGGTTAAAAGAAAAGAAATTGAAACTGTTGCTTGAAAATTTTAAAGATTAAATAAATTGATTTTTAACCCTTTCCGGCACGGGCAAAATCTGTTACTAGAAGGAGAAATTATTGACTGACACTGGAATTCACAAATGAATTTTTTAGATATATTAAATTCCTTACTCAGAGCTTTTATTATAAAAGCAATATTTTACTAAAATATTATTGGTGCCATTTACAAGTTGATAATTAACATTAGGTATCCCATATCGGACACAGTATGCCGGAAAGGGTTAAAAAGTGCATATGTGGAAGAGAGAATGGCTTGTAGAACTGAAAATAGGGCATGCAGATATATTTAATAGGGTAGAGCTTAAAAGCCATGATTTTTTTTTATAACTCTTACTCCTTTATTTTGTTAATTTTTATACAAAAACATCAGAGAAAAAGTTTGGGCAATAAATTTTAATATTTAAAAGTAGCTAAATGGCCTCAAAATTTATAAAATTAGAACTAGTTGGATGTGTCAATCCCAAAACTTTCTTCTATCTCATAAGTACATTTTAATATTTAAAAAAAAAAAAAAAAAAAAAAAAAAACGTGGTGACCCCAAAGTTACCCACTATCGAATTTCCTGAAACATTTAACCTAGCCTAACGAGATTCTGGTATCCGAAAAGCCTAAAACGCAAAATTTAATTAATATTCTGAGAAAATGAGCTTAGTAGTGCCTCATGTTGGGTATTTTATACTAAAACCTAATAAGCATTTATTTATGTCAAGACCTAACAGAATCTGAAATTTGATGGAATTTCGTCCATTAGTTCTTGAGATATAGTTATAACAAAAAATTTGCAAAACGTAGCACAGCAACACCATATCGTAGACAATTTATACCAAAACGTAAAAAAGCGTCTAATTATGTTATGGTGTAAAAGAATCTGAAGTTTGATGAAATTCTGTGCATTAGTTCTTGAGATATAGCTAGTTTAAAAAAAAAAAAAAAACGTGTAAAATATAGCACAGCAGCACCATCAGTTGAAGGATTTATAACAAAACTTAATCATCGTGTAATTATGTTATATGTCATTTTGTAACAAAATCTGAAGTTTGATGAAATTCTGTGCGTTGGTTGTTGAGATATGGCTATCAGAAAAATCGTGCAAAATGCAGCATAGCTGCTCCACCTGTTGCAAGGTTAATAGCAAAATGTAATCAGCGTCTAATTATGTTATATATTCTAGTGTAACAGAATCTAAAATTTGATGAAGTTTTCTGCATTAGTTCTTGAGATATAGCTATCGCAAAAATCGTGCAAAATGTAGCATAGCAGCGCCACCTATAGGGCAGTTCACACCAAAACCTTATCAGCGGCTATGTATCTCAAGGTATCGCGGAATCTGAAGTTTGGTGACATTCTGTGCATTAGTTCTTGAGATATAGCTATCATGAAAATCATGAAAAACGTGGCATAGCAGCGCCACCTGCTGGCCAATTTACACCAAAACTTAATCATCGTCTATGTATATCAAGGGGTCACAGAATCTGAAGTTTGGTGAAATTCTGTGCATTAGTTCTTGAGATATAGCAATCTTGAAAATCATGAAAAACGTAGTATAGCAGCGCCACCTGCAGGCCAATTTTCACCAAAAACCAATAGGCACTAATTCATATCAAGGTCTAACTGAATATAAAATTTTATTAAATTTCGAGCATTAGTTCTTGAGATAGAGCGCCCACAAATTTTTTGTCACATACAGACAGACAGACACACAAACAGACAGACAGACAGACGGACAGACTCACAGACAGACATTTTCTAAAAATAGTCGAAACGTGTTCAGGACCTTCTAAAACGTATAAATCCGTCGAAAACCGGAAGTCGAAATTTTTCATGAATCCAATACTTTCTTCTTGTAAAGATAGAAGAAAGTAAAAAATAAGAATATTAACTATACATATGACAAATGTGCACTTACATTTTTTAATGTTTTAATTACAACAATTCATCTAATTTACTGCATAAGCTACTAGCTTTTTATTTTATGTTAAAATTTTATTCACTTTGTATATATTAAGACAATTTTTACTTTCTTCTATCTTTACAAGAAGAAAGTATTGGATTCATGAAAATTTTCGACTTCCGGTTTTCGACGGATTTATACGTTTTAGAAGGTCCTGAATACGTTTTGACTATTTTTAGAAAATGTCTGTCTGTGAGTCTGTCCGTCTGTCTGTCTGTTTGTCTGTCTGTGTGTCTGTCTGTATGTGACAAAAAATTTGTGGGCGCTCTATCTCAAGAACTAATGCTCTAAATTTCATAAAATTTTATATTCAGTTAGACTTTGATATGAATTAGTGCCTATTGGTTTTTGGTGTAAATTGGCCGGCAGGTGGCGCTGCTGTACTACGTTTTTCATGATTTTCAAGATTGCTATATCTCAAGAACTAATGCACAGAATTTCACCAAACTTCAGATTCTGTAACCCCTTGATATACATAGACGCTAGTTAAGTTTTGGTGTAAATTGGCCAGCAGGTGGCGCTGCTGTGCCACGTTTTTCATGATTTTCACGATAGCTATATCTCAAGAACTGATGCACAGAATTTCACCAAACTTCAGATTCCGCGATACCTTGAGATACATAGCCACTGATAAGGTTTTGGTGTGAATTGCTTTATAGGTGGCGCTGCTATGCTACATTTTGCACGATTTTTGCGATAGCTATATCTCAAGAACTAATGCAGAGAACTTCATCAAATTTTAGATTCTGTTACACTAGAATATATAATATAATTAGACACTGATTACATTTTGGTATTAACCTTGCAACAGGTGGTGCAGCTATGCTGCATTTTGCACGATTTTTCCAATAGCTATATCTCAACAACCAACGCACAGAATTTCATCAAACTTCAGATTTTGTTACAAAATGACATATAACATAATTACACGATGATCAGGTTTTGTTATAAATCCTTCAACTGATGGTGCTGCTGTGCTATATTTTACACGGTTTTTTTTAAAACTAGCTATATCTCAAGAACTAATGCACAGAATTTCATCAAACTTCAGATTATTTAAAACCATAACATAATTAGACGCTTTTTTACGTTTTGGCATAAATTGACCAAGATATGGTGTTGCTGTGCAACGTTTTGCAAATTTTTTGATATAACTATATCTCAAGAACTAATGGACGAAATTCCATCAAATTTCAAATTCTGTTAGGTCTTGACATAAACAAATGCTTATTAGGTTTTAGTATAAATTATCCAACATGAGGCACTACTAAGCTCATTTTCTCAGAATATTAATTAAATTTTGCGTTTTAGGCTTTTCGGATACCAGAATCTCATTTGGATAGGTCAAATGTTCGAGGAAATTCGATAGTGGGTAACTTTGGGGTCACCAAGTTTTTTTTTTTTTTTTTTTTTTTTTTTTTTAATATTAAAATGTACTTATGAGATAGAAGAAAGTTTTGGGATTGACACATCCAACTAGTTTTCTTGCTATATAGATACATTTTGCGGTGATTTTCAACAACTTATAGTAGAAGTTGTGGTAGCGTTTCATCGTAAGTTATCAATCCACTTTATTCCTAAATAAGTATAACCGCATATTCATCATGGTCATTTATTGATTGTGAGGGTTTTATAATCTTTTTAGCATGTTAATAATTGTTGCCAAGACTGTGAAAACATTTATATCATATACATTTTCTTCCTCTTTTGAAGTCAATTTAAATTAAGCATTGAACATCCAGATCTTGTGACAATATACCATTCGCAATACTGTCAAATGAAATTCCTAGTTCGTACTTGTATCTATTAATGAAACTCCAAAATTCACGAAAACGTTAAAATAGTTTAGCATGTTTTTTTTTTTTTTTTTTTTTTTTCAATCAAAGTTTTGTTTAAAGTTGCAACTATATACATAAATTTAATAAGTATAATTTCAATTCTTTTTTGAATCTAAAATAGTTCTATCAGCTGCATGCTTTATTTAGTAAAACTCTGATAAACAAAAATAGTGGTAGTAGGGATACTTGAGGCATGGCTTAACCATTTCCACTAGGAAATTAGACATGGGTGAAACAAACAAAAAATAAAATCACATCCTGATATTCACTAATAGATTTTTTTTCTGGATAAAAGGGAGAAAAATTTTCATTTTTTTTTTTTTTTTTTTTTTTTTTTTTTTTTTTTTTTTTAAATAACGACATAAAAAATTGTTTAAATATGTAATTTTTTTAAAATGAAAATATCATTTTATTTTTCATTTTGACTAACAAAATAGCCTGTCTAGATAAATATAAACATAGTTATCAATTAAGCTTTTATTAAATTAAAATAACTTTTTAAAACTCTTTTGCAGGTTATAATCTCTAATAATTTAATTAGTTAGGTCCAACATATTAAAATATTTATTTATTAATATAATATATTAAGATTAATATTTATATTGAAATTGTAATCTCTGTTGCTGTAACTTTTTTTAAAACTAAGAAAACTGAAGAAGAATTGGTAAAAAGATCTCACAATAAACAAAAAAAAGCAACAAAAATCACAGTTCAAACTTAAACTCTCAAGATGTTTTATGCACTTCTGTAAGTAGACTATATGGAATTTATACACGCCAAGAAATCTATATTTACATTACGCTAACGTATGTGGCACAGAAATCGACTTTATTTTTTATTGTTTAATGGCGATGCCCAAACAAAACGCATCTCATTGGTTATTGTGCAAAAGGTCTTTGGCAAGATTTAGGACGATTTAAATCGGTTTATTTATGTTTCGCTCTTTCTCTGCAATTGTGAAGCTTCAAAATACCATTATTTATGTTTTTCTATTCTTTTTAGTTAAAAAAAAATTCTAAAATTCATGTATTTAATACTTCAGTTTAAAGTTGTGTATTATAAATCAAATGAGTGAAAGGATTGTGTATTAAATGAAATTAATGAAATACGAAAAAATGCCACGGGAGCAATGTTTGGATTCCGGCTAGTATAAAAATACCCGGTTCTTGATTTTTCTAGCAGAATCTTCTGATTTGGCAAAGAATTGAACAATTAAATTAAATATGAATGAAAATAATATGGTCAGCATGCGTTTAAGGGAGACCAAACTGGTCCAAACTGGTTTAAAATAAGTCAAGCGCGGCTAATTATTTTAAAAACGCAGTACAATTTAAAAACGAGTCTCACAATTAAAAATGCACTTCCAGCAACTATTGTCAATAGGTTTCAATAGTTCAATTTCTTCTGGAGCCAAATACTTTGTGTGTTCCTGTAAATGGTCGATAAGTTCCATACATACACTATTCTTCAATGAGAAACATGTAGTTATCCAGCAGTGTATTATTACAAAGTGTTTATTCGTTAAATATTTAGATTTAAAACATTTTACTTAATTTAACTGTATTCAATTCCATGATACATTAAATTTTTGGGCTTATGTTGGCGATCCTTATAACTAAACAACTCAGAGATTAATTCAGGAGGGGTCATTCTTAAGTTTGAAATTTACGATTTGCTAAAACATCCTTCGTAATTGATTGTGAAACTGTAAATGTTTGTAAAAAATGAAGGTCATATTCGGATTCACAACTACATGATTCATAATAATCAATTTTCAAAATCTGAAAAACATGACACAAGGCATATTTTTCTAGCTAGTCTAATAAAACCTTAGCTGTATTTCTCTATAATTATAAAAAAAAATTCCAACCTTTGTTTATATTTATACACTTCCACAATCGATAAACTATTTGTTTTATGTTGATAACTAAGATTTTTGTAATTATAATGAAGACAACTATGTCATCCATCTTTTCCACAAAACCGCCGGCAGAAGGATTCGCGATATTTTGTTGCACACAATTTTAGAGAATCATTAGTTATCTCCCAAAAAGTCCAAATAAGTTTTAGTTTCCCATTCAAAAACCTATTATTTTTTGAATTTTCTGTTTCACAATGTAATGAAATTTTGAATTTTAATATAATAATAATTTTCGAGGTAATTAAATCCATAAGTTTATTTTTGCAATGTTGGTCTTTTCTTCTTAAATGTTTATTGGAATCCAATAAAGACACCGAAGTCTTATGTCTGATGTTAGATTGAACGTCGCATAGCATTTAGGGAGAAATTTGAAATATTTCGCATACATTTTGTTTTTTAATAGTTTTCTATTGAGTTCAAAAATGTTATTTTATCTATTTACTTCAAGAACATCGTGTATTGGTAAATTCGTGTAATAAATCAACCCCAGTTCCGCACACACACCAATTCTGAAGCAAAATTTTGAAAAAAAAAATAATAATCTTCGTGTTTAAGTCGAACCACTGGTGTCTGGTGGTATGTCTGGTGGTATGTTGAAAAAATGATTTGTAATTGAGGATAAAAAAAAAAAGTTTTCCTTAAACTAATAAACTCTTTTTTTACGTTTCTAATCAGCTTTTTTACAATTCAACTTTTTAAAACTATACAATTATGTAAAATCAAAGAAGCTTAAATTAGATTGAAACCTATTCACATCAACCCAATGATACTTAAAAGAAAAAATTCTTTCAAAAATCTATTCAAACCTTAATTACAAAGCAAACAACTTCTTAGACAGCTAAAATATAGTACTTTTTTGTATTGTAGGAGTTTTAGGAGAGATATTTTGAATCATTTCAAATTTGAGCTCCTTTTAAAACAGGGACTAAAATCTTCAGAAGGAAACGTTGTGTTGATGGGAACATTATCCCAAGAGAAAATGGGTGCAGAACAATTTCAGAAACATGTTTGCTTTGCTTTCTTTGTCCATTACAGGGAAATGACCATTGTCCAATTTATCTCTCACTCTCTCTCCGACGTAGAACCATATGTAATTAATTAAAACACTTGCCTATTCACCAATTATCTGCGAAGATTATTATTATTATTACTATTATTATTTTTTTTATTATTACCGTATTTACTCGTGTATAACGCGCACTTTTTTCCCCGAAAATTGGGAAAAAACTCCTAGGTACGCGTTTCACATGGAATAATTTTTTACTGCTAGATGTAATCACAAGATGCATAGGTGCCAACCTGACATCGATTACACTAGTTTACAAAATTAAACTTTTTGTCTGTTGCCGCGAATTCTGTGGTTGATAATGTTCAATTATGACTTGCTTATGTCAAATCTAACCTCCAAATTTTTTGAGCAGCTCGAGTTACATTGTTTTTGATTTTTATCTTTTAAGCATATATATTAATCGATAACAGGCCTATTTTACTGTGTTAATATTAATTTCTCAAGTTTTTCAAGTCATGAGTAGTTCAAGGAGATGCTGTTTAAACAATCCAATTTTTGCTACATTTGCGGAGAATATGTGTTTAACAATTGTAGAAAAGTTATGTCAGAGTTGGTGAAAAATACATATTTTGAGTAGTCTGGGATACTTTTGGATAAAAATGAGAAGTCTTGGGCTCCCACTTGTGTTTGTAAATCGTGTATGAAGTATTTAAGATTTTGGAAAAGTGGTTAAAGAAGTGCCTTTAAGTTTGGAGCACCGACTATTTGGCGAGAACTACGAAATCATCTCGAAGACTGTTATTTTTGTAGCGTGAACGTAAACGGTTTAAACACTAAAAATCGAGCTAAATGGCAGTAGCCAAGTACTAATTGTGTTCAACGTTCAATGCAAAGTTCACCTGACTCTTCAGAGCCTAAAAATACATCAGAACCATTAGAACAAGACATTGAAGTTCGAAGCTCATCACAAAATTATGCTGATTTTGAAGATATGTCAAATGAACCAAAATGCTTTTCCTAAAATGAATTAAATTATCTTGTAAGAGATTTTAATCTTTCTAAACAAGTTTCAGAATTGTTCACATCAAGACTAAAAGAAAAAAATTTGCTTTCCTCAGATACTAAAATGAGTTTTTATCGTGAAAGAGATACAGAATTACGGCATTAAATTTGAAAATTATATTGAACTTGTAGAAGACCTGCTACAATTAAAAAATATGGGATGCATTATGAGCATAAAATTCACTTCTTCCATAGTCACCTGAACATGTTTTCGGAAAATTTAGGAGATATGAGTGAAGAGCAGGGACAGCGTATGCATCAGGGTTTCTGGGGTACGAATATGATGTCTGACTATTGTTGGTCTCTGATATGTCATTTTCCAAATTCTACACATCTTAGAAGAGCTTTAAAACAAAGTTTTTTAGAACTCAATGATTAATTATTTTTTAAATAAAGTTTTTCTTAGTAAATACATGTTTTTTTCTGTTTAATACCCAAGTAGCTGAAACTCAGAAACTAGAGCTGATTAAAATATTCTAATTATATTTTTGAAAATAGCATATCATATGTAGTTAGCAACAGATAAAATTTTTTCCGCAACAGATGTATTGTGAACTAGTGTTATCCGAAATACGTGTGTTAATTTAACCCTGGTTTAATGAGTTTCGAACCAGAATTTTTTCACAGAAATGAAACTAAGTATGTTTCACCAACAGTCCTGAAATTAACAGAATCATGAAATATATTTATTGGTTTGAAATGGCGTTAACCTGGATCAAACTAATCCAGGTATTACGGAAGATTACTTGAAAGTTGACAGATATGCACGATGTAATAAAATTCATTAATTGTATTCAAAGAAGATATAATCACTCAAAAAATCTTACTTAACCCATTAACGCGCGAATTATTTTCTTCGCTAAAATTTAAATTTTGTATTCCCCACCACTTTTAAAAGGAAATTAACTTTTACCTAAATTTATCGAAGATTTTGTCTCGTGAAATAAGATATACATTTATCTTCCTTTTTACTGGTGGGAAAACCTCTTTCTTGCTTTTCTTGTAACCGTCCTCAAAAAAGGACACTGGGCGTTAATGGGTTAATTGAAGTAATACTGCATCCTTTTTTCACTCTTTGCATTTTTTTTTTTTTTTTTTTTTTTTTTTTTTGTACAACAGAGCTAGTAACAGTATTTAAACGCTAATTAGCAATTCTCACTGCCATCATTCAATCCCTACCTGAAGTCTAAAAATGAATTTTCGCCTTGTTTTCTGCCTGACTTAAAGTTTGTTTCGACTTTCTTTACTGAAATTCATTTAGTTATTCATTTGCATATCAAATTTACGGTGCACGTTATATGCGGGATTTAAAAAAATCGCCATTTTTCTTGTAAAATACGTTCGTTATACACGCGTGCGTAGTATACACTAGTAAATACGGTATTTAATGGCAGAACAAAATTATGTTAGTTCACGCCATTGGCATTACTTTAAAAAAAATGGTTAAAATCAATCTGAATAAAAAAAAAAAAAAAAAAGAAAGAAAGGAAGAACGCGCTTCTTGTGAAATGCAAGCGAAGCTATGCGAGAATGATGCAATGAAATACAGAGCTGACGCAGGCCATTATTTTGCTATTCTGTTCGCATACAGGGTACTTTCTTGCAAATGTTGTGAAAGCGTCACTAACCCCTTAACCGTTTCCTTTTTTTAAGTGCAATAAATTGAAAATATGGGTTTATACCACTTTTTTTAAGCTAAAATATTCGTAATATTTATTCTAAACATTTCAACCTTTTAATAGTATGCCATTCCATTTTTAAAAATTAGAAATGTCAAAAAGCTTTAAATGATGAACTAAGCAAATTCTTCTTGCACGAATGGCGCATGGGAAAATCAGTTAAGTGGTCCGGCACGGGCAAAATCTGTTAATAAAATAAGAAATTATCGACTGTCACCGGAATTTACAAACGATTTTTTTTAGATATTCTGAATTGATTAATTTAAGCTTTCGTTGTAAAACCAAAATTTTTTAAAAATATTACTGGTGCAGACTGCAAGTGTTGAATTAAAATTAGGCATCCCAGACCGGGCGCAGTGTGCTGGAAAGGGTTATAATTTTTTGTTTTGAAAAATTGGTGGGAAATAGTACAAAAAAAAATCATCTGTGGCACTTCTGCAATCGTGATACACATTTTGTCTTACATTTCGGAGCTGCAGGAGCGAGCTCCGTTTCTTGATTCTTATCATGTGACTTTGACAGGCCATGCTTATAACTATTTTACCTTCGTTTTAACAAAAGTGTCAAATAATGTTACTGGCGGTAATATTTAATTCAAACATGATAATAATAATTAAACAAGAGTGGTCGTAAAGAAAAAGTAACGATACACGAGTTCCTTGCGACTGTATCATTTATGGCGAAGGAGTATTGTTCGAGATCGCTTATTTTTATATGCAACTTCAAAAATCAGATGAACAATAATGGAGCTTTCTCTTAGTTCCAGTTACAATTATAAACTTTCAAAATGGAAACAAGCGCATTTATATTTTATTCACAGCGTAAAATTTTACATTGATTTTTCAAAATTTTCAAATAATAGCAACAAACTTCTAATTATTTTTTCTTAATTTTAAACTTCTGGAATTTTATTTTGAGAATTATAACTTGAATAGAAAATAAACCGCTTTCATAAAGTTTCTACGAGAATACACTTTTCCATACAAATAAAGTTTAGAATAAAAAAAAGATTCCTTTCAAATGTAAACCAAGCTATGTCTGAATTCATTACCATCGTGATTTTCTTTCAATTATTTCAGATTAAAAATACTTATTTGTGATGGTTGGAGTAAAATCTCGTAAAATGTTATAAAAATATTTTTCGAGATTGAAATTACGGATACACAAATTTTCTGTACAACTTTGATTCATAGTAATTCTGATTTTTTTTTCTTTGCTTTCAAAAACAGCAACAGAAAGTAATTTTCTTAGTAAAATGTTTTAAGAAACATTTATTTAACAAGCATTTATTTTCTTCAAATTTGTGAATCAATGAAGTAACATTTTTACTTCCATTGGTGCTTTTCTTCAAAACTCACCCTTTTCTCTTGTAATTTTCTTTTAGATAATTCTAGGATCTTACGACTACTTTATAATCTCATAAAAATTTCTTAACACCCAAGCTAATATCTTTTTTGAACATTAATCTTCTCTTTTGGCATCAACTTATGTTAACTTATTACAGCCGTAAATTAAAAAACGCATTACTTATAAAGGAAATATAACTTGAAATTAGGAGGAATTTCGTCAGTAAATATCATGTTAAAGTTTAAAAAAAATCCTTAAATTTACAGGGGAGGTGGGAACCTTCTATCGCTTGGGGAAGAAGTCTTTCCTCGAGTTGTATGGTGCCAGTTTCAACAAGAAATGTTTAATTAAATTTAGAATCAGTAGAAATCATGAAAGTTTTTCTTTTAAAAGTGATAAACTTCAATTACAATCATTTTTGAACATTAAAGTTGCATTCTTTTTTTGTTCGTATTACAGTGGAGTCTTTCATTCAACTTGTTTTTCGATTGCCTACAGTGCGTGCAGAGAATTTCCGGTGCACGCTATCGTATGTCCAGGTCACACGCTCATTCAGAACACATTAGATGTTCCCGAAGGCAATGCGAGCTTACGAGGCTAGGTTTATTTAAAATATTTTCCAAAGGTTCACTCATACAAACTTGAGTTCTGTTTAATGTTATTAAATATTCCCCCGGCAACAACGAGTCGGTCAGCTAAGTAGCCAATAAATTATTAATTATAATTATAAATAATAAATATAATTAATAAATAATAAATAATAATTATAATAATAAATAATTATAATAATAAATAATAATTATAATAATAAATAATAATTATAATTATAAATAATAAATTATTAATTATTAATTATAATTATTAAAATTATAAATTATATTTTAAAAAATACTTGTACTCATGAATACAGAGAATAGGTTGTTAGAAAATATCCATATACTTTTTTCTTACACCAGTTCCATTTCCATTTCAAGGGGCATGTGCTAGAAAAGTACTGCAGAATAGACTTCAATAACCAACATGCTTAAACATTAACTTTGCATCTATTACTCGTATCTCTTACTTTCTTGGGTTCTATTACAGGAGACTGCTCATTCAACTTCGTTTTCGATTGTGTACAATTTCGATTGGCCTTTCAATTGCGTGCGGAGCATCTCCGGTACACACTTGTAGCGTGATCAAATTTCGCAGGTTCATTCAGAACACAATAGACTTTGCCGAAGGCCATAGGGCTTACGAAGGTAGGTTCATTTTAAATATTTCCCAGAGATATACAATCATACAAACTTGAGTTTGTTTTAGGTTATTATAACGCTCTTAGCAGTGTTGCCAGACGGTTACTTTTTTTAAAGTAAAATTTTCGTATTCGCACCACTTTTTTTAAATGGTAAAATACTGTTTGTGTCTGCCTGAATTCCTATGGCAATGAATAGTACGAATTTCACACTTTTGAATATCTGGTGCCAATCAAGGAATCAGACACTGGCTCTTAGTGCAACAATGGGCCGGTCAGCTATAATTCAATAAATTATATATATCTTTAAAAAAACAGTTGTGTACATAAAGTAGTGAATAGATTGACAGAAAATATTCATAGAAGCTTTCTTCTAAGGCCCGTATACTAGAAAAGTACCGCAGAAAAGTTATCCGCTAAGAAATTGTAAATATAACTTACAGAAAACTTTTATTTTTCATTAATGATATAAATAGCATTTGATTGTTAAAAAACAGATTGAGTGCTATTTCAAAAGGCGTCCATAATTTTATTTTATTTATTTTTTTACAATAATTGATTTAGCAATCAAAAACAGATACCAAATCAAAATATTGATTTAGCAATCAATAAGTCAAACTACGTGTTTTTATTAAAAGTTTATTAATAATGGTTTACATTCCACTATTTATAGGTTAAGCATCAAAATTTCTATTACGTCAGGTGTGTGGAAATCTTTTAAACTGTTAAAACTATTAACATTTCTTTCCATTCGAATGCATGTTTGAATACACAAAGAAAAAAGTTAGGAATGTAATTTTTTTAATTATTGATATATGCAAACATGTAATACCAAGCTAAAAATGTTCTTAACGCATTTCTTAATTTTCTACCCTTTGTTTGTTCCTACTGATTCGCAACGAAAGTACAAATTCCTCGGATTTTAATTAAATAACATTCCACAAGGTATGAGACATTTTATTTTCGTTCTTGTTAAAACAATTTTCATAAGTAAGAACATATTCTGTTTTTTTTTTTTTTTTTTTTGGAAAAAAATCAGAGGATTAAGAGTTGAAAAGATTAAAAATATCGTTTGTGCCTAAATATTTGTGCTGACGATAAAGATTTTTTCGTAACAGGTGGTAACATTTAGAAGTTTGTTTCTCTGTTTTAAATAGAGCTTAACCGCTTTTTCCAACATAGTTGTAAATTGCCTATGAATTCGATATGTCTCTCCGTTTGAATGACAATCAGTGCTCTAACTCACACAATAGAGTCTGACTGCCATGAAATCGATATTTAATATCGGGGTTTACTATGGCATGTTCAATTGAGAATAAAGTGTGTAGCAATATCGGTTCATGGATAGGGCCACTCAAAAGAATTTTGTTATAGCACAGTGTATGGGAATGTCGTGTATGTTAATGACATTACAATATTTTAAATGTATCGAAATTTACATATATCGCGAGGTGTAGGTGTACTGCAAAGTTCTTACTATAGAATTGTATTTATCGTTCATTTACAGGGACATACAAAATATTATGATTATAGACGAAAATGAGCAGTAGTTGAAATACTAAAGCCTAATAGTAGTCATTGGTGGAATTGATTTGAAGGGTATACACATCGGGTATATGTCAGAATATATGCCTTTTTGGGTATTTATTCTTCGATAAATCTAGCTGTGAGAAAAACCTCGTATCGCTATTAGTTATGATGCATTACCGAAAAAGATTAAAAATATATTTAAGAATAACAACATTTTAATTCAAGAAATTACAACGACTATTTGGAAAATGATATTTTTAAGGACTGAAATTTTACACACTTATAAACTATATTTTATAGACTTATAATCCTATATTTAAATAAACAATAATAATAAACAGCATTTGTTATGGTCATAACGAACGATATATATTATGTACTCCATGCATTTTACATTAATATTCCTAGACCAATGATAAATAAACAGTAGTTTATAGATATAGAACTTTTAACTCTTTGAAATGCGCAATTTTATTTGATGGAGTCAATCAGACTGACTTCTGAACGCCTCATATTACGTATGATATAAAATAAGTATAAATATTCCTAGACCCATAATAAATAAATCTTAAATGAAATTTCAGTTTTACAATTTTCGGAACTGCAAATTTTTAAACTTCTTAACATCGCACATTTAAAATTTTTACACCGTTGCTAAGAGAAAAACACTTTAAAATAAATTTTGTTTTAAATATTTTTCACAATTTGTTTTTTAATTGTTATTATTTTTAAAAGTTTTTGTTATTGTTTTTTCGTCATCGGCGCAATACGAGTATTCCATTTTTAGACTTTGAGCATAGACTAATCAGAAAACGAATAAAATACAATAAGTTGTGGAATTTAACCAATAAAAGATTCAAATATACTTCAGATTTCCCTGTTCTTTACCGAGAACAACAACTATTTTCCAAATAGTTAAATATTCAAGATAGGTTTGTTCTATTTTAATTTTATTTGCATTCTATAATGCAGTTTTCTTAAATATGTTGTAAGGTTATTATTTTTATGCATTGCACTTTGTATAAGAATTGAACATGCAAACTATCTCGACATAAAATGCATTGATTTTTCTTAAGGGTACATATCACAATCACTCATTCAGTTTATTAAAAAAAAGTATTTTCATTATTGCATAAAAATAATAAGAACTAGACAGCATCCTATAATTCAAACAATGCAGATTTTCTTGTAGAATAATTTTTGAAGTAAAAAGATAACCGTTTACCTTTTTAAGCAACCAGCAGGGAAAAAAATATAAAGCGAAACTGTGAAATAAATTAAATTTTTTTTTTGTCCTTCCAAACATTACCGGTCATTGAACCAAAGTTGCAAAGAAAGCTCTTTAATGGTTTTATTTTGATAACGATAAACATACAAGGAGAAAAGACAAAACACCCATATTCTAAAACAACATATGAACCTAATTACTTTTTAAATTGTTATTACAAAAAAAATCAAAAGTTTCATGACATTATGGAAATGAAACTTTAGAAAATAATAGGATTTTGAAAGGAAAACTCATTAACGTGGTTTACTGGAATTTACATCATGATGCTTAAAGATTAGAGCAAGCTAAAACAGTTGTTTTGTTTTGCCATTTTGCAAGCTGCTTAACAGAAGAGAAAACCTGAAAGATGATTATTGTAATGCTTTCTTCATTGTAATTTAAAAGATCTTAAGGGCAGTGACATATGCATGAGTAAAAGGAAACACTTTTAACAGAAAGTTTAATAAAATTTTATGTAAAAAAAGTAAAAACCTTCAACTTCTACCTCTCAAACTATCTATATCGCAGAATAAAGTTGTAGACAAAAGCCAATTCTTCTCAAATAATGCCTCTAGACACATTCTTTCAATTGCAGAATTATAAAAAAATGGTGAAAAGTTTCACAACACAGGTACAAAAGCAGGGATCTTTTCCAAAGCAGGGGTCTATTTGAGGATATACACATGACATTTTTTTGTACTGCACCCATAGGGTACAATTTCCAATTAGCAAAATTTATTTATTCCTTTTTGATGAAATAATTTATCAGCGCTGGAAAAAATAAATTTCACGACAAATTTCTAATTTACCAATTAAATCTTGAAAATTTACTTTTAACCAATGAAATTAAACCCGCCGACACAAACAGAACATAATTTTTCTTTACGGTCACGTATAGTCAACTGGAATCCTGCATTTATATACATATATTTTCCTAATTATCCAGCTTTTCGGACTACAATAATTTTGTACTACCGCAATAATAGTTGCGTCTGATTGGAATTTAAGATATGAAAATTACGAATAACATACATGATATAATAAATATCGCATACGCTTTCTTTGCTTATTTGGAAAAAAAGTATAGCGCTACATTCTAGTCAAAGTATTGAATTCGTTGTAACGTGTACATGGATACTAGAACTTTTAATTCCACTTACTGACATTCACACCTCATGTTTCCAAATCCAGAATTATACTTAGTATCAAATTTTGCTTTTCGGAAATATTAAATTATAAACGTTTGCTAATTTTAAACCTTAATTGTACGAAGCTTAATTCTTTCTAATAACATTTCTTTTGACTTCATGGTATACCCTTTTTAAAATTTTTGGGCAATTATGAGTATCTTCGTATTTTTTGTGTTCCATTTTATGACCTTTAGAATTTACGCATTATATTGTAAATACAGGGTGTCCCTAAACAAATGGTATATACGCTAGGGAGTGATAGAACACATCAAGACGAGTAATATTAAAATGAATTATAAAGATAAATTTCAAAAAATGCCAATAGAGGGCGCTTTAGACTTTGAATTAAAGAAATAATCCATCCTAATACTATTTTTTTCGTTATTTTTTGAATCTCATTAAATGGTTTCGTGGGCTTATATTTAAACTTAAATTTTGAGTTCAAAATCTAAATAATTGGGAGTGGTTAAGTAGCACACACTGAACTGTGTTCAGAGGGTTTAAATATCAAACAAAACGGAAAACTATAAAAAAACGGAAAAATTGTCGATTCGTTTGCGGTTTTTGCTAAAACTACTCTTTAAATCAGTGTTTTCTTGAAAATAAATTTGAAAGATAAATTTCACAAAATGCCGATAGAGGGCGCCTTATACATTAGAGTAGCGTACAACTATTTTTAACCGTTATTTTTTTAAATCTCATTAAATGCTTTCAAATGCTTAGATTTAAATTTTGAGATCAAATTCTGAGTCGTTGCGAGTGTTTAAGTAGCGCAAAAGTGAACTGTGTACAAGGAGGTGGGGGGGGGGGGGGTTAAATTTCAACTCCTGAACACACTTCAGTTTGCGCTTCTTAACCCCTCCCAACGATTCAGAATTTGAGTTCAAAATTTAAGTTTAAATCTAAGATTTCGAAAACATTTAACAAGTTTTGGAAAGCATTTAATTAGGTACAAAAAAATAACGGTTAAAATTTGTTGTTGGTTACTCTGAAGTTTAAGGCGCCCTCTATCGGAATTTTTTTAATTTATCTTTAAAATTCATTTTCAAGAAGATACTGACTTAAAGAATAGTTTTATTTTAAACCGCAGACGAATCGACCAATTTTTCCGTTTTTTATTATCATTTGAAATTTGAACCCTCTGAACACAGTTCAGTTTGTGCTACTTAACCACTCCCAACTATTCAGATTTTGAGCTCAAAATTTAAATTTAAGTCTAAGTTTACGAAAACATTTAATCAGATGCAAAAAATAATGTAAAAAGCAGTTGTTCGTTACTCCAAAGTTTAAAGCGCCCTCTATCGACATTTTTTTAAATTTATCTTTATAATTCATTTTCAATAAAATACCGACATAAAGAATAGTTTTAGTGAAAACCGCAAATCAATCGGCCAATTTTTCCGTTTTTTATAATCATTTGAAATTTAAACCCTCTGAACACAGTTAAGTTTGTGCTACTTAACCGCTTCCAACTATTCAGATTTTGAGCTCAAAATTTAAGTTTAAGTCTAAGCTTACGAAACCATTTAATGAGATGCAAAAAATCACGGCAAAAAATAGTTTTTCATTACTTCAAAGTCTAAAGCGCCCTCTATCGGCATTTTTCGAAATTTATCTTTATAATTTATTTTCAAGAAAATACCAACATAAAGAATAATTTTAGTGAAAACCGCAAATCAATCAACCAATTTTTCCGTTTTTTATGTGTATTTAAAATTTTGGACCCCAAACTTTAATGGCGGCCAGCTCCTTTGGAAAGCATTTGGGACCCTTGGTTTCCTATTTACTATTACTCGACTTGATGTGTTCTATCACCCCCTAGCGTATATACCATTTGTTTAGGGACACCCTATATATATATATATATATATATATTATGACAGTCGTTAGGATATAATTTACGAAAGTATTCTTTTTTTCAGAATTATCTGATATGAAACCAAAATTCCTAAATCTCTATTATAAAGGCTAAACCTATCTGTGCGTAACGCATACGTCATTTTGCGAATGGCAACACTTTGAAATTTGAAATGAAATTTCGGGTTTGCAGTTTTTACAACTCTCGAGCCCCGTTATAATGAGCGTCAAGGGACCGAAGGTTTTGTTCGCTAGATCCGATGGTTCGCTACATCCGAACCGTTAAAAAATGTTAGTTTTACAAAATATATATATTTTAGTTGCTACCTTTCTACTCAATAATAATGTATTAAGAAAAAAGTCTGATTATCCGAACAAGACGATACCGACTGTAGTTCGGATAAGTAAAAGTTAGAATAATAGGACAGACAACTTAAGGAATGTTCTCGACTGTACTACAATCTTTGCACTTTTCCCAGGCTTTAGATTCCGACATCGGTTGTCACTGGCGTATTTAAAAATAGTTTTATTTTATTAGTTTTATTTGTTTACTTTTTCATCATTTAAATGTTCTTTTTTTATCATCTTCTGAACTCCAGAGATTATAATTTAACAAAAAAAGTTTTTGAGTATTGCTTGCTTCAGACCTTCTTTTCAATGCTGCTATGTCTCAAATTATTCTTAAATAAGTTAGATGAATATGTTAGAATTAAATACTTTTTTACTAAACATCTGTGATAGAAGTAATGCAAAATGACTGCAGGCGGGCGTGACCACACGTGCAGAATAGCTACCATAAAAGAGAAAGAATGCATTTCTCCCTAACCTATATTTTCGCATTTATATTTCGTATATATTTTCGCATTTTGTTGCAAAGCTAGAATCGAATCCTTTTTCGTAATTTCAGAAAAGTTGAAAAAAAATTAAGGTTGAATGGAAAAAAAATTGTTATGGACGATTCTTAAGATTTCGGAGGTTCGCTATAAAAGAATAAATAAGCATTAAGTACAATAGGAAAATGACGGGACCAAAATTTTAGTTCGTTATATATCGGGTTTGCTATAACGGGGTTCAACTGTATTGCAAATTATTAAACTTCTAAAAATCTCATACTCATACTTGCCATCCTCCGGATTTCTTTAAGTCAAGAAAACTTACTTTGAACAGGAAAATTTGTTACATTAAATATAGCTTGTGTTAAATGTAGTTGACATATTTAATTTTGTTCTCTAAATAAATTTCTATTTCGAAGTATGCTTTTCTGATTTTAAAACAGCCGGAAGTTGGCATGCGTGTGTACTTTTAGTTTTTGCACCGTAGTATAGGAAGAAAAATGTACTTTTAAATGCAATTTATTTGGAAACTATCTTAATTTATTTTTGAAATATTATTTTTTTGTAGTTTTTAATACCTTTTTTTCTAATTGTAGCAACAGAAGTATTCAGCTTCTATCAAAAGAAAAAGGAAAAAAAAATTATTGTATCTTTATGTTGATATTTACTCATTAAAAGTGAAAAAATATATTTATATATAATTTAAATACGTGCTGTGTCTCTCTTCTGTTATAAAACTCAATGGATTTTGATTTCTTTTACAAAATTTCATTTACATTTAAGAGAATATAAATAGTTTAGAATTTGTTTCAGTTAATATCATAGAGACTTCAAGTTTTGAATCAAACTGATCAAATTAAAAAAATATATATTTTTTAATAGGTTAATAAAGATGTGTAAGGTGCATATGTAAATTTGAATATGGTGAAAATGATGTCGGGTTTAGATTTCACGGGGGGAAAATTCTATGATTGAATCAAAGTGTAAAGAATTTTTTTTTGGAATACTGACATAAGAGACTTAATTGATAACTTTATCATAATAATGAATCTTTATTATTTTTCAATACTTACGTGTAATATTGAAGTTTAATTTTAATAATTTCTACAACTGAGTTTTATAGAAATAATATTTCGTTAATTTTAGGTTAAATATCATTTGTTTAAGAGTTAGACTTACCAATGTAAGGTGTATTTTTTATTGTAACTAATTTTGTAGGTTTATTATAAATCAATAAAACTAAAGTATTTAATATATAATATATAATAATTATATATTATTATATTAATAAAAACAAAATTATATATTAATAATAATAATATATATATATATATATATATTAATAATAATATTATTATTATATATTATTAATATAATAATTATTAATATTTCCTAAAGTATTTTATTTCGTCGAAATTCGACGGTTCCTACTTCGTTTAAAATAAATGCCAAACAGGCAATCCAGACTGCTAACAAAGAATTCTATATGATTTGTCATGCCGAAAACAACATAACTTACATGAACATAATACTTAAATTTCATATCCGTATGCACTTGTGCAATTTATTATTAAATATATCACTATCTAAATACGTTTTCCGGTGTATGTAGAAAATTATCGTTTTAAATGTTCTTTGGGGTTAAAAGATTAATTGACACACCTGAATACATAAAATAATATATAGTTCTAGCTTACCAGGTAATGAATGAGAAGTAGACTATAAAACTACATCTTCCCTTGCAAAACACAAGGAAAATTAAACAATAAATAAAAATCCAGCGTAAAGCATATATTATGAATCACTTTTCAACTCATTCAGGATATTGTAAAAAAAAAAAAAAAAAACTTTACTGTATACTAAGGAGGAAAACTATTGTAATGTTAACAGTATGCAAGCTGCATAATACATTATAATTTATTTTCACTAATTACCATCTGTGGCCGGAAAGGTATTGGTATTCTCTCATGAATGATCTACACATAGTTTAATAGATAAAATGCTAAAACTATTTTTGATTCTTAAAAAAGTTAAAAATTGTCCTTTAGCAATGTTAACCAGCATGTTGAAATGTCCTCAATTTTTTAGTCAGCTCTGTACATCAATTTAAACACACTAAGTTATATTCATCTTGTAGTGCCCGCTATTAACGTATGCCTCTTGCAATATGTTTGAAATAATGCTTAATTATTCAAATAAATTGTAAGCGGTATTCCCTTATGTAGAATAATTCTCCTGAGTTTCCCTGTTAAAGATCCAATGCTATACGCTTCGTTTTCAATACCGAACATACCATAAATATCCATATACATATATCAACGGCAACCTCATAATACTGACACGAGTGAGAGCACGGCAAGTTAGACGGAATAGGCAAACAAAATTTGTTTAAACCTTTCCAGCACACTGTGCTCGGTCAACAATCCCCCCTCCCCCCGAAAACACTGAATTTAAATTTTCTCTTTAGTCAATTTAAAGTTTCGAGTTTTATTAACTGCCGTATTTGCATATTGTGCCCTCTCGTTTAAATTCCACTTCAAATGGCATGTTTAAACCAACTGCCTTAAATTATATTTATTTTTCTTGACTGTCGAACTTTTCGGACTACTATAATTTTTTATTGCTCCAATATTAGTTGCACCTGATTGGAATTTAAGGTATGAAAATTACGAATAACAAATATGTTATGCAACAAATGTAAAAAATTATTATGTTAACAAATATGCTTTATTTGTTTATTTGGAAAAAAAAGTATAATGCTACATTCCAGTCAAATTATTGAATTTTCATTGTTACGTACATGAATACTGGTAGTTTCATTTTACCTTTCTGATATTTTAATTGTTAAAAGATTATTATTATTTTTTTTTTTTTTTTTTACATTTCCGTATAAATTTTTTGGGCAATTATGAATATCTTCGCATCTTTTCTATTCTAAGACTTTTAAAAACTATACTGTACAATATACAGTTTTCTTTATTTAAATACAGACGTTTCGAAATTAGATTTTTTTTAGATTACTTATTAACCCATTAACGCCCAGCGTCCTCTTTTGAGGACGTTTACAAAAACAGCAAGAAAGCACCAGTAAAGAGAAAGATAAATATATACTTTACTTCACGAGACAGAATCCTCGATAAATTTAGATAAACGTTAATTTGATTTTAAAAGTGGTGGGAAATACAAAATTTAAATTTTAGCGAAGAAAATAATTCGGGCGTTAATGGGTTAACACGAAATTTATAAACTGAAAAAAAGCCGAACTGGCCACCCAGATCTGCTAACAAATACATCTGTATTATTTGTCATGCCGAGAACAGCATAACTTACGTGAGCACGTTTTTATTACGATGGATTACCCATGTGATTATACGCAATTTATTAATAAGTATTTTCCGGTGTGTACTGAAAATTGTTATTTAGAATGTTATTTGAAGTTTAAAAATTAATTGATTCACTGATATAGATAACATAATCATTTATAACACTAGTTCCAGGCATGGAACGAAAAGCAGATTATAAAATCAAATCTTAACATACAAAATACATGGAAAATCAAACAATATATACATATCTAGCGTAAAGCATATAGTATGAACCACTTTTCAACTCGTTGCAGAATATTATAAAAAAACTTTACCATATGTTAAGATGAATTGTTATTGTTAAGTAAACAAAAACAAGAAGCATAATACATTGGAAAAAATATTTTCACTAATTTCCATCTCTAGTCAGAAAAGTGTTTATATCCTTGCGTGAATGATCAACAAATTTATCTGTAGTGTAAGATATAGAATATTAAAATATATGTCAATCAGAAAATTCATAAAAAAGTTTAAAATGTCCTTCAGCAATGCTCGCAGATACGGTGATATATCGTCGTTTTGTTTTAGTAAGCTTTATATATCAATTTTGACATGCGAAGTAGTATTCAGAAAATTAGGAGCCATCCGTAAATGATGTCACGCTTGGATATGGGGGAGGGGGTTCGTGCAATTGTGACAGTTTGTGACAAGGGGATAAAAGGGGGTAACAAGTAATGTGACATCAAACATTTTGATTAAAATAAAAGCATTAAAAATCAGCAGATTAAATTATGAAACTTGTATTTATAAACTAAAGATAAGATTTAGAAGCATGTATATTAAATTCCATTTCAATTTCCAAAATATTACTGTTTTCATTTATTTTAATATAATTATTTTATTATTACTCTATGTTAATTATGTTTTTTGTTATAAATCTTAATCTTGTATCCTACAAATAAACACTTCATAAGAATTTCACAAATAAGTAATCACTTTTATTATTGTGTCAACAAATGTTATTAAAACACACCGCTGAAGTTTAAAAATAAAATTGGACATACGATCTTTATTACAGGGCTTGTTGCTGAACTGTAAGTAGATGTTTAATATGTAACTTAGCTCGACATGTGACAAAAGAGTGGGAGGAGGCACGATGACGTGTGACACATTATATATAATAAAGGAGGGGAAAGGATAAAAAATATTGAAAAAAGTGTTTGTCATCATTTATGGACTTATCCTATTTTAAAAAAGTGGTGACAGTCAAATAATCTGAAATTAAAAAATGTCCCTAATCTGACAACACTGTCAGGAGTTGATTAACAAGTTAAAAAAATATTTAAATCAAATTACGAAATTTTTAAAAAGTTCCTTAACCCTTTCATTCCCAGTGAGTCCAAATGGCATAATGACATTATTTATTTTATTTCTATATTTATTTCGGATATTTCGAATTCATACCAGAAACTTAAAATAGAAATACTTGTTTTATGTAATAGCAAAAATTCCATAATTAAATAAAGAGAAATTTATCATTGAACTTTTCCGGTGTAAATTTAAATTCTTTGAACTACGTATTTTCTAGAACGTATTTTACCATGAGAATGAAAGGGTTAACCCCTTGAGGGGCGGTGGTTTCATAGATATACCACTTAATTTTAATTACCAAACGCCACATTCGCACCGGAATTTTGTTAAAGAAAATTGCGGTTTATTGAATGCGTGAAGTATAGCGTTTTCTTATTTATAAATAAAGTTGTTCTCAAATTCCGGTGTCATTCTTTAATTTCAATACTTATGCAATGAATTTGCCCTGCCCCGCAAAGGGTTAATAAAGACTCACATTTCACCATTTGCAAATTAAGGGTCGA
Source organism: Maratus speculifer (assembly GCA_964019185.1). Classification (NCBI taxonomy): domain Eukaryota; kingdom Metazoa; phylum Arthropoda; class Arachnida; order Araneae; family Salticidae; genus Maratus; species Maratus speculifer. Next base: position 396,633,509 of record OZ025295.1, read on the forward strand.
AATTTCTTATTACGTCAGGCTGGTGGAAATCTTTTAAATTTTAAAAACTATTAAACTATTTTTAAACTATTAACATTTCTTGAAATTCAGATACATGCTTGAATACATTAACCTTTTCGGGACGGGTGATGCATATATGCATCGTCGAAAGGTGCATGTGAAATTTGTTTTTGGCACCAGTAATAAAGAAATGTAATTTTTTTCTTTTCTCATCAGAGCATTTTTTGGAATGTAAGAAGTAAAAAGAACAGATTAAAAAAAGTGGTGCTAACAAAATAAAATTTGTGTAAGTGATGCCGTCTCGAAAGGGTTAAAGCTGGTCTTAAGATAACATTTAGAAACATAATATTTGTAATTATAAACATACGAAAAATGGAAAGCACTAGTTAAAAATGTTCTTAAAGCATTTCTTCATTTGCTCCGACTCATTCGCAACAAAAATCCAAATTCCTCGGATTTTAATTAAACAACATTCCATTAGCATAAGAAATAAAATTCTCGTTCCTGTTCAAACAATTTTCATGAATAAGAGCACACTATGTAGTTTTTTAAATATAAGACTAATGTCGGAAAGATCGTCTTCTACTCTAAATATTGTTATAATAATAAAGATTTGTATTTAACTAGTGGCTACATGGTAGCAATTTACATCTCTCTAAATTTTTAACATGTTCAAATAAAGTGTTTTGAAAAGTTTTTATGAATTTGATTCGTACGCGTTCAAACTCCCGTAAATAGAATCCGATTGCTATAAAATTGATATAGATAATTGATATTTACTATGACATGTTGACTATTGAAAACGGTACGTGTAGCCGTTTTGGTTCATGGACTGTACCATTATGTTACAGGATGGTTTGTGGAAAAAATTCTATTAGCGTGTTTTTTAAAATAAATTACAGCATTTTAAACATATTGAAATTGTTAGACTTCAGTGAAATGTACATCAATTTTCTTAGCATATTACCGTAATTTCCTGCCTATAATCCGCAGATCAAACAAATCTTTTTTGACACAGAAATTTTATTTATTGATTGAAGACAAATATTTAAGGTGATCAAACGAGTTAAATTTCTTTTTAAACAAATTCTGAGTCTAAAAAAAATTTTCATCCGCGGATTATACGCAGGAAATTACGGTATATGGTTTTCATAGAATTTATTGTTCATTTACACGCACACGTAAAAGAATTTGGCTATAGATGAAAATGGACGATCATTGAACTATTCAAGCTTATGAACAATAATGGCTGGAAATGTGTTTTCCGTCGCGGTATGCTTTTTTTCTGCAGAACCCGTTCTTGAATATTACTTGGTGAGTAGATCTCATACAGAGTATCACAAAAGTTCTCAACAGCATGTGATATATGGCGAAAAATGCTGATTGGCAGTTTTCATCTGTGCTTTACTTTTAGTATACTATGTAGTATCAATTCTTATTTGTAGATCATTTACATAGCTTCACAAAAAATGGTTTAGTTTAATGACTGTTCATGGTAATAACAAAAATCGGGTTTTCAAATGCTTAATGTATTTCCAAATTGTTCATTAAGATGTCATTTTTCACCTTTGAAAACTGTGAAGTTTTGTTACTTATTCTGAATGTGTTGGAAAGTTTTTTATAATCTATGTTGTATGCATGATTTTCGTTCACGTTTGCACATTCTTTCTATATTGATTAAAAGAAATTAAGTGACAAAGTGTTACTTTTACACCCAATATTCTCCTTTCACGTTTCGGTTTTCATTAGAACGAGGTGGAGCCCGTCCAAATTCAATGAAAGAAAATCTTTAAAAAAGAACTGTTTCATTTATTTATAATAAATCTACAAAAATAGTTACAGTAAAAAATGCATCTTAAATTGGTCAGTTTAACTCTCAAGCAAATATTATTTTAAGCAAAAATTAACACAATACTATGAAACTCAATTATCTAAATTATTAAACGAAATAAAACCGAAATTACCGGATTTTAAAACGACGTATTTTAATTTCCATTTTTTTTCCTTTCAATTTTAAGAGAAAATGGAGTGATTTTGTTGCCACATTTACAAAATTGGAACTAAAAATTATAAAAAAATTAATGTATCAAAAATAAATTGAGGTACAAATTTGAAACAAATTGCATTAAAGTAAACTTTTTTCTCTATACGACGGTGTAAAAATTAAAAATATACAATGCTTAGAAGTGTAAAATTTGCTGTGCCGAAAATTGCAAAATCAAAATTGCATGGAAAAGTGTTGCGCATTTAAATTATTTTTCTTTTTTTTCTTTTTTTTTTTTTTAATTTCAAGAGAAAATGGAGTGATTCTGTTGCCACAATTACAATATTGGTACTAAAAACTGTAAAAAATTTATATCTCAAAAGTAAATTAAGATACAGATTTCAAACACTTTAAAAGTGCATTTTTTTTCTATACGACGGTGTAAAATTTTAAAATGTGTGATGCTCAGAAATGTAAAATTTGCAGTAGCGAAAATTGCATCACCGAAATTTAAGGGGAAAGTGTTGCCATTTGCAAAATGACGTATGCACAGATGCGTTTGGACTTTATAGTATAGATATTCATACGCAAAAAGTACTAAATCCGAATTAATATTTTAACAGATATAACAAAAAAGGAATCGACTGAAGTACGAATTTGTCCCACCAACATACAAATAATTAATTTCACAAACAAATAATTTGTATTTAATGTTAACTATTTTTTCCTTTTTTCTGTAAATTTTTAACGTTTAGTACAATTTTATTTGTATTTGATTAACCCTTTCACGAGTAATTGTGTTTAGAATGTTGAAAAATTAAAGTTTTTAAAAACTTATTTAAAATTAAGAACATGCTTAATTATTTCGTTGTTAGAGGTAAATAAATTTTAATTTAAAGAAGTTTCGAAGTATTACTAAGCCATCGAATTGATAACAAATAATACTCCCTCTGTTCTTTCCCTTTTTTAGGTGCCTTCGTAATTACAAAAATACGTAGCACCTACGATCCTTTGTCTGTCTGTCTATAACAATGCAAAAACAACCCAACCGAATGATTTGAAATTTAATAGATGTAACTGTAGAATTTTATCGAGTCATCACAAATTTTATGAAAATCAAATCAAAACTTAACAAGTAAGGAAAATTATGTGTTAAGCTTAGATTATGAAACACTTCCTTAAATCTTTAACAAAACTTCGTTATTTAGGCAAATAAGGTAATATTGTGCACCGATTATGGAAGTCGCGTTAACAACAAAGGAAGAAGCATTTATGAATAAGAAGATAAAAAAATCGTGCATGCGTATTAGGGAATCCATTGCCGGGCGTATGAAACTTTCTTTTTAAACAAGCCTTCCTTTATTTTACTTGCTGTAACGGAAATAAGCAAGATAACGTGAGCATACTTAGACATAATTCGCCTTCAATAGATAACAGCAAATACTTAATGTATTTCACATTTTTTCTATGCATTTTGCGGTGTGCGTTGAAATATAGATATTTATTATTTTTGGTGCACAAAAGTAATTTGTGTTGAAATAATATACAGGGTGGTCATAAAAAAACTTTGCCGATATATGGAGCTCTAGCGGCCAGTCCGCTCAACCGATCGAAATAAAATTTCAGATATAGCTATTCAGAGGTATGAGCTCGAGATTCTGTGAACGACAACAAAATGGCGCTCACGGTTACGGTTATAGTTACAGAAACTCGAAAATTTCCAGTGGCAACACCCATTTCTTTTCATCGCAAAATGCTCAGCGCATGCGAAAACCCTAATGAGCGTTAGAACCGTTCGTGTATCGCAAGAAACGGACATGTTATGCAACGCAAAAAAAACCGTTCTGAGAGTCCTCCCCCCCCCCATAGAAAAAACTCGATTGGGGCGCAAGGAGGAAATTTGCATATGACGCAGAGTCAATACACCAGGGCCGTAACTATAAACTTGGGGGCCCCGGGGCAAACTAGTGAGGTTGCCCTTCCCGCCTGGGGCAAATTAAAATTTTGCCCCGGGTCAGTTTTTTTTTTCACATGCCGCTATTTAAACGTACACGGTATGATAAACCTAAAAAGATGAAATATGGATTTTGATTTTTTTATTTTTATTTTATGTATTTATTAACAAATAAAAAAGATTTTCTAAAATTTATTAGATGCTTTTTATGTTATTCAACCGATCAGAAATCCATATTTTCTTCCTTATACTAGCTTCGGCGGGATCGGCAAACATGCTGTCATGACATGACACATTCGGCTCCAGAGCCCGATCAAGCTGAAGTTGGACACTTTCAGAAAAAAAAATATATTTGATGAGTTGACAAAGTTGTTAAGTGAAAAGTGTCTAGTCAAAAGCTTCTAAAAATTTTATGGAGTCATTCAGAATATTTAAATTTTACGTTTCACATTTTATAAAACAATATTATTTGGAAGGTATTTGCATAGCTGCCAATTCTTCTGATTTTTTGGACCGGAAAAATTTAACAGAAATTTTTGGCTTATTTAATCAGCCAATAGCAGCGATTTGTATTAGTAAAATTTACTATAAGATTTTTCCGGGCCAAAAAAGCGGAAGATGTTGGCAGCTATGTATTTGATTAAGGAAAAAAAATCGACCACATAATTTTTGGGCCCTTGAAATTGTTGGACGCAGGGCCGAGTCGCCAGAGGCCCGTGCATTAATCAGGCTCTGTTCGACTCGATATTCTGCTGTCTGCTCTCGAGCTGCTTTTGCATGCGAAGCGTATGGAGTATATCAAGGGACATTCAGAAACATTTACTCTAGTAATTTGATTTATTATTATTATTATTATTATTATTATTATTATTATTATTAATTTTTAGCTAAGTGCTGGGCATTTTATAGAAAGTTAGACGAGAAACTAAATTAATAGTTTTTTAAAACCACAAGTTTGGGGCCCCTCAGGCTTAGGGGCCCTGGGGCAGTGTCCCGTCTGCCCCGGCGGTAGTTACGGCCCTGCAATACACTAATCTCTGATTACAATACAGATCGGAGAAACTAAAACTTTTATTTTAATTACACATTTTCCACATGGGTGCCATACCCCATGTTGCCTGTGAGAAAAACAATATCAATATGGTTTCCTAATGTTAAAGAAACTGGTTCTGGTTTAAAACGAAAGTCGCCCGGTAGGCCACGTAACGTTCGTGTGAAGAATCATGTTTTAACGCCAAAAGGGCGATGAATCGTGATCTTAGCTGTACGCGTGGCAACCCTCCTGGGCTCAAGATATTTTTTGTTTTGTTTATGTTTCAGAGAGAAAAGATGCGAGACACAGTGTTGACGAGAGAAATTGTTATGAGAATGTAGAATCTTTGATTTCATGTAAATAGTGTAACATATGTGTATGTAAGATGTACACTAGGGTGGTGCGAAAAAAATTATTTTTTTAAAATCAAAAACGGATAGGTACCAAAAGTTGCCTTTATACTAGTACATCAACTGTGTGAAATTTTACCGCTGAAAATAAATGGCTTGAGTCTGCGCTTTTGCTCCAAAAATTGAAATTTTGGGTAAAATTTGTTATTTTTTCAAAAAAATTTAAAAATTCCTACAGAGCTGGTTATTATTTTAAAGTGTTACTTAAACCTTTATATTTATCTCCTTAAAACATATTTAAACTATAAAACACTATCTTTATTCCGTATAGCTGGAGAAAACAGACAACTTTTGGTAAGAAAACGGCATTACCACTCTATTGGGAAATACAATGAATTGTTGTTTTTAATACAGCTCTTCTTTTCAAATTTCAAAACTACCTGGGACATACATCGTGGAGGTGGCTATATTTCAAATACCACCCATCCCAACTATTCGATCATCTTAGTACAGTGTTTTATTTATAGATTGATTTGTGATTTTCTTTATCAAAATTTGGCATGTTTCCATGCATCCACCTAGTTTATCTGTTCTTTGTATCCACATGCTGCTGTGACTATCTTAATGTATATTTTTACAGCTTACACAAAAAAGTGACAGGCAGAGTAATGTACGGGAGTATTATTAAATGGATCTATTCGGCCATCTATTATCTTTATCAAACTTACTTCAATTGATGAAAGTGATTGAAGTTATGTTACCGGAAATTTTTTTCAGTTAATTATATTTTTTTACATAATGACCTGCTTCAAAGATGATTTCAGGTATTTCAACTATAAATGTGCCATCATTTATTCTGCTTTTGCATTTTGTATATGTTGAGAAGCGAGCTGTTTAATGTGATTTCTGGTAATCGTCAGAGAGAACTGTAATGGGAAATTGTCCTGCACGTGCAGAGCAACCGTTGTTGTAAATAACTTTCTTATTTTTGCATTAGTTTTATGCCGTTTTCTAAGTGTTTTCGTAGCCAGGTAATTTCCCATTAACTTTTAGATCCCCATTTTATAAGTAAACAATACTTGATGGTGGACTGTCCTGGGCATAAACTTATAACGCATAGTACTTTTTGAGAAAATGTACTGACTCTAATCGACTATAAGTACTCATTTAAATTTAGGGGAATTCTATTTATCGCTGTGAACCATGTTGCATTGGGTAAGCTTAGAATTTTGTATAATAATGGATCATATGCTACTTCAACTCCAGTGAATTTCCTCTGCGTCAATTATTAGAGAAGTCAATGTAAAACGTTATAATCTACATGGATTCACTGGATCAATAAAAAATCTTTGTCTACGTACTATTCACTTCCTATTGCAATTTTTTATAAAATAGATAATAATTTTGAAAAATTATTTTCTCAAATTAAGTAAAAGATACTCATAACAGACTAGAAATTTCTGTCGGAGATTACAAAACTAATTCATAAGGAAAGCTATTTCTCAGAAGAAATGGGGAATAGGAATTTAGAAAACATCTCGTACAAAAAGAATAATAATAAAGCAAATAAAATTTTCCGCTTTATATAAGCACAGATTGGCAACTAGAGTCTAAAGATTCACTTACAAAATATATAATCAAAGTTTACACCGCGGGATATTTTATACCAAATGTAACACACATCTCAAGAATAGATCTAAAAACTTATTAGAAATTACTCGACTACGAAACAATACAAAAAATGACATAAAAGAAATACTAAAACTTCTTTCGAAATATTGTTGCTTTACGCGCAAATTGAGTTTGCAATCCTCTGTGACGATCATCATACTATTAAACAGCTAGCTTCTCAAAATATATTCAATGTAATAGGTACAGTAAATGATGTCATACTAGAAATTGAATTCAAACAATCAATTTTTAGGCATATCATTATATATATAATGTAATTGATTGAAAAAATGTTGTGGTAACCGAACTCTCAATCATAATGTATTAATTGTGCATTGAAAATTTAATGAAGATAATAGATTGCTGAATAGGTTCAATTAAGAACATACCTAATATATTAATCAGCTTCCTCTTCTATTATGCAAGGTATAAAAATATACGTGCAGCAGGTCACACCAGTAGCATCCAATGTCAGGGGAAACAAAGAAGAGGTAAACTACTTTGATATACATAGAAAACGTATGCCCTTCTTTGGAAAAAAAATAACAGTACAAAAATAAAACATTGGGCCTAGATTGTTGGGTGGCTGAAACGGGTGGAATATGAAACGCAGCCACATCTACGAGTTATATACAGAACAGTTTCGAAAGCAGATAGGTACGAAATGCATTTAAAACACCATTTCGTTGTATACTCCAACAGAGAAGTAAGGCTGGTTTTTACCAAAAGTTGTCAGATTTGCTCCAATTATACAGACTAAAGATATTGTTTTGCAGTTTAAATATGTTAAGCAGATAAATATAAAGGTTTAAGTAACACTTTTAAATAATAACCAGCTCTGTAGAAATTTTTTAATTTTTCTGAAAAAATGTCAAAAAATGACAAATTTTACCCAAAATTTCGATTTTTGGAGCAAAAGCGCAGACTCAAGCCATTTTTTTTTCAGCGGTAAAATTTCACGCAGTTGATGTACTAGTATAAAGGCAACTTTTGGCACCTACCCGTTTTTCATTTTTAAAAAATAATTTTTTTCGCTCCACCCTAATGTGCAGCAATAGCTTTACCAGATAAAATTTCTAATTTTTTCTAAAGTGGTTTAAAAGTTTTTATCAAGAATTATGTAAAATGTAAAAACGCATACGTTGTCTCTTTGGTTATTTCGGTTACAAGCTCTAGATTAGTTTTATTGATTATTCTTTTATTTTACACATTATTGTTCTTTTATTATTATTTCATTTATTTTATTTATAAGACCCCGGTTTAATCGAAGCGTCACATTTTGAATTCTATGTAAATCGCAATGCAGCTTGTCATTTTAACCCGGCTATAGAGAATTTTACAAAGTCTTATTGTAGCATATAACGACACTTTGTACAAAATATGAACCATAAGAAATAATGTCTGTTTAATTAATCAGTTGTTTTTATTATTATACTTCATTATAAAAATTTAATAACAAAAAGAGCAGGGCATTAAAAAGTTATTGATGAAGAACGCAGTGATCGTCTTGTTGAGATTGTGACTAAAGGAAATGTAAGGAAAGTTGAGAAAATAGTTAGAAGTGATAGGTGAATAGTAATAGTTTAACTCTTTCTTCAGCCATCAATGTCTATATCAGTCAGCGGTTGGTTTAAAACGTGTACTATTGCAGTTACTATTTTTGGCCACTTCATTCTTCGTCAACAACTTTTGAACGTCCCTGCTTGTCTTCTACAACTATTGTCTTATAAGTAAAAAACGAACTTCTTATAGTTGGATAATGCTGCCATCTAGAAGCATATATGGAAACAGTTTACTACTAATTTCTGACTTCTCATATCGTCCTACTTATTGACTTCTTCTCGTATTTTTATTTTGTGCAACCCATAATGTATTCGTAGTAACAAAAAGTATCTATTACTCATTCTAACATAAAGTACTACTAATCCTTTTTTAACCAGGGAGTAATCGCATGAGATCTAACTTGCTCAGCGTGCATACCCTTTTTACAATTGCCACCGCTATTTTTTAAAAGAAATCGTCAACTCACTTTCTTTCAAAATTTGTAATAACTGGCTCAGATTAAGTATGGTGACGTTTGTAGTTTGTAATTACTTGTGGCAAAGTATAAACCATCCATATCTTGAGTATGCGCGTTTCCTCTCGGATTAAATTAATTTTGTAACTTGTTACTTTAAAAGTATTTTAAAATACCATCGGGACATAAAGGATCGGTATGAACACAAGTTAGTTATTTAGTTTGAACTGCTTTTAAAATTTATTTAAGATGACTAAAAGGAAAAGATATGTTTACTTTCACAAAAGAATAATCGCTGAGATAATAATTTTGTCATGAACTTTTCCCCCTATGCATGACGCGTTGGTTTTGCCAATCATTGAATGTAATTAATAACTATGTCACTCTGTCACTCTGTGCCGCAGAGCATTTCCATCGCGAGAATATTTAAATGAATGACTGACACAGGAATTTGATAAAAAAATTATTTGTAAATATGAAAAAGCTATATTTCACACATATAATAAACCGAGAACTTTTTTACCGAAATTCTAGTGCCAATATGGCATTTGGTAAATAAAATTAAGTGGTTTCATAGACATAACCATCGTCCTTCAAGGGGTTAATAATAATAAATTAGTATTAAAAGAAGTACTTTTATTTTAGTCGCTCCTATTTTCAACATAAACGTACTTACACCCTAAACCTTGTGTCTTATCATAGTAGATTCATCGTACGCCTTCCTTAGCATTTTCAAAGTCTCCATTAATATTTTATCCAATCGTTGACAGAATTTAATACTGCAATGTTGTTCAAGAAAAACCATCTTTTTTACGTCGCGGAGCAAGGATAACTAACTTCGGAAGATAACAGCTGCGCGTACAGTTCGGTTACATGATATGGACTAAACCAACATGAGCAAGTATGGAATCCCAGGTAAAAAAATCAGCAAAAAACCTTTAAATATTTTGAGATTTTGCAGGCATATTAAAGGTTTTTGCGGGTATTTATAAGGAAAATGAAAGCTAAAGGTTTCCCTAAGAGAAATATACAGCTTTTTAAAAGTTTTCATACAGGTATTTATGAGCAAATTATTACCTTTAAATCACCTTTAATGACTTAGAAGATTTTCTTGAAATCACTTGAGGTATTTTGAAGGAAAATGAAAACTGTTTCTCACGCAGGTAGTATAAAGGTTTTACTTGAAGGTTTTATTGAGGTTTATCATTATGATGTCTAAGATTTTGATATGTTTGCATTTCCTCATAATATTTATTATTTTTTTTAAATTAATATTTTAGATAATTCTAAGAAATCTAATTTCTTCCACCGGTTCAATAAAAAATTCTTAATTACCCTTGTTAACATTTTTAGTTATTTTAAATTATAATTTGAAATAGCGATATAAAAATTCCGTTCTAGAAATGAAAAATCTTCAAATTATTTTAAAGTCCCCTCATTAAGATTCTTAATTACCATTTGAAATCACAATTTTTCAATCCCATCCAAAAATCCCGTGAGCGGTTAAATGGAAAATTCTTAACGCCCTTCATTAAAATTTTTAATTAAATTTCAATTTAAAATAGCGATATAAAAATCCCGTTCGAAAAATAAAAATATCCAAATTATTTTAAGGCGTCTTCGTTAAGGTTTTTAATTATTATTTTTCATTCCCATCCACAAATCCCTTTAAAGAAAACAAAAATCACAAAATTATTTTGAAATCTCCTCGTTAAAAAAAAAAAAAAAAAAAAAAAAAAAAAAAAAAAAAAAAACACTCGAAACTTTGTTGAAATCTATTTTTTACCCTGAAATTTTTCATATTTTTTTCTCAAACTTCCGCAGTAAAATAGCCCCTCCAATTCTAATACACAAAAATTTTAATTAACAAAAATTCCCCCTAAAAAAATCTTCAAATTAATTCAAAATCCCTTTCATCATTATTTAAAATCGTGTTCAAACACGCACGAAAATTCCCTAAAGAAAATTCATTCCACCTCCAATAAGAAATCCCTTTGAAATTTCTATATTTGATAAATAATATTTGACAGAGAGATCCGTCCAAAAAAAAATGAATCTGAAGTTTTTAAAAATATGTTCTCCCCCCCCCCCTTTCCTGTACCGAAATCCAACTCTTGTCACATAAAACGTCCACATATTTACCGTTATACATATGGATATTTATAAGAAAATCCATTTATATTACAGCTGAGTGGGTGGCGCCCATGATTAAACTTCTTTTCTATCGCTTCCAAGATGATGACGTCAGGACGATTGCTATCTTTAATTTCTTCTTAAATATAAATCATAGAAAATGTTACAACTACCTGTAAAGTATAAAAATACAAGCAAAATATAAAATACAGCCTTGTAACCATTTGTTTGTAGTTTGTTTACTAGCAAAATGTCATGACTGAAGTCGCGACTGAAATCTTCTCAACTCCACTCCACTTTGTAAACAAACTGACCGCGCGTTTCGTTTGGCGGGATAATCGCTCTCTTTTGCTTTGCGTTCGTTTGTTTGTTATTTTATTTATCTCTTTTAGCTAATACTGGAGTCATTCTTTCTACTCTTATTAGCCTTTTTAAATGTATAAACCGACAAGATAGTTAAAAATTAATATTTGGCGACAATTTATGCATGAAAAGTCCCACGTTTCTTTAAAGAAAAAATCCCTTTCGAGAAATGAATATTTAGTGTATTTTTAGCTATTCAATATTAAAGACATAATGAGAGTATTTTCAGGGGAGAATTTTTAGATGAAATTTTTTTATTCTTATTATTTAATTTTAGATTTGTTTTTTTTATATTTTAATAGAAGAGGAGGTAATTAAATGTCAGTTATAGCGAATTCAAATAACCCATACGTAATTTAGCCCTGTTCATTGTAAAGAAATTTATGTATATATGTATTTTTTGTATTGATATTGATTTTACTTCTCCGATGTATTAAAAATAAGTGTCAATCAAGTTATAAAAAATATCATAATCTTTTTATGGATATTTTCAAATATTACTTGTAAATTTATTAATCTATAAATAGTTTTATAGATAATTGAAAAAAAAAATGATTTAAAATAATTGTGTTGTAAATAGTCAGCTTATAAAATATGATAAGAAATTGCCTGCACCTTCTGTGTAATGTATTTTTTTGTAGACTGCAAATTATTTCAAAGAAATATACTCTATAATATTAAACTTTAAATTTCTAAATCAAAATTGTTACAGCAAGGAATGTGTAAGCCCTTTTTTTAATGCAAAGGGAACTTTTTATTTTTTATTGAGAGCTTACAAGAGTGCAAATTTTTTAAATGAAGGGCAGAAATAATACTATTTTGTACAGTAAAGGGCGGGTAGGGTTCAGCAGCTGCATCCTTCTTAAACAGCGTGGGAAAAATTCTGAAATAAAATTTTTACTTTGGAACGGGCACAAAACAGACTTCAGAAAAACATGTGTCTGTTTCATTCGTAGAAGAAAAAAAATCAATTTATTAAATGAATGAACCACATATACTATGTCAAAATTCCACTTTGTATATCACTATTAAATTCAAATACTTTTTTGCAGAAGGGATTTCTGTGCTTGTGGGCAGGGACATTATAGAGTTCTTATGTATGTGTGTGTGGCAGTGGTGGATCCAAGGGGGGGGGGTCATGACCCCCCTCCCCCCTGGAGCTCTTCAAAGAGTGATGCACAGTGTAAGTAAAAAGTACTAAAACAAGAACGCAAAATAACGTCTAATCGAAAGAATTTGTGCTTTTTTCAAAACTAATCAAGAAAATTTGGGAATTTTCCGTGCCTGATCGACATAATTCACAATTTTTTCGCACCCGATCGGTGAAATTCGCGATTTTTGCGAAGCTGATCCACGAAATTCACAATTTTTCGATGCCTAATCAACGAAATTCACGATTTTTTGGGGTGTGATCGACAAAATTTGAGATTTTTTCCATGAATGGTCTGCGAAATTTGCGATTTTTCTTCACTTGGTTGAAAAAATTCACGATTTTCCCGGCTTAATCCACAAAATTAGCACATTTTTCCGTTCTTGTTCGATGAAATGCAAACTTTTCCGCACATGGACTTCGTCAGTCAAATACGCTTTTCTTAATTGACTGATGAAATCTGCTTTTTTTCCCGCCGTAAATTGATGAAATCCGTGATTTTTTTCTCGCGATAAACTGATGAAACTCACGATTGTTCCGCAGCCACTCAGATTTTTTTAATTTTTCTGCGCATCATCGACAAAATTAGCGGTTTTTCCGCACCCCATCAACAAAATTCGCGAGTTTTTTGTACTCGATCGCTTGAATTCGTGTTTTTTACGAAGGCGATCGACCGTATTCGCGATAATTTCTTCCCTATCGATGGAATTTTCAATTTTTGTTCGCCGTATCAACGTAATTCGCGATTTTTTCATTCCCGATCGACTATTTTTGCGCTTTTTATGAAACTGATCGACCATATTTGGGACTTTTTCGTTCCCGATCGACAAAATTCGCAATTTTCCCGTGCACTACCAAAAGCAATTTTTTTTGTTCCCGTCCGACTAAATTCGCGCTTTTTACAAAAGCGATCGACCATATTCGGGATTTTTCTGTGCCCAATTGATGAGATTCGTTTGGGGCTTTTTTCCGTTCTTGTCCTTGAAATACGCATTTTTCCGCACCGAACAATAAAATTCTCGATTCTTAACTGACTGATGAAATTTGCATTTTTTTCCCTGCCATAAATTGATGAAATTTGATTTTTTTTTTTCTCGCGATAAACTAATGAAACTTGCTATTGTTCTGCTGCCGCTCAAAAAATTTTTCGATTTTTCCACGCATCATCGATGAAGTCTTCAAGTTTTTCCATGCCCTATCAACGAAATTAGTGACTTTTTCGTTCTGAATCGACGAAATTCGCGAGTTTTTCGTGCCCAATCTCCCAAATCGCTCTTTTTAAGAAGAGAATCGACTTACATTCGCGATAATTTCTTTCCCGATTCACGAAATTGGGAATTTTTGCATTCATCAACTCGAAATTAACAATTTTTTTATTCCCAATCAATAAAATTTTTAGGAAGATTGTACAAGTGATGTATTGAAAATAAAGGTAAGTGAAGTTTTATTTATTTTATAAGATAAATATTGTATTTTTGGTATTTGCGAATTTCCATATTTATGATTTTATTTTTCTTTAACCGATTAACTTTCAGTATATTTAAAAGCAATAGACTTAAGAATTTCTGTAACAATTTTCTGTGCACATAAATATTGAGTCAAAAACTTTTTGCAATATTTAATAAAGTTACATATTATATTATTTTTACACTATAAATTAATAATTATAGTTTAAAAATATATTATTTAAATTAAAAATGAATTATAGTAATTGAAGAACAATTATTATGGTTATATAAATGATAAAGCTAAAAATCCAAATAGAAAAGCAGGGGGAAGGGATTCCGAGTAAAAAAAAAAGTATATACCTGATATTCAAAAGCAAATTATACCAAAGTGAAGATTCCCCCCCCCCCCTGCCAGCACCAATTTTTGTTGCTTAGCAAGTTTTTCATTTTTGGGTTGGGTGGATATCTTTTGTCAAAATTTGCGGGGTTTTTTTTGGTATCATTTGTCGAAATTTGCAGTTTTTGCGATGTTTTCATGAAATCTACCCTTCTTCACAATTTTTCTATGAAATTTGTCATTTTTTCATGATCTTTTGACAAAATTTGTGTATTTTTTTTGGTGATTCATGAACAAAATTTGTGTATTCTCGGAATCTTTCAATGAAATTTGCTGTTTTTTTTTTCGTGATCTGTTTGCAAAATTTGTCTTTTTTTTTAGGGATTTCTTGTCGAAACTTGCCTTTTTTTCCGCGATCCGTTGATGAAATTCACATTTTTTTTGCGATATGTGGACAAAATTTGAGTTTTTTCACGACCTCTTGACGAATTTCGTAGTTTTCTCACAATATTTTAACAAAACAGTCATTTTCTCATCGTCTTTTAATGAAATTTGCCTTTTATTAGATTTGTTTACAAAATTTCTCTTTTAGGATTTTTTGTCAAAATTTGCTGATTTTCTGAGATTTTTCACAATTTTTTTAACAAAATTCACATTTTTTTCTCTGATACCTATATAAAATGAGGTGTTTTCTCATGATCTTTTAATGAAATTCACCTTTTTTACAATCTGTTTACAAAATGTCTTTTTTTTTTCGGGATTTTTGTTGAAATGTGCTGTTTTTGGGGAATTTTTTAAAACAAAATTTGTAGTTTTTTTCACAATTCTTTGATGAAATTAGTCGTTTTTGTAATCTTTTTACAATATTTACCATTTTTAGCGATCTGCTTAGAAAATTTGCAGATTTTTTTCAGCATTGCTTGTCGAAATTTGTCTTTTTCTCGGGATCTTGATGAAATTTGTTTTAAATTTCCCATTTTCTTCACGATCATTTATCAAAATTTGTGTTTTTTTGCAACCCATTTTACAACATGGTGAGTTTTTTGATTTGTCTTTGTGGGCTGACTTAATCATACATGCTACTTTTCCGCAGAAACGCTGAATTCCACTTTTTAGGCGATGAATTTTATCATCCCTGGGATTGATAAAAATCTGCATTATAATTTGTTGGTCTTCTTATTGAGGGGGGGGGGTGTAAATACAACAAAAACACGAATACTAATCACTTCAAATTGAGAAAATTTCTTCAAAGGACTGTAAGAAAAAATGCAAATTTCTCCAAAGGATCGCAAAAAACAAAAAACCTATAAGTTCGTCAAACAATCGCAGAAAAAAAATTGTCAGTTAGCAGAGTTTTCTTCAACGGATTGCAGAAAGAAAAATGTGATTTTAATCAGAGGATTACGGAAAAGCTTTTGTTAAAGGATTATGAAAAATATTTAAATTTTTGTCAAAATATCATAGAAAATACTCAAACTTTTTTGAAAAATCGAAGAAAATATTCTAATTTTGTTCAAAAATCAGGGAAAATATGCAAATATAGAAATATCAAAATATCATAGAAAATACTCAAACTTTTCTGAAAAATCGAAGAAAATATTCTAATTTTGTTGAAAAATCAGGGAAAATATGCAAATTTATTTGAAAGATCAGCAGAAATATGAAAATTTTGATGAAAGATCTCGGAAAATGCACGAATTTTTCCAAAAGATCAAAGAAAATTGCAAATTTTGCAGAAAGATCGAGGAAAATATGCAAATTTTGCCAAAAGATTGTGGAAAATGAGAATTTTGTCGCTAGATCGAGGAAAATAGAAGTTTTTTATAGAAAGATAACTGAAAATAGATGTATTTTGAAGAAAGATTGAAGAAAAATCACTAATTTTATCGAAAGATCATGGAAAATAAGAGAAATTTCTCAAAAGATCTCAGAAAATATGTGGATTTTGATAAAAGATCTCGGAAAATATGTGGATTTTAATGAAAGATCTCGGAAAATATGTAGATTTTGACGAAAGATCTTGGAAAGTATGCAAATTTTGACAAAAGATCACGGAAAATACACGAATTTTGGTGTAATATCGCAGAAAATACTCGAATTTTCTCGAAAGATTGTGGGAAATATGTGAATTTTGTCAAAAACGGTGAGAAAAACTGTGAATATCGCTAAAGGATCATGGATAATATGAATTTCATTAAAAAAATCATAGAAAAAAGTGCAATTTTTGTAAAATGTTCACAAAAAACACTAATTTCGTTAAAAAATTACAGAAAAGTGCTAATTATGTTAAAACGCTGCGAGAAAATGCTAATTTTGTCAAAAGTCCGTGAAACTGTGAAAGTTCAGCTTTTTTTTTATTTTTTTTTTTTTATGCTGAGCCAGTACCATGTCTGCTTACATATTGCATTACTTATTTTTATTTATTTATATTATACCAACACTTGTATGACTTTTTCATTTTTTTTTCTTCCCACATGTGCCCAGGGTGGCAAAATGAAAGGCGTGGGGGGGAGGGGTGGTAAATGAAGACTATGTTAGTCATTTCATACAAAAATGTATATATTTATGATATACAAAGAAACTCGCAAGCTAATGTTAAACCTATGGGAGCAACCTTTTGAGGTATGTGAAAGTAAAAGTAATTATATATATGATCTGTAATAAAAATCAAAAAGTATACAGTAGCCCAATTAGAATTCAATCTCAGCTGTTCTGAGCAAGAAAAAAAAAAGCATTTGAAATTATCAATATGCAAGTGAGAAATTTTTTTAAAGAATGCTCTCATAGGTTTAACCAGGGACCAGTTTAGGATGACCAGTTTAGATTTTTAATGTTTAAACTAATGTTAAACTTATGGGAAGTTATTTACATATTTTTCGCTAGCATTTTAGTTATTATTTATTTTTTTTAGGGTTTTTTTTTTCCGTTAGGCTCTTAAATTTGATCAATTTTATTGTGTATGAGGACATGGGAGGTGCAGGTTTCCTCTCCCCCCACCCCCATGCAGATGGTCAACAAATTTCATTTTATCTTGTAAACAGCTGCCGAATTTCCCTATTTTTCTGCACAACTTACTGGATAAACTTGTGAGTTTTCTTTCCCCATGTAATCAATAAGTGAATCAGGCAAATTTTTTTTTTTTTTGACAGATTGAATAATGTTTTTTTTTATACAAAAATGTATATATTTAAATTTATGATATACAAAGAATCTCACAAGCTAATGCTAAATCTATGGGAGCATCCTTTTGAGACATGTGAAAGCAAAAGAAGCTTTATGTATACATAATCTGTAATAAAAATCAAAAAGTAAACAGTAACACAATTTTTAACATTAGCAGTTCAATTTCTTTGCATGACTATTTAAGATTTTAAACACTCAAGCTAATGCTAATCTTATGGGAGTGTTCACATATATTTTGCTAGCATTTTAATTATTATTAAAAATTTTTTACTTTTTAAGGGGTTTTTTTTTTCACATTAGGCTATTACAGTCAATAATTTAAATTGTGTATGAGGACAAGCAAGGTGCAGATTCCTCCCCCCGCCCCCCCCTCAGGTGGTCCAAAAATTTCATTTTAACCAGTAAACAGTTGGTGAATTTCCCTATTTTCCCTCGCGACTTACTGGCAAAACTAGTATTTATTTTTGACGGACTGAATAATTTTTTCATCATAGCCAACTGTTTGGTGAGTTTCTCGATTTTTTCACAAAAACAATTGACAATTTTGCAAAGCTTTTCGGCAGCCTAATGACAGAAATAACATTTCTAAAAAAAAAGCAAAATTTTTTATTTGATCACAGGCGAAAAAAATCGCTGAATTCATCAGTGAATTGGGAAGATCTCCAAAAAATCAATCAGTCGCAGAAAATATTAAAATTTATTGAGAAAAATAAACTTAAAAAAAATATGTATGTATAAATTATTTAACAAGATACAACTGCTCCCTTTTTTGAAAATTCTCCCCCCCCCCCACCCTCCGATATTTTTATCTCAAATCAATACTAAAATTATGTTGTTTCTAGAAAAAAAAAAGAGCTGCTCTAAAAAAGAAAAAAGGGCGTGAATTTTTATAAAAGGGCTATTATGTACCTTGTTCAAAAAAAATATTTTGAATTGGTTTGTTTACACTTTTTTTATCAGTAAAATTTTGAAATGTTTTCCTGTGGCAGATGAATTTTGTGACTTTTCCCTATTTAAAATGTTATTATGCAATATTTTTTCTTTACATTAATTATTATTCATTATGCAATATTCAGTGTGACTCATCTAACGATTTTTCACCAGAAATCGGCATAAAAGTTTTGCATTTTTTTTCTCCTGCCACCGACTAAATAATCTCAATATATATATATTTTTTCTCACAATTCATTGGTGAGTTTCTTTTACTGCAACAGATTGTTAAATTTCTCATTATTTTAAAGTAACAGAATAGAGAAACTTTTTTTTTTTTTCAAATAATTGACTGGGAAATATTGTGAATTTTTTTAAAGAGTGATTTATTGTAACAATTTTTTTCGCATTACTGATTTATGAGTTTTGAAACATTTTATTCCTACATGTTAAAAAAATTTGCAGTTGTAATCGATTTACAATTTTTTTCATTGGGTCGACGGATGAATTTCACAGATTTTTCTTGTGAACGAATGAAGAATTTCATTATTTTTTCTGCTTTTCATATGCTTTTGAAATTGTAGTGTTTTTATCATTTTAGATCCTTTTTTATATGGTGTTCTGATAAATATTTATAATATCTAAAAATTTCAAAGAAAGGGGGAAAGAGGGTGCACATTTCAAGGGGCATAATTTTTTCGAGGGATTCAAAGCAGGGCTCTTTTGCTGATATCCCTGTTGAAACATACCATATGAAAGGCATGTAACCACTTAATCTTGTTATGCATCAACAGTTTCTCTTTTCTCACTTATTCCTCTCCCCCCCCCCGAAGGGGACAGTTTTCTAAATTTTGTTGCCCCCCACCATGCCTATGTATCCAGACATATTGTTGGAAAAGCCTGTGACTCCTTATACATGTTATGCACCTCCTTTCCCCCTACCCCCATTTTGCCACCCCCCCAAGGGGACACCTCCCAGGGTGTCCCCTAGTGGGGGTAACCGGGGCTAAAGGCTAACTTCAGGTATTTCGGACAAAGTGTCAAGGGATTACTCAGGTTTTATTACCTTCAGGAAAGTGTAAGGTATTTCGGACAAAGTATCAAGGGTCTACGCAGGTTTTATTACCTTCAGGGAAGCTTAAGGTATTTCGGACAAAAATGTGGAGGGGAAATACAGGCTTTTTACCTTAAGGTCGCTTTCAGGTTTTTTTGTCCGAAATACCTTGAGCTTCCCTGAAGGTTTTTTTTTAAAGGTTTTTTGCTGACTTTTTTACCTGGGATGGTTGGGAGAATACATTTTAGGCGGTTATACTTTATACACTTGCTGTCGTTGTCAAGAATGGGCGCATTTCCCGAATTTTTTAATCGTATAACTTAAAATCTGAGAAATTTCGTACGCAATCTGAGTATATTTTTGCGAGTTAGAAATTGAATAGGCAGTAGCCAGATAGAGAAAAATAATTTCTGAACACTTTTCAAATTTGTTAGGAAATATTAGAAAGCTGTAATGTAACAATGAATGTATTTGTTTAAACAATGTAATACATTTAACAATTTCACTTTAATAATGGTAAAGCCAAATACAGGACGATTGCACAACAATGAATGCGTGTAAGTGTCCAACTAAAAGCATGAATGAAAAAAAAATAAAAAAAAATCTTAGTCTGTTTATTGAGAACGGATGTACCATACAACAATGGACAGCTAAAAAATCAAGATAGTAAATAGAAAAATATTACATTGTTGTAAAAATAATTGTTCAAGGCAGTATATTTATTGATGGATGAATACGACAAATTTGCAAGAGTAAAAATCTTTTAAAAATTAATAATAAATATCTTTTAATGAAAGTTAAATACAAATAAAAGAAACAGCCAGATTAAATTAGTGCATCACCACCAAAGATAATGGCAATGTGTGAAGATTTCCGAGGCTTCGAGCACTTGTACGATGCCCGAATAAGAACAGAAGACGGCCGCCAGTTTTCAGTTCATCGCGTGGTTTTAGCTATGAGGAGTGAGTATTTCCGTAACTTATTCTGCAACTCGTCCGTGGAGCAAACTGACATGCTCGTTACAGAGATTCAAGGGTCAACTTTAGAAGTCATCTTGAATTACATCTATACTGGAAAGCTGAATTTTACCAAAAATAACATCAGAGACATTCTTGTAGCAGCTGATTTCTTGGGCATTGAAAAACTTCAAAACATTTGTAAAGTTTTAGCCATCACGAATCTGACATCATCAAATAGTGTTCCTTTGTTTCTTGAAGGAACGAAAGATAGAGATGGTGGAATTTTCAAGGCAACTTCTCGTTTCATTCAGGCAGAGCCTGATTAATAACGGGGCACTCTCTCACCAGAAAAAATTTATAATAATTTTCGTCTTCTTTAAACGCCCTTTTTATACAAGATTACTGTCATGAATAAGGAAAAATTCTTTATTTCTTTTTCCTGGTGGGAGAGTGCCCCGTTAGTAATCAGGCCCTGCATTCAGGTTAATTTTCAACGAATCTTAAGAAACAAAAATTCAAAATTCGAGGATTTGACGGTGGAATCTTTAATTTGGCTGCTGTCTTCCGATTCCTTGAATGTTTGGAATGAACGTCAATTGTGGAAGGCTGTAGAGCGCTGGATTTGTGGATTTCCAGACGAAAGAAAGAAATGGCTCAAAAATTTAATTTCATGCGTGCGTTTTAATGATGCCGACAATGATTTGCGCTCTGACGTTCTTGATCATCCACTTGTTAAGAAAGATCCTTCCTGCATCAAGTTAGTAGAAAGTGTATCTAAACTATCGGCAGTTCCGAATCATCGCATCCCCAAAATGTTACATTTCTTTACCAAGACCTTTGTTAACAGATCAGATTATAATGTGGGCATTAAAATTTTCATTACATACGATGAAGACATTGATTATTGGCGATATATCACTTCGAAAATGGTTTGTGCTGATGTTGTTTTGCATGGATCAGGACCGCTTGTCATAATGTTTGATATGGCGACGAATGTGATCCATACTTTTGATATTTTGACGTTGACATGGTCAACTTTAAATCCGCCAAACATATCCCGTTGGAACTACAATGTGGTAAAATCCGAAAGTTATATTTATGCTATGGGAGGAATTTCGCCAGAAATAGAAAGAGATGAGATTGTAACGACATTAGAACGGTATAATTTTGATTCCGAAACATGGGAAATCGCCGCAACTCACCTTGCTTTTGCTGAAAGTGCAGCTGCTACAGTCAACAATGTGATTTACATCGTCGGAATCCTAGACCTCTTCACTGAATGTCTGTCTGCACAAGTTTATGATCCGATCACTGACATCTGGCGTACAATAAGTGCTCCAAAAACTTACCGTCGGCTTTTTGCATTGGCAGCCTATCAAGAGCAACTATTTATTCTGGGTGGACAGAAACATGAAGAGTATTTGAAAACTGTGGAAGTATATGATGCTGACAGAGATACTTGGAAAGACTTTGAAAATTTGCCTTTTTCTTACTTGTTGCCGAAAGCTGTCGCAATTAAAGATATACTTTACGTGTTTGATAATCATGCGGGTGATTTATACGATTTCCACTTTCCTGCTGTTCTTTGGGATGATGCAAATCTTAGGTGGCAAGTTGTTGAAGCCTCCTCGCCTTTCTGTGATTTAAACATTTGCCAGTTTTGCACAATCGAAGACTCAAGAACCATAATGGAGATGAGAAAAGAAAACAGAGATGCACGTACTAGGTGGATAAAAAGTCCCTTTTTTACTCAGCTAAACACTTAGAAGCCGATAAACTGTGCCATCAAAATTATGCATTTTCCAATAGTTTATACCGAAAACTAATTAATGGTCAATAAATCACTATGAATTGAGATTTCTGTATTTTTTTATACATGAAGTAGTATTTGAAATTTGTTTATATAGCTTAGTACTAAACAAATATTGATTACATTGATTCTATTGGAGCTACATTTAAATTGCGTCCATATTGCAAGATTCCAATTAAATATTCTTATTGTCTAAATATTGTTTTTACATTCGAAACATGTAAAAAAATATCCCAAGTACAGACATATTGGTTTTATATATAAGTACTTATAATACAAAGTCAATATTTCAAATAAATTAACTCAACAACGGAAATTTCGAGAAGGAAATGACAAATTATTTCTTGCTATTATCCATGGAAGTATATAGACACCTAAAATCAAGCATTTAATTGTTAGTTCTCGATTTTGTAAAGAGTGGTATTGCTGGAAATGTATTGTCATGAGCGAGGTATGCGAATGTATTTTCTAAGCCAATTTCTACCGTGATGTCCTGCATAACATATGAAAAACAAAGAAGATTCGAACTGAATTTTGTGTGTCGTTCCAGCCTTGCTATGTAATATTTGATTGAACCTAGGTTTTCTTTACTTATTTAATCGCGTTAATTGCCCATGCCAAGAACTTTTCAATGATACAATTTTCAAGAAAGCAGATCTCCTTTTTTCACTTTTATGTGTGACGTCACGGGAGAAATTAGTCTGTATCTCCTAAATGATTGGATTCAGACGAATAATTCCTAAAAGTTCTTTTTTTTTTAAAATCTTCACGGCAAGAACTTTCCAACCAGACCATCATTTACAAAATCAAATCTCATTTTTCTTTTTCTTTGTATATGTTGTCGCGGAGGAAATTGGTCCATATCTTGAGAACAACAGAATTTGGGAGCTTATTTTTTTTTCGTCGTAGAAAAATCTTTTCAACATTATCACTCTCAGTAAAATTCAGAATTAAGGGGGCTTATCTCGAACGAGCGAATTCTTATTTTCAACGGGCGCTTCCTGTCCAACAAATAGCGAAATAGTTTGTGGGCGTGTAAGATATATGGCTATTCACACCGGGGGGTAGAGATCAAAGAGAGCAGGTGACCGATGATATTTTTGGCGCGTTATCGCTTATAAGAAGTGTTTCGGAACTTGACAAAAAGGTGGGGGTGAGGGGATGAAGTGACCAGAGAATGTTCCCCACCCACAGAAAGATGCGAGAGATTCAAAGTTTACCAACAAAATCGGTATTCCTATTTAAAAAACTAGATCCACTCATTTGCTCAAAAAATTAAACATTCACAAAATGAATACAATAATTGTCATTCATGAATTTTTAACAGAAAAAAAAATAATAAATAAAATAAATAAATGAATAAAAGTGGGAGGGGGTGTAAACATGATTTCAAGTAAAAGGAAGACAAGTTATGTTTGAATTATTAGAACTATTAAATCCGAGACTGCCCGAAAATATTTTTTGGAATCAAAGCCCGAACCCGACACCCAACATTTACAGAAACAAAGTGCAAAAAGAATTGCGTAATGTTTAAAAGTAGCCCTAAGTGTAATAGATCTCTTTTTTAAAAACTGTTGCACATCTTTCATAATTTTCATGATTTTGAAAATTAGCTTAAATTAAAAAAATGTCACTGTTCCTAAAAGTTCCACTGCTTTTATAGAAAAGGGAGAAATGCTGATTGATTGCTTTCAATAAAACACCTGCCAGTTTAATATACATGTCTACAGAATGAGCAGAATGTGTAAAATCACAAACGTTATTTTCATATAAAGAGCGATTACACACGCAGACAATAGAAGATTAAGAAATTGTAAACATTAATCTAATGCTTACATACATAAAATAAATATTTATTTCACGTTAGATATGTAAAAGAAATAATAATAAAAAAAACATTAAAATTAAAAATATCCTAATGACGTCATATTCTGCTTGGCGCCAACATCAACAGATCGTTAGTCGCGTTCAACCTCAGACGTAAATAATTAATCCTTTCCGGTGCCCACCCCGGGCACACTTAATTTCAATTCCTAATGTGCAATCGGCACCAAGAATATTAAAAAAAATTCACTTTTACAATGAAAACGTTAATTTAGGAATTCTTAATTTCTACAAAAGTCGTTTTTAAATTCCGTTGTCAATCAATAATTTCTTATTTTATGAGCAGAATTTGCTTGCGCCGGAAAGGATTTAATATCAGAAGTTTTCTTTCAAAAAAAAAAAAAAAAATGTTTTACTACTACTAAAAAAGAAGAAAATCTATTTCTCTTTCTTTCTAATAAAAATAGCAGTAAAAATAATTAATTTCTAAGGGGATAAAAAGTTATTTTTTGTTTCTATACGAATACAGGAAAAAATTAAATTTCCAATATGAGAAAGAATGAGAAGGAGATCGCCCGAGCCGTGCCGGGCTGCATATTTCAGATGTGTATATTGCTGGGACGATTACAGTTTCTAAACCAATAGGAGACCGTCATTATCACGGTCAAGTACACGCCCACACAGTTTGATTGACAGGAACTCGTGGACAATTGATCGTGTGTGTTTATTATTTATTTGTACTCGGATTGTTTGAATTTGTACTCGGTAATTAAAAATTAAAGGTACGAAAGAATTTTTTTTTTCAAAATGACTGAATTTTATTTACTTCAATTAGAAATTATACTTCCTCTGATCCTGAAATAAATAAATAAATAAATAAATAAAAATTAAAGTAAGAATTTTGCTTATACGGATATTTTCGCAGAATACTTTTTTTCCCATTTGTTTAATATATATATATAAATCATTTTGGAACGATATTTAGAATATTAAAAGGGTTTGAAATATTTTTTTTAAATGTCTTATTTATTAATAAAAGACAGCCTCCAATAATTAAAAAAAAAAAAATCACCAACGGACTCTCGGGCCGCGATGGACTCGAACCCATATCCTCCGGTTTCAAGCTCGACGTTTTAACCATTCAGCCAGTCAGCTCACTTTCATCCGCATCAGATTATCGTTATAATTAGCACCGTCAATTGTCCACGAGTTCCTGTCAATCAAACTGTGTGGGCGTGTACTTGACCGTGATAATGACGCTCTCCTATTGGTTTAGAAACAGTAATCGTCCCAGCAATATGCACATCTGAAATATGCTGCCGGCATTAGGTTCGAACTCTGGCCGTCGGGCTCGGGCTCAGCCCACCTTATCTCTACTAGACGAGAGTGCTTTTCAGAATTGTACAAGAAAATGCTAAATTCAGTTAAGTAGATATCTGGGAATGTTATCAAAAGTGCTGTCTATTCACTACGTACATTTTAATCCGTAAACTATTTTCTTTAGAAACTAAATCGACACATATCTTCAATTTCCGCGAAATATTCTTATATTTATATTAATCCAAAAAAGTACTCGTTTTTGTTAATCTACCAAGAAATTACATTGTAATTACGAGCACGAATTTAACCACTTTCCTCTTTTGCCCGTATGACATACGGGCAAGACGAATTTTCTTACTTTATCGTTTAAAGCTTTTTGACACCACTGATCTTTTAAAAAGAATTTCATATTATTTAATGTCATAAAATTTCTAAACTACATATTACGAATATTTTAGCTTAAAAAAGTGGTGTTAATTCATATTTTCACTTTATTGTGTATAATAACAAAGAATCAATTAAGTGGAATATTTTTGTTTTATTACAAAGAAAGATTAACAATAGAATCAATCCAACAAATTGTTAAAAATTTGCACATTACCTTTCTTTCCGCTTGCTAAGTAAAAAATGTTTTTTCTTACATAAATGCAGGAAGTGGTACACGGATGTTATCTCAAAGTTCATACGACATTTTATATCTTCGTCAACATTCTTTTGCAGAACATAAATATTTTCAGAACTCAGTTATTACACAAAATGAAATTTCGCTTTTTATTTGAACGAAAATTGAAAAAGAAAAAGGAAAAAAATTGCAATATGTATTTATTAAACGTTCATTCAATACGTAATTCTAAAACTAATCATCCATACTGTAAATGAAATTCTGTAATTCTCAACTAACTCCATGTTATTATGTGATTTATAGTTAGCATTTTCAAAATCTGCAGTAATAAACAAAAAATGGAGACATTTAAATATATCATTATGACCAGGATATCGATTTTCGAAAGAAATATCTTTTTTTTTTTTCCTGAAAGATAAATGCCATTAGTTTGTCTGACTGAGAATTTATAAAATTACCTGATTTTACTATTTTATAATACTGTTGATATTATTATAATGTTATTACTTGATATTATTTAAATGAAAAAGATTAGAACGAGTATTAAAAACGATGTATTAAATAGTACTTCTATTGAAAATGAGAATAATAACAGTATTCTTTTTAAATTACTCGTTTGCATTTCGCTATTTTTAATTTTTTTAAAAATTGGATATCAGAGATAGATATATAAAAGGCTGCTTACGTGCTTTAACAATAATGGTTGCAGATGTTTCTTGCAGGATTTTTAATTACTATTGAAATACGCAAAAAAATTTCTGAAACAACAAAAAAAAATTAATTTTAAAAAACTCAATCAAAATTGACAAATATACCCAGTTTGACATTAACATGAAATATCCCATGTATGAAATATTTTTTAATATATTGAAATTTAAATGTGAAATTCGAAAAAGACGCTGCTTTTGCTTGAACATTAGTTTGCGATTATTTTCACTTTACCATATTACGCAGTTCATGTAAAATTAAGTAATAATGATTAAAATAAATTGATGAAAAACTAAACGCTTTTGTTCTTGCAATTAAAGGGTTTTTTCTTAATGTATTTTTGAGAGAAAAAAATCGATTGCATATTAATTTTTTTTATCTTATCTACATAGACGTTTGGATATCTTTCCTCACGATAAAGGTACAGTAATTTTGACAAAATGCTTAATAAAACAATTTTCCTGGAGTGCTGCAATGAATCATTACCGCAAAACGAAGACATACCGGAGATCAGATTTTTGTGTGCAGTGCTTTAACCCTTTCCGGCAAGCTGTGCGCTGTCTGGGATACTTAACTTTAATTCCAAACTTGCAAACGGCAACGGTAATATTTTAGTGAAATTTTGCTTATAAAATAAAAGCTGAAATTAAGGAATTCAAAATACTTAAAAAAATCGTTTGTGAATTCCGGTGTCAGTCGATAAATTCTCATTTTACTAACAGATTTTGCCCGTACCGGAACGGGCTAATATTTGATTTTTGAAAATAAATAAGAGTATCATACAAGGAAATAACGCAAAATACGTGGTTCGCATATGATGCTTATATAAAATCTTATTTAAGATTTTATTTATGCAATTTTAGTCCTTGAAATGTCGCATAACTGGCGGATTTCTATAAATATTCATGTTTGATTTAAATATCCTATAAAAAAGGCAGATTAACATAGGCAGAAGGCGTATGTGTGGATTCAAAGTAGTGTGTATAAATAATGACAAGAACGAATGGAAAGGAGATATGGGTAGCGCAAACTGATATTAAGGCAATATTCTTTATTAATGCTACTAATTAGTTAATATTATGAAATACTAATTATCGAATTCCTCATTTACTAACAGGCAAATATTAATATTACATTGTTAATAATTAGAAAACTATTTCGATATTGGTTACTTTTTCACCACTGTGACAATAAAAGAACACATGCAGTATTTGCTGAAAAAAGTATGGTGCTGACCATAATAAATCATTGTTACTTTCAGTATTTTCATATTCATAAATCTAGAAATGAACAATCATATCTCTAATTGTTGGAGATAAGAAAAGCTATGCATTAAAAATAAAATCAGAAATTAATTTCTATGTGTTTTGTAAATGAACCAGAAGACTCCGAATCACTACACATTTTCTTTGTTTTATGCAGTGTTGGGTATGAACGCGCTCATTGAACGAAAACTCACGAGTTTCGCTCACTATTTGTGAATTTATTATTCTCCCCAATAAATTTTTATTGTAAATTTTACATTATTTAATCCTTTAACTGGCACTTTCATTTCCTTTCAATAAATTGAATATAACGGATTCTCACCACAATTTTTTAAATAAAATATTCGTAACAATTAGACTAAACATATTTAGCCTTTAAATAGTATGACATTATTTAAAAAAAAAAAAAAAAATGTGGTATCAAAAAGCTTTAACCCTTTGCGGCGCAGAACATTTTCATTGCTTAATGACTGACACCGGAATTTGAAAACAACTTTATTTGTAAATAAGAAAACGCTATATTTCACGCATTCAATAAATCGTAATTATTTTAAACAAAATTCCGGTGCCAATGTGGCGTTTGGGAATTAAAATTAAGTGGTATATCTATGAAACCACTGCCCCGCAAGGAGTTAAATGATGAATTAAGCAAATTCGTCTTGCCCGAACGGTGTACGTGAAAATCAGTTAAGGGGTTAATCCAGAATTTTTCTGATATAATTAAGCAAAAATTTCCTTTTCGAAAAGTGTCTCTGCCATTAACCCCCTGCGGACCAGTGGTATATCTATGAAACCACTTAATTTTAATTCTGAAACGCAACAGTGGCACCAGAATTCTGCTAAAAGAATTTGCTGTTTATTGAATAGACGAAATATGGCTTTTTCTAAATTACAAATAAAGTAATTTTCAAATTCCGGTTTCGGTCGTTAATTTAATCACTAAAGCAATGAATTTGCCCTGTGCCGCAAAGAGTTAAATAACTTAAAATTTTATTTATAAATTTTAGTGGTGTCAAAAAGCTTTTAGTTTACGGATCACCCGACCTCTTTTTCGCGTACGACGTACCGACGAATCAGTTAACACTTTCCGGCACGGGCAAAATCTGTTAGTAAAATGAGAAATTATCGACTGGCACCGGAATTCACAAACGAATTTTTTAGATATTTTGAACTCCTTAATTTAAGCGTTTATTGTGTAAGTAAATTTTTACTAAAATATTATTGGTACCTTTTGCAAGTTTGGAATTAAAATTAGGTATCCCACAAAGGGGACAGTGTGCCGGAAAGGGTTAAGTGGATAATAGTTCCATGACCATATCTTCCTACTATGAAGAAAATGGTTGCCACAACACATCTGATATAAATACACGCGATCAACTGATTTATTTTACTACAACTTACTAAATTTTAATTTAAAACATTATAATTTTACCGGTGGCAAAATAAAATTTCACTGTTATACGAAAGGATGTCTAGCAAGCAAAAGTATCGTTAACCCCTTGGGAACAAGCGGCCGGTATACCCTGCTGCATGAAGAGCTCAGGATGCATGTTGCCTTAGAGGATTTATGCGATTCAATAACACACATTTTCTGTTTTTAAAAAACGATAACAAAAGGTTAAAAATTTCGTAAAAGGCTCCCGACTCGAAGGGATTAACTAATTAACTGTTCATGTCACAACGGGGCACCGTATTTTATAGTAATTTCTCAGTTAATCATTTCTGAATCACTAAATGTGCATTTTTAAAAAGAAAAACAACTATGGTCAAAGAAAAATGTATGTTACAAATATTCAGATTTTCAGATTTTTTCGTATTTATTCACGATCGTCACAATGAATCAGTCCTTATCACTCCGCTTCCGAAATCCTCCTGCTAATGTTAAGTCAATCTGATCTTTGGTACATTCATCTATTTAAAATATCTGCCAGGGAAATTGATATTTTTAACTTTTATTTTTTTCAAATATTTGCAAAATTTTGCAAATATTTTTTGCAAATATTTTTTGCACAATTTTACTAAATGGTGTATAAATTGTTGTAAAGTCGTTAAGTTATTCAAACATTAAAGTAAATATAATATAATGTTGTACGTTTTGATCGTCATCAAGAAAAGGCTGTTATATTGCTTCCAAAAACAAAATAAAATCATCTAGAAATTAAAAAGTTTATCATATTACCAGTGAATTATTTCTCAGCAAAATATGCATTGCCAACATTTATCTAAAAAAGTTATTTTCAACATTCAGATGGTATAGCGAAGGAGAATCATGCGGCTTGATTTCACATCGAAAAGTATAAAATAAAATTATCGTTACAAGCTTCATATTTTGTAATCATAATTTCAATGAATTCTTCCTACAGCTCATCAATACCAGTATTGCATGGAATTATTAAAGTCTATGGAACTGCAAGAGCTGTTCAAATAAAATTTAGCAAGCGCTGCTGCCTGACGATATTGGAAAGTTGTTTTAAATTCTTTTAAGAACGTCTATATACGAATATATGCTTACGAATACATATAATACGAATATATGTTTATTTTTTCACACTATGTAACTTTATATAATACTTGTACACCCTGTACAATGCATCTTTTCAGGTTTAGAATTATTATTCTGTGAATTTATGGGTCTTTTAAATGGGTCCGAAATAGAACCTACATAAACTGAATCAAAAATTGGTAGGAAATATCACTATTTATTTCATAAAACATATTTTAGATCATTACTAACAACATTTTTTTAAAATTTTAGATACTACTAGGTTATTCCGTCGACCAAAAATTATCGCCAAACTATAAGATTAAATGCCAATAATGGATGATCGTGAATGTCACATTCAATGACATTAAATACGATTCACGTGTTTAAAATGTCATTAACCCTTTCCGACACACTGTGCCCGGTCTAGGATACCTAGTTTTAATTCAAAACTTGCAAATGACACCAATAATATTTTAGTAAAATTTTGCTTTTACAACAAAAGCTTCAATTAGGGGTTTCAAAATATCTAAAAAGTTTGTTTGTGAATTCCGGTGTCAGTCGATAATTTCTCATTTTACAACAGATTTTGCCCGTGCCGGAAAGTGTTAAGTGGTTTTCATTTAGACTTTTTAATAATATTTTTATTAATGTTCTACTAATTATTTGTTTTTTTTTTTCGTTATTTAAAATTAAAATTATGTCAATATGTATAATTTGTCTATTAGTTTGGCGATTTATATAATTTGGCCAAATCGGTCGACGGGATAACAGATTAGTACCGAATATATTGTTTTATATTACAAAAAATGTATGCAAAGTTAACAGTTTCAGAAAAATTAAAATTGTTTAACTTAAATAGTTAAAAATTGTTTGAAATTTCAAAGATATTTTAGTACTTCTGAAAGCCAATACTTAGATATGATGTAAAGATTTTTTTTGTAAAAACATTTTGAAAAAATATATATCATAATTTGGCATATGTTTTCATATTTTTAGTGTCACGAAATTGATGTACCGTAATTCTGAGCTTATCCTCCGCGGCTCAGTTAATTTTATCAGACCCGAAATTTTATTGTAAAAAAAGAAGCCAAAGAAATGCTAAGCAAAAGCAAGTCACATTTTATTTAAAATAAATTCTGGGAGGACTTAACTGAGATGCTTATGTGAGAGAATTTACAAATGACTTCTTGAGAAATCACGAACTCCTTAATTTAACATTTCATTTGAAAAGCATCATTTCATTAAAATATTATTGGCGCCATTTGGAATTAAAATTAGATGTGCCTGGAGTGGGACTATTGTGAAGGAAAGAGTAAATAAATTATTTAAAATTCAAATTTTAAAAAAATTACAGATTTTTTTTCTCTTCATTGAAACATACCAGCATAATTTGGAAATTCTTGAAAATTGCTTCCAAAACAAAATAATAAATTAAAAAGTTTATCATATTACCCGTGAATTATTGCTTTAAACAATTAAAATCAGGAAAATATTCATTGTCAGCATTTATCTTAAA
Source organism: Maratus speculifer (assembly GCA_964019185.1). Lineage (NCBI taxonomy): Eukaryota > Metazoa > Arthropoda > Arachnida > Araneae > Salticidae > Maratus > Maratus speculifer. The sequence goes on from OZ025295.1 coordinate 396,665,625, forward strand.
GATTATTAGGTACTACTAGGTTATCCCGTCGACCAAAAATTATCGCCAAATTAAAAAATTAAATGACAATAACGGATGATTGTGAATACCAAATTCAATGACATTAAATACTATTCACGTGTTTAAAAAGTCATTAGTGATTTTTATTTCGACTTTTATTAATATTCTACTAATTATTTGTTTTTTCGTTATTTAAAATAAAAAATATGTCAATATGTATAATTTGGTTATTAGTTTGGCGAATTGTATAATTTTGCGAAATTAGTCGACGGGATAACAAAGTAGTACCAATTAATATAAACTTTCAAATGGTACAACGAAGGAGAATTACGCGGCGTGATTTCACATTGAAAAGTATAAAATAAATAAAATAAGTTTCAAAAGTTTATTTTAACAGGCACATTGAAAGTTTAAATGCGATGTTATCGTTACAAGCATCATTTTTTGTAATCATAGTTGTCAATATCATATCGTCAGCGTTGAGAATTATGTCCATGTCCTCATTAAAATTTAAAATAAAGAAATTATGTAAGAGCATATTCCAAAAATTCTTTCATATTCAAGAGTTGAAAATGACTAGTTCCGCCCCAAATAACGTCTTTAAATGAATTTTAATATTTTTTATACATATATTTGTAAATATTTATATGCAGGGGTACAAAAATCTAGGCGCCAGCAGGCAGTTTCTCACCACAAAATTCATTTCGTTTTTCTTCGTCTAATATTTCGTGTAAAATTCCTGCTAGAATGCTATTAAATTTTGAGCAATAAAAACTTTAAAAGTTTAGTGGTGAGAGGCTACCCTCTGGCGCCTAGATTTTTGCACCCCTGTTTATATGTAGTACGCAACGCAAACTTTCGGTATTTATATATAATATGCGGACACATATGAAGAATGTTTTACAAGAAAATGGTAATTTTCGGAAAACTACAAGATTTGATTTTTATTTATCTAAATTTTCTAATTGCTTTTTCACACATTTTTCGTAATCAGAAAATTACACAAAAATTCACAGTTATGTATACTTGTATAATCTTAATTAATAATATGTAATTTGATGTAGTGGTTTTTAAAAAAAATGAGGTTTTTAAAAAAATGCAAAAGCATTTTTATTTCATAAGATATCAATATTTGTAAGGTAATAGTAGGGGAAATAAATTGTCAGACAGGTAGACACACATGTAAAAAAATCAAGAAATTTGATAGAAAGGCATGTTTCTTGTGCTTATCAGCCTTTGTCCTTTTTCTTACAGAATCACTTTAGGAAATGTCATTTTATCATGTTTCAAAATCTTATATAAAAATCTTATCAAGTAATTAGAAGTAGCGCTTTGAAAAATCCATTAAACTCACTTCAGCAAAATAAATTAAAATTCAATTTCATGCATATTAAAATAAATTTAGAACTAATTACAGTACTGTGAAAATATCTACGCACATATTCAGAAATGTATTCGTTGTAAACAAATAAGTTAGTTAACCACTTAATCGTCGCGCTTTAGACATTCACGGGTTGCAATCTTCATGGCTTTAATTCAGAATTGTTTGATTCCCACCAGTTTTATAAAATAGTGTGATTGATTTTATTCTGGTATCAGTTTACTTGTCATCAGGGATGAGATTTCCGCTTTTTTGCACACCAGTAAAATCTTAGAAAAAATTCTATTTTATGTAATCGGAACATTTTTGTGATTTAAAATAAGAACATTTTCTCTAAGATTATACTGGTGTCCAAAAAAGCGGAAATCTCATCCCTGTGTCATTAAATGAGATGAATATATATATCAGGGATGAGATTTCCGCTTTTTTGGACACCAGTATAATCTTAGAGAAAATGTTGTTCTAAATAATCGCAAAAATGTTCCAATTAAATAATATAGCATTTTCTCTAAAATTTTACTGGTGTGCAAAAAAGCGGAAATCTCATCCCTAATATATATTTTTTAAAGTGGTGCCAATTATGAATTAGAGTTTTCAAACCGTAATTTAATGCGACAATTAAGTGGTTAAAACTCAAATTATTAAGCAACAGTGCTAATAATCATATTAAAGCATTTAACTTACTTATACTAAAAAAATAACCTAAAGTGAAGTGAATTTATTTCTTTAAAAAATTCTATGTTTGTGTAAAAAACACCTTCAGAAATATTAGATTATATATATACATATATAACATATATTTTTAGTAATTGCCATTGAATTTAAGTGATTTTGTAATATTTGTGCAACCCACACTTTATTACGATAATAATAGATGGAATGAAACTAATTTTACTTGTAATAAACATACATTTAAATCTAAAAATAATGGCGTATTTTATGAAAGTAAAATGGAAAAATGGTCGATATTTTGCTTCCCCGTATATGTAATTTTTGTTATTTTTGAAAATTTTCGTACATAGTATATACGAAAAATTTCAAAAATTTCAAAAATAGTGTACTTAGTCTGGAAAGATTTGGAAGTAATTTTTTTAATGTAATATTCGTTTTCTTTATTAAGGGGGGGGGGGGTGAGGGATTATCCGTTTTCAGATGTAGCAACTAGTATTTTACAAAAATTTTTATACTAGAACAATTAAAATCTTCTGAATTCCTAGATGGATACGAACCCTGATATATTATTATATCTGTAACACTCAGTCAAAATATGCGGTCATAACTGTAACATGGCTCTCTCTGCTCCATTAGAAATCTTCTCGAAAGCCATTCACAAACTTCCATATTCTGGAATTGTAATCAACGTCGTTTCACAACCTATTTAATAAAACATATTGATGTATGTACAATAGAGCAACATGCCTGAAGTTTTCGCTAGCCTTTTTACAATGGATCGAATGTAGTATATGGATTCTGCATTAATAACAGGCTGCTTGTAAGTATAATATGTCCGCATGTTCTTGATTACGAGAGTAGTTTGGTTTTGGGGAAACTACCGATTTGCTGTAACCATCTTTCTCGTTTCACGATTTGTCGCTTAAAATACAGTGTAATGGTGTACCCTGTGTCACATTTCACAAGACAAGCAAATAAAGAAAATCATAGGCATCATAGGCATTGCATAACTTTAAGCGTGAAAGGCCAAAAAAAGGCACATCTGGAAAACAAAAATGTAATTAATTGATCAACTATCATTGCACCTTACCCCTTTCCGGCACACTGTGCCCTGTCTGGGATACCTAATTTTAATTACAAACTTGCAAAAGCCACCAGTAATATTTTACTAAAATTTTGCTTTTATAATAAAAGCTTAAATTAAGGATTTCAAAATATGTAAAAAATTCGTTTGTGAATTCCGGTGTCAGTCAATAATTTCTCATTTTGTTACAGATTTTGCCCGAGCCGAAAAGGGTTACCCTTTAATTTTTAAGATTTCCAAACAAATCAATTTTGTATACTAAAAAACATAAAAATCTGTATTTTAAAACACACCGGAAAAACTATGTTGTAAATGTGAAAAATATTAAATATTTCGCGCTCGACTTTTAATTCTTTTATTGAAAATATTACAATCGTGTCATCTTGCTGTCATTGAGTGTCAGTAAGTCAAATAAAGAAAAGAAGTTCATTTTAAGTAATACTGTGGCAATGTGTACCTCTTGTCGACTACATCAAAATAGCAGTGTTGAGAGTCGACTAAATTTTCTTACATTATGATTTCATGATTGGCCCCACGTTTTTGAAGTAGTAAAATTCGCCTTATTTAATGGCATATTAATTAACCCTTTCCGGCCCAAAATTTTGCTTTTACAATGAGAGCTTAAGTTAAAAAGTTCTTAATTTCTAAAAAAAAAAAAAAAAAAAAAAAAAAAAAAAAAAAAAAAAAAAAAACATTTGTAAATTCCGGTGTCAACCGGTAATTTCTCGATTTAAGAACGGGACTTGTTTGCACTGGAAAGGGTTAAGGTAAAACGAGTAGAAATCAGCTATTTGAGAAAAGTGGTATCAATCAAGAAATCTAAAATTAGGGATGAGATTTCCGCTTTTTTTGCACACCAGTAAAATCTTAGGGAAAATGCCATATTATTTAATCGGAACATTTTTGCGATTTAAGAGAACAAAAATTTCTCTAAGATTATACTGGTGTCCAAAAAAGCGGAAATCTCATCCCTGTAAAATAGAAAAAGTTAGCCTGTTGACAGCACTGGAGAATAGCTGCCGAAACGTCAGTGACATGAAATTTTTTGATTTCTGTCTTTTTGTCTTCCTGTCTGTCTGTTCCGCAATAACAGCCGCAAAAAGCATCCGATTTCCTTTAAATTAATTGAGGTACCCGAATTTAACTCCATAGTTTTGGGTTATGTTTGGTTTATTTGTTCGGAAAATACTGAAAATTTTATTTTGCACCACGATGCTTTCCTATGGCAATTTAGACAAATTTCTTTGTTGATCGAAAATACCTCTTTTTATTAATGGATTTAAATGATAAATTATGAATACTGAAATTTCCCAATTTTGGTCTTAAGTTATTCCTATTAATTTGAAATTTCGTATATGCATTTGTCATATTTTGTTAATTATTTCTGTAAATTTGGGTTATTTTTATACATATGTTAAAATAATATAAAACATTGCGTTTTAGATTTTTTTAAAAATATAAATTGTATATTTCATTATATTTTTCCATTTACTAGCAACGATAACAGTCTACTAATAATTATTTAAAAGTCGCTAATGTGTGGATGTAATTTTTAGATCATTTTAGTCAGAAAACACCTACAAGGTTTTAGTTTAACCTACTCCTTCATATGGGCGTCATATGACGACAAATAAAAATTGCCTTAGAAATGAAAATTTTCATTTATGTAGATTTATGTAGATACATAAATTTACATACATTTATGTAGATTTGATTTATGGGCAGATAACATCTAGCATGCAGAACAGTAATATATATATAATATATATATATATATATATATATATATATATATATATATATATATATATACACCGGGTGTCCCAAAAATGACTGATGGATTTAAAAATTCAATAACTTGCAAACGGTGACAGCTATTTAAAAAATTTTTGCAGGAGGGTTATGTATAATTCCAGGAGTTTTTTTTACCGTGTCTGTTAAAGATTTCTGTCTAAAGAAAGTGACGCCAGTTAGAATTAAAAAATAGTCGCCTGTGGCAGCCCTGATTAGTACACTACGTGTTTTTTGAAAACCAAAAATATATTCTTGAACAATTCTAAGTGATACAAACTTTAATTTTTCATTATTAAATATCAAACAAGAAAGTGCCGAGCAGTCAAAAAACAACTTATCTATTTTAATATCAAATTTGATAAATTCAAAAAGCATTTCATAAAAAAAAGATATCGAGATTATTTTCTGCAAACAAGTGAAGATTTTGTTTGACATAAATGCAAGAAAGAACATTTTCTCAAAATGATTCTTGATTAAAGAGTCCTTTAAACTACAGTTATAAAATGAAACTTAAAATAATAGTTGATTTTCCCTTTTAAAAGCTTTAAAAAAGAATATTAAAACTTTCCCCATTATGTTTCATAAAATATAAGTACTGTGCTATTAAGTGTTCTGGGATAGTTTAAAAAAACAATTGTTAAAAGAAGCAGTAGGGAGACAGCTTAATGTATTTTTGTAAAATGTCAAAAATAAAAAATAGAATCAAGCATTAAATGAAAGGAAAAATAAATAACGTTCTTTTATTACTTATTATCAAATACTGCAGATTGCAATTCTTAGATCTCCATTTCATTTTTTCCTTCAAAATCACTTCATAAGTATATTTTTAACAGTGACGTATTAATTCATTGTGCATTCATTACATGTAATAATGAATTATTTACAGTGTCTCACAAAAGTGATGGGACACTTGTGCTTTATAAAAAGAGACTGCAATAAAATAAATAAACAAACATGTGCAAAAATTTTTTGGGTGCGTTTCATATTTAAAGTTAGTAACAATTATTAAATAACATAAATTTTTTCAAAATATTAAAATATTAATTTAGTAAAAATACAATTGTTCAGAACGGAGCAAAATATGGCTCACATAAGTGATGGGACACTTATTTTTCCATCAAATATTTATCCAAAAATTTTACTTTTTAAAAGGTTTTAATATTTTGTTGGATTTCCTTTTACTTTTAAAACATGATTTAATCTTTTTGGGATGGATTCGACTAATTTTTTGTGATTTCTGGAGTGATTTTACCCCATTCTTCTTGAAGCACCGATTTTAGTTGTTGTTTTGAAGAAATGGTGTGTTTGCGAATTCTTGATTCCAATTCTTGCCAAATATTCTCTATGGGATTTAAGTCTGGAGATTGTGGTGGTGTTTTTATTATTTCAGGACAGTTATATAGCAGCCAGAGTCTAACGTTCAGAGCAGTGTGCTTGGGGTCATTGTCCTGGTAGAATTTAAAATCGTTATGAAGGTTCAATTTTCGTGCTGAAGATTTCAAATTTTGCTTTAAAATATCAATATACTTGTACTGATCCATTATACTGTCAATAAAAACAAGATTACCAACTCCAGCGGACGACATACACCCCCATACCATAACTCCTCCTCCACCATGTTTTACTGTTGGTACCAAGTTCTGTTTGCGAAATTCTTCCCTGGGTTTTCTCCACACCAAGATTCTACCGTCAGAACCAAATATATTAAATGTACTCTCACCAGCAAATATAACTTTATTCCAGTAATCAGAATTCTTATTTATGTTGGATTTTGAGAAAGCTAGTCTGAGTTTTCTATTCTTTTCACTTACGAAGAATTTTTTCCTGGCTACTCTACCGTGATATCCAGCAGATCGAATTACCCTTCTAATAGTCTCAGCATTAACAATTATTCCATATAATGCTTGTAAATCAGCAGCAACTTTTGAAGCACTATTTCTTGGATTTTTTTAATATTTCGAACGATAATTCGCTTTATTCCATTGGATAGCTTTGATGGTCGGCCAGGTCTTCTTTTATCCTGAATCATATGATTCGTTTTATATCGTTTAATGATATTGAAAACTGTTGAACGACTCAAGTTAACTGTTTCAGCAGTTTTTCTAATAGATTTTCCACGTTCAATATGCAAATTAATAACTAATTTTCGAATTTCAGGCGAAGTTTCTTTTCGTTTAGCATTCATGGCTACACAGAGCTAAAAAACACAAAAATTCCAAAACAAACTGCAGAGAAATACTGCAGGCGATTTTATAAATTATTGCCAATTGCTTTTAAGTAAAAATAAAACCCCAAAATATATTTTTACTGCTTATTTCAGACGATTTTTGTTGCATATATAATGGTGTCCCATCACTTATGTGAGCTATTTTTTGCTCCGTTCTAAACATTTGTATTTTTATTAAATTAATATTTTAATATTTTGACAAAATGTATGTTATGTATAATCTTTACTAAATTTAAGTATGAAACACCCACAAAAAATGTGTACATGTTTTTTTTAATTTATTTGATTAGTTTCCTTTTGTAAAGCACAAGTGTCCCATCACTTATGTGAGACACTGTATATAATAAACGAAATTGTCTAACTGCTATATGTAGAAAAATAAGTTATTGTGCGTTACAAAATAAAAATGTATTTTTTTTACACTTTCAGATTTGGAATATTGTGCATCAAGAAACGAATTTAATAAAATGTATTTAAAAAGGACGATAGGCATTTAGACATTGTTTGAAAAGTTTAGGGAAACTTTTAAAAATTGATTTTTCATGACATTTAAAAAAATAATAATTATATTCGACCAAATATTAAATTTTATCTTTTATGTGTCTGTGCATAAATGACAAATTTGATAGGAAATCTAGTTTTATTAAAAGTTGTGTAATATAAATTAAGACAGACTTAAATACATTTTTTAAAATTAAATAAAATTTATATGCAAAAAATTAAAACACTAAAAATGATTTAAAAACACTAAAAAACATTTAAAAGTACAAAAGTAAACGTTCCGCCAAGCTACACGCAAGGCCTCGCCATACAAATAATAATTCATTGCAAAACAAACATTGGAACAAATCAAGACAGTTACAGTTAGTTATTATTATTCAGAAAAAGATAATATTCATTTGGGACAGCACGAGCCTCATTCAGAATTGGCGATCGTAAGAAAATGAACCAATCTTCGAGGGAGGAGAATTCTGTCGTGATAATTGCTACAACCTGATTTTAAGATACTGGCCTTCGCAAATTGCGGTATGTGTTTCGTTTGATCGCAATATTGGACAATTTATGAATTTAAATTACCGCTGTTTAGAGCACCGATATGTTCCCTCAGGTGAATTTCTAAAGATCTGCCTGTTTCACCATTGTATACACTATCACAATCTCCACAGGGAATGACATAGACAACGCCGGGTAATTTAGACATACCGTATTGAAATTTATGCTTATTAAAGAAAGAACTAAATTTATGTATTGATTTGAAAGAAACATCGACGTTAAATGATTTTAAATTGCTAGAAATTTTATCAGAAATACCCTTATAAAAAGGGATACAGATGAAAGAACGTTGTAAGTTTTGCTTATTATTTGCTTATTCGATTTGATTATTTTGTTTATAATTTATTTATTATTTGTTATTTGTCCATTAGATATTGCAGTTCCAGTAATGGTTTTGAAATAGAAAAATGTAAAATGTATCATGATTTGGTTAATAATAACTACCCTATTGACCTTGTTAAGAAATTTTTTTAAATACAATAGATTTTGAAAATTCTACTCCTTCTCCATTTCAACGTACTAAACAAATTTCTTTCATCTGCATACAAAGTAAAATTCATTCATATACTGGATGTGCGCGCATTCTCCCGAGTTAACCCTTTAAAGTTCATTGGTTTCGCCACGAAACCACAAAATTTTAATTCCGATACGCAACACTGACACCGGTATTTTTATCTAAAAATATATTTTGTATATGAAAATTCACGTTTTCTTATTTAAAAATATATCTGTTCTTAATTACCGGTGTCAACCATTTATTTCGACATCTTAGCAATGCAAATGCTTTGATCGTTAAAGGGTTTAGCATATTTCCAAGATTGCCAAAATGATGACAAAAATCTTACAATGAAGTAGTAAGATAATATCGACTGAATGCTTTTAGCTCCTTCGCGACGGGAGCATTTTACGAACTTTATAATGTTTTGCACCGGTTTTTAAAAACAGAAATTTGAGCCTTTTAAAATCAAGATAACGCTCCGATTAACCCTTTTCGGCATGACCAAAGTCTGTTAGTAAAATGAGAAATTATCGACTGACACCAGAATTCACAAACAAAATTTTTAGATATTTTAAAAGCCCTAATTTAAGCAACTATTGTAAGAGCAAAATTTTACTAAAATATTATTGGTGCCGTTTGCAAGTTAGGAATTAAAATTAAGTATCCCAGGGACCAGGCGCAGCGTGTCGGAAAGGGTTAAAAGAGATATATTTTACAATATAATTTTACTGGTGGCGATAAAGAAGTAGTCTTAACCCCTTTTGAGGCACGTATACATGTCGCTCGTCCTTAAAGGATTAATAAAATACAATTTTTTCACAAAGTTTTAATGTGACACGTTGATTGCTACATCAGTGATCGGTGACTGACATCGAAATTTCCGTTTAGACCTCGTCATTCACCGTCGACTGAGAGTGAAAATTTTGTTATAAAGCTAAAACAAACTCCATTGCTTTCCTTCCTACTGCCGCGACCGGATGTATCCGTTCACTAAGCTGCAGGTTTCATTGCAGTTGAAGTTTTATTTAAATTAATACAATTCTATAAATATAATCCAGGTTTAAGAAATTAAGTTACGATTGATGCTTTCAAGGCTGATAAGCATTATACGTAACAAAAAAATTATACCATGAGAGAAAATCCTCCTTTTATTAACATTTAAAATAAATTGCAGAGAAAAAAAATACAATTTTGCCCTTTTGCTCGGCGGTCAGGAAATTAAGTAATTACTGAAAAATAATTTAAAATGTACTTAAGTTTTATTTACTTCAAGTTTATACTTTTTTAATAATTACTTCAAATAACATATATATTTTAGTTTCAATGGAACTCAACGTGTGTAACTAATGACTTTCATGATTATTGCCATTGTGGGATATTGTAATTGTTAAAGATGAAAGTATAATAAATGGTTGGTTGTTGGTTGTGTTTATGACGACCAATTATCAACACGATGGATATATACCCTAAGGAGAGTGTGCCCTCCCTGGTGGTCTTTCTAAGGGAACATAACCCGTATTTACGCAAAGAAATCCAAGGTTTGAAGAAAACCACGGGAAACTCCGAATGATTGGCGCTACTCAGGCCGCCGCTACTCAGTCGAACACCTGCACCTGTTCGAAGCTTTGTTCGTTTGCACCAAAACACCCGTGCACCTGTTCGGAACGCAGGTGCTGGGCACCAGTTTCTTGAGCAGAAGTACCGTAATTTCGGGTGTATAAGCCGCAGCTCAAACAATTCTTTTTCGACCCAGAATTTTTTAAGAAACAAATATAACTAATTAGATCGCCGTAAATATTTGTCTTCAATCACTAAATAAGATTTCTGGGTCCAAAAAGAATTGTTTGATCCGCGGCTTATACACCCGAAATTACGGTATAATAAATGAAAACGATAAAGAGATAGATGAAATTAAAGACATATTTTTGCAGCAAATTTCGATTGTCTCGAGACCCACCATAACACTCGCCGTCAATCATAGGCTGGGAACCGCTGGGGTATCGAATGATTCATATGCCTTCATTTGCTTCACATTAATATAAATACTTAAATATAATTTATAATAGTAGTTCCTTAATTGTCAAAACTAATTTCTCAAAATAGCATGTATTATAATTACAGCTTTTCCAGTTGTTATGAAAATTAGATATAAAAAGAAATTTTAAACCTGGGTTGACAGTTTGACCTGACTTTCAATTTAAAACTTCGAATTCACATCGAAAATTCTCAAAGGAAAATTTTTCCTTTAAGTTATCGCGAAACGCCTGTCATTAAGTAAAGAAAACAAAACCTTACAAAATTTCTCGTGTGAATGTAAATTATCAGATTTAAAAGATTTAACCCTTTTCGGCGCAGTGGTTTCATAGATAAACCACTTAATTTTAATTCCCAAACGCCACATTCGCACCGGAATTTTGTTTAAAAAAATTACGGCTTATTGAATGCGTGAAATGTAGCGCTTTCTTACTTACAAATAAAGTTGTTTTCAAATTCCAGTGTCAGTCATTCATTTCAACACTTAAGCAATGAATTTGCTCTGCGCCGCAAAGGGTTAAAAAAGAGGCCAATTCTGTAAACCCAACTGCAGACTAGTACCGTAATTTCGCGCCAATACGCCGCAGCTCCGACAAGTCTTTTTCAGACCGGAAATTTTATTGCACAAAAGAGGTCAAATAAATGCTAAGAAAAGGCAAGTCACATTTTATTTAACCCTTACCGGCACACTGTGCCCGGTCTGGGATACCTAATTTGAATTCCAAACTTTCAAACGGCACCAATAATATTTTAGCAAAGTTTTGCTTTTACATTAAAACCTTAAATTAAGGAATTCACAATACATAAAAAATTCGTTTGTGAATTCCGGTGTCAGTCGATAATATCTAATTTTACTAACAGATTTTACCCGTGCCGGAAAGGGTTAAAATAAATTCTGGGTGAAAATTGATTTATCAGAGGTGCGGCGGATACGCGCGAAATTACGGTAATTTAAAAAATATACATGTATATATTCTTTTACAGTTTAACTCTTTATCTACTGACGGTAGTTATAAATACCATTAAAATAACATATAAAATTCTTTTAACCCTTTCCGACACGGGCAAAATCTGTTAGTAAAATAGAAATTATCGACTGACACCGGAATTCATAAACGAATTTTTTAGATATTTTGAATCCCCTAATTCATGCTGTTACTGTAAAAGCAAAATCCTAATAAAATATTATTGGTGCCGTTTGCAAGTTTGGAATTAAAATTAGGTATCCCAGACCGGGCACAGTGTGCCGGAAAGGGTTAATACGTCAATTAGTTGTAATACTGGTTAGAATGACTTACAGATACATTACTTTACCTTGTTTTTAAAGCATTATTAGTTACACAAAACAAAAATATTTTTTTTAATGATTTCTTTTGCTCATGCATATTTTTCGCTTTCTTGACGCTGAGGGAGGGAGATGGGAATTTTTCAATACGGAAATATTTCTATATTTATATTGTAAGAACATCCTATTTGTACATTTTACAATTCTACAAAATACTAAGAAAATAATTAAAAATAAAAGATTTGGCTGGGTTTATAAAAATTGCACAAAATCCCTGTAAATTCGAATTTAATGAATCCTTCAAATATTTATTAAATGATTATGTAAATCTTTTAATTTTGTTTAAACAATTTGCGTAAAATGCAAAATGTAAAATTTTTAGAAATTCATAATGCGGTAGATAAACGGTTAACTATAGTTCATTCGGCTTGTAAGTAATATAGTTTATGATATTCGAAATTGAAACAGTAGTTTGAGTATTTTTTTTTCTTTATTTTTCAAGCTATCACTGACGACAGCTTGTTTACATAAACCTATTGAAGCTAATGAACTATAGTTGAAGAAATTTAGTGCAATATATTTTTTTAATCTTTTCTGTATATATTTTCCGTTTTCTATTTTTTCTTTTTTTTTAATTACATGGGGTTATTTTATATCCACTTGTGCAGAAAATATCAATATGTAGCCAACAATAACAAATTTTAATGAAACTGCGTGTGTTTATTCTTTATATTAAAATATGATTACCAGTGATTTTTTTTACTCTTTGGTGAAATAGTTTCCGAGAAAAAAAAAAGTAAAAAAAAATGAAGAACTGACGTCAGTTAGCATTGTTGACTGCTTGTTTATCAAATGTAACATCTCATAAATAAAATTATATTTCAATATCTGTTAGACAAATTATCTTCATGTACTGATATTCATTTCGCAGCCTATGAAAAAAATATACCTAAAACTTATAACACTTTAACCCTTTAACGTTCATTGGTTTCGCCACGAAACCACAAAATTTTAATTCCGATATACAACCTGACACCGGTATTTTTATCTAAAAATATCCCTTTTATTATGCATGTGAAAAATCACGTTTTCTTATTTACAAATATATTTGTTCTTAATTACCGGTGTCATTCATTTATTTCGACATCTTAGCAATTAAAATGCTTTGATCGTTAAAAAGTTAAGTTAGTCTAAAAAATTTTTGAAATTTTAAAATCGATTAAAAAAAAAAAAAAAAAAAAAAAAAAAAAGCATATTTGCAAAAGGTGCTATTTTTATTACATTAACACATTCGTGCCCAAGACCTTTTGCGCAAATTTTATTCGGTTGGCACCACTATTTTTAAAATAATTACGTTTAGTTAATTAATTACGAAAATGTTTCAATTAAATAAAATAAAGAATGCTGTTCTTTTTTACCGGTGTCAAAAACAGTGCTACATGCACCTTTTGAAGCGTCCCTAAAAAGGGACGCCAGGCACTAATGGGTTAATTTTTGCTGGGAATTAAACTTAAACATGTTCTTTAACTCATTATGAAATAAAAATAGTGGATTTTAGGTGTCTTTAATTGTATTTCGCTTTAGGAACCTCGGGAGGTTTCGCACTGTAATCAGATACTTTTTTTTATTTTCTTACTTTTAAATTAACTGCTATTTTTAAATAAACACCTTTTTTAACAAAATGCGAGCATACTAGATCAAACACCTAATCAACATCGTACTTTTATTCTCGTATAATACATAAATTAATATTACGCTTCTCAAAAATCAAAAAGAAAAACTTACAAAAATAAACAAGGAATCATTAACAAAGTTCTGAACTAGTCTATCATGGAAATGTAAAAATAAAATTAGTATAATTTTTCTTGGAGAAAACTTAAAAGGATTATTACCTATGCTGAAAACCTGATGTGAACGTTGCTTTATTTTTTTTCGGATCTTTTTTATGTACAAAATATTTTGAAAGAAATTTTTATTAAAATTATAACAAAGCAAAAATTAAATTTGTACAGTCTGTTTTAGATAAGATATGTTACTAAGAGACTGAAACATTTGGATCAGAAAGGAAATAAATTACACATTTAAAATATTCTAGTTTCTAAAAGAGATTTATTAGGGCGACAAGTACTGTAATTTCCTGCTTATAATCCTCGGTTCAAACAAATTTTAGAAATAAAATATAACTTTTCAGATCGCAGTAAATATTTGCCTTAAATTACTAAATAAAATTTCTGGGTTCAAAAACAATTGTTTGATCTGCGGATTTTACGCAAGAAATTACAGTACGTATGAAGGTAAATGTGTATTTTAGTCCTTTTACAAAATGTACCCGACTGTACCTTTTGAATGGTATTTTCTAGGAAACAATATCGTAGTAAGTTTATTTAATTTTCAAAATTGAAGTATCTATGGGAAGGTATCAACAAAATTGGCAAGAAATAAATTAAAAAAAATCCGGTAAAACGGACAATGTGAGGTCCCTTTACATCTAAATGTTTACATTTTAGGGTATACATTAATAGGCTGGATTTCCATAAATAAAAGCTGTGACCTAACGCTTTCTTTTTTGCACGTTTTGTTGAATATTTATTGAAATTCTTTATGATTTGCTCTTGAACTTTTAAAATATAAAGAACATGATTGACTTCACAATTTTCAGAGTAGATTCAGTCCTGGTGGCAATTAGGGAGCCAGCAATAAATTTATAATAAAAAGATATTTGCGATCGTTCCATGGAAGATAAAGTTGAAAATGGTCATTCACTTTCAACGAATGAGTACCGTAATTTCGTGTAGATAAGCCGCAGCTCACACAATTCAATTTCTAAACAGAAATTTTCCAAAATAAAACGTAACATTTTGTATCGCATTATATATATTTATCTTAAATTACTGAATGGATTTTCTGGATCGAAAATGAGTTGTGCGAGCTGCGGCGTATCTACACGAAACTACGGTACGTGGGTCCTGTTTGATATTTGTGTGGGTTTTATTATTACGAAATTTATTATTGAAATATTCTGGTGCGAATAGAAATTTTCCAAATTACGGAATCATTCTGACATGACAATAAGCTGATTCGCCGATTTATCATTTCAAATTCGTAGTAATGAAGTTCCAATATCACGTTTCCCAAGATAATAAGCAAATGAAGAAAATCATAAGTTGTTACACTGTTTACAAAGAGAAATTACAGGCAAGAAAACACCTATAAAACAAAAATATCTTTAATTAATCAATTATAATGCAGGTTAGCCTGCCTATATTAGGTATCATTTCCACACAAACCAATTTAACCTGAACTATAATATATAAAAATCTATATTTTAACAGAAACCGGAAAAAATATGGCATAAATTTAAATAACATTAAGTGTCTGCATTTGTGAACAATTTGGGTTAAGAAAACTCACATGATCCAGTAATCTTGCAGTTTTCAATGACCGCAAGTCAAATAAAGTAAAAATAACGATGTCGGCCTCTGAGGCGAACACCTTTTACGGAATTTTTGCTATGTTATTACCGATTTTTCAAAGCATGTATGTATTGTTGAATAGGGAAAATCTTCAGATTCGATAAGGCAAAATTTACTAACTACGTCAGCTTTTCACATCTTTTTTTAAAAACACACTTAGCGTAATATTCTACTTCCTGGAAAATGTAATTTAAAATTTTCGAATTACGTAATTATTTATAAGAATAAAATAAGAATAAGAAATTTCAAGCCATCAAAAGCCGTTAAATTAAAGATTCAGTTATGTTAGGATATTCTGAAAAATTCATGATCTATTATTTTTGTTTTTTTTTATTATACAACAGTAGATTTCTTCCCCGATTATTTTCAAGCCAATCGGATGTTTTTTGCGTTATTATCGCGGAACAGACAGACAGAAAACAAAAAATTTCGTGTCTCCAAAGTAAGCCTTCACTGACGTTTCGGCAATTAGAATAATTCAGAATTCTGAGCTCTTGGCCCGATTTACTGATCGCTAGTCTCCAAGGGGTAAAAGTTTGAAACGCATGGCAATGGAAACTTTTTGCGCATACCCGAAAAACAGTATTTTAATGACCAATGTTTCTTTTATAGGTTAGTGGTGAGTCTTAAACACTCTTACTTCTGCGATAACTCACAGAAAGCGTGTGACTAAGATTTTTAAACTTTTAAAAATAATTCTTGAATGCATGATTTAACCCTTTAACGTTCATTGGTTTTGCCACAAAACCACAAAATTTTAATTCCGATACACAACACTGACACCGGTATTTTTATCTAAAAATAGCCCTTTTATTTTGTATGTGAAAAATCACGTTTTCTTATTTAGAAATATATTTGTTCTTAATTACCGGTGTCATTCATTTATTTCGACATCTTAGCAATGAAAATGCTTTGATCGTTAAAAGGTTAAAGCACCAGCCTTCAAATATTGATGTTATTATGACACTTAACAACCTATTACTTATCAGCATTTTTAGTATGACAGATTTTATAATTTTTTGGTTGCTCGTAAGCTCCTACCCCGTAGAAAATGTAATATTAGTCTAAATGAGTGTTGCCAGTTTAAATTCGAAATTTAAAACTCGTCTCATAAATGTGTCATAAGTCGTGGGTGATTGTAAGCAAATAAGTCCATTTACATCATAGTCATAAAGAAAAATGTATATCATATAGAAAGGTTCAAATGTTTTATAACAAAATACTAGGAAAAAATAGCTTCTGCTTTTTAATATTAAGAAATTTTTTAATTATTCGATTTTTATCATTAGAAACTGCGGAAAAGGTTTTTTAGAAAAATGTATGCTGGAATTTTTATTTAAAGATTTTTAACTTATCTATTTAATTTACTATTGCGTGAAAAATGCATTTAATTCGTTTTTAAAAAATTTCTGGTTCAAACCAAATGAAACATATGTGAAAATCTTTTAGTTTTTATTTCTAACATGTCTTTAACTTTCACGTAATAAATATTATTTTATACGACGATTTGGTTAAATTTACCCTTTTCTTCATGGACAATTAATTTTCAACAAAAACATCTTTTCTACAAGTTTTTTAAAAAATTACGGAGAAAATAACAATACATGTTTTCAATCTATCCTTTCAGGGAAAACTAAACCAGCCATTAACCACTTAACTGTTTTTTTTATTGCGTAAAATGAAATGAAAATAATGGTATAAACACCAATTTTTTAAGCGAAAATATTCGCTATATTTTGTCTCAACATTTTTGTCATGTGATGAACAACACGTGCGCAAAAAAGGCTTAACCCATTGAAGGGCGGTGGTATTAAATACATCCCACTTAATTTTAATTGCGAAATGCCACATTGACACCAGAATTTTGAAATGTAAATTTTAATTATATCAAGTACGTGATTTTAATTATATCAAGTATGTATTTCGAAATAAATTTGTTTTTACCATCTGGTGTCATCCAGTCATTTTAGCATTTTAAGAATACAAGGGCTTTGCCCCTCAAAGGGTTAAGAATCCTTAGCTATTGCACCAGTAAAATGTTATTATAAAATTTGCCTTGTTTAATCGGAGCATTTTCTCGGTTTAATAAGGCACAAATTTTTGTTTTTAAAAATCGGTGAAAAATATTAAAAATTTCGTAAAAAGCTCCCGCCGCGAAGGGGTTTAAATGGTATAAAATTCTATTTTAAAAATTACTGGGTTATAAAAGCTTTAACCCCTTCGCGACGGGAGCCTTTTAAGAAATTTTTAATGTTCTCTCACTGGTTTTAAAAAACGGAAATTTGTTCCATCTCAAATCGAGAAAATGCTGAGATTGAACATTTCAAATGTTACAGTATAATTTTACCGGTGGGAATAAGCAAGGATTCTTAAGCCTTTTTGCGGCACGTATACGTGTCGCTGGTCCCCAAGGGGTTAAGTGGTGTTTCAAGCAAAGTCTTCTTGCCCTATGCATAATTGCCAACATCTTACGCATTTTTGTACCACAAAAATTTTATAGAAATTTCTTCTTCTGAAATCGTCGTAATGGGCAGATTAACATTGTCAACATATCTTAACCCGATGAACTACTTCAAATCAGCAGTTATATTGCATTAAACTGAAGCTTTGATTCTAATTATACTCGGAATTTCTTTAGACATAAATATGGTTAGAGGAAAATTTTCTTGGTATAAATTTCGATACATATGTTGAGTTCTACTCACTGCGACGGAGTGACAGTTTTCAGTTGCATTGAAAAACGGATTCTAGTATTTGTTCCCTTGGGGACGAGCGACACATATATGTGCCGCCAAAAAGCTTAATAAACATTTTTTCCCCACCAGTAAAATTCTACTGTAAAATTTCATTCAATAAAATGGAGCATTTTTTCGATTTAAAAAGTCACAAATTTCTGTTTATAAAAACCGGTGACAAAATTCCTAAAAGGCTACGAAATTGTGAAGGGGTTAAGGAGTCATTCACCATTCCCAATAGCGGGATTTTTTTTTAAATTTTATACAAAAAGATGACTTTATAAATTTTTTATTCAAAAGTATCCAGTTTTAGATATTAAACGAAAAAATGAAATAACTCATTTTTAAATACTTTTATGAAAATATATTTTTATTAAAATATTAATAACTCATAAAATTTTATTAAAATGTTTAATAACTCATAAAATAAATTACCTCTAATTCAAATATTGATGGTATATGTATTTCTATTGTATGCCGCTCAAAAAAATGTTGATGTACATATATTTGTATGGCATGACGTTGTATACCTTATTGACGTTTTTTGTATTAGTACGTAATTGTTAGAATTCAATTATATTTTAGGATTACGTTTTCTAGATGTGTCTGCTTCAGTGAAGAATATGTTCGTAAAGATTATTCAACACAAATGAGAGCGATTCTGTTTATTCTATTTTAGTATTTCATAAACATGTACACAGTTCTCTATTAAATCTAAAATATACGTACGAATCTGGAATTTAAAGGTCAGGAAATTCTTCGGTACCAGTATTTTATTACAGAAAATCTTTCCTTAAGTTAAAATAAGCAAATTTTTAATTTTCAACTATATTTGCTTTTTAATTAAAAAAAATACTGATATTATACTTAGAAAATAACGAAACCGGTACGAACCTGTTACATTAATAAATTTTTAAATATTACATTAAACTTTTTAATAAAATATACTTTTTTCAGAAAAAATAGGTATTATATAATAATAAAAAAAATGTTTTACAAACATAAAAAAAACTAGAAAATATTTCTTTTTTACTTTCAAATTAAATTCTAAAAAAGAGTTATTGAACGATGTTTTTAAAGGGAAAAAACTGGAAAATGAAATGGGTCTCCAAGGAGCTAAATATAATTGTCGAAAGAAGTCAATTAGCGACAGGCAATTAAAAGAATTACAGAAAAAAAGCGGAATTTAAGGGATTTTTTTTTTCAAGTAAAACTAAAAGTCATAGGCAGAAACTTTTAAGGGTAAACGATTTTATTATTATTATTATTTGTTTCATACATTAAATAAATTTAGAAATTCCGTTCGGTCGTTTTTTTTTCGCTTTCATAAATTATGTATTATTAATACTCATGAGCAGATTTTATTTATTTATTTATTGGTTTATTTTTTTGTTGTTATTATTGTTGTTGTTCCTATTGACATCACTTGCTTATTAAAAAAGTTACATCAAAAAAGGATTTGGTACATGGTACTAACAACTACCGTTGTTGTTCTGTACTACCGTTACAAAAACATTTGATTTTCTACTAAAATGTATTGCTGTATATAGAAATTTCAGAGTACTTATATACATTAAAAAAAAACGTAATTTGGAGAGCAGTTAGTTTCTTTTTTTTCTCTATATTGCTGTAGTGTATAATTTTGCTTTTAAATTAAATCGACAATTAAAGAAGTTAACTTGTAAAAAAATATCATTTAAACTTCTAACTTCATCCAGTTTTAACTTGAAAAAAAAATGTTTGCTGTAATTAAAAAAAATATATTGAAAAACAATTATTCCAGGATACGTGCTTTTCAAGGACTTTCAAACACTTGATATCAGAATTTTAATAAAATAATATTTTCTTTACTAAACCGCTTAATTGTTACCCTTTTTTTTTTTTTTTTTTTCTTGGTCAACACAACTTAAAAATAAGAACTGAACACCTTTCTTATCTTACTTAACACTAGAACGCCCGGATGGAGTCGATTTGACACCAATCATGTAATTAAATTTCAAGTCGAACCAGAAAAATTTTCTTGAAATAATTTATTTATTTAATTCACGTAAATTACGTTAAATAAATCAATGAAATAACTTTGAATAAAAAATCTGGTGAGAAATAATATTTTCAAACTTGAGTAGAATTTCCGGACGTTCGAGTGTTAATTACCTGTTTTTTTTATTGAGAAATATTTTCAATAAATTCACAGTTACTAATTAGTGATATTACAAAGCTCTTAGTAACGAAGCAAACAAAATGATTTTGTCTTATTTCAGTTCGAGCAACACAGTCTTCCAACAAATTCTATCTCCTGATACAGGGACTAGTACTTTGCGTCACTATACGTCATTACGTTATCATATGATTATATAGTTCAAATTCAGTAATAGAAAAATAATAAGATTCCATCTTAAATGCTGCACAATCAATATAATAAACCTAGAATCATTACTTATTACAGGATATTATTGAATGGATTTCGTATGATAGGATTTAGTAGAATGAAGACAAAATTTTATTAGTATCTTTTTAAGTTCTGATCCGATTTTCATAAAATTTGAAATGACTCGATAAAATTCTCCAACAATTACATAAATGAAATTACAAACTATTTATTTTGTAGATAAGCATGGACACGCAACAGACCAGATGACGACTACAAGTTCATCATATCTAGGTACATACAAGTGAAATAATTTATCATGATTAAAATGCGCCTAAAATAAAGTTCCACCCTATTATCAGGGTTCCCACAATCAACTATTTTCATATTCTGTTGGCACTAATATTTTTCTGATAAAAACTTTGAAGCATATTTTTCTAGCAAATGTTGTCAAAGTGTCTGTTAACCCTTTGGGGACGAGCGACACGTATACCTGCTGCAAAAATGCTAAGGAATCCTTCTTTATCTCCACCCGTAAAATTATACTGAAAAAAAATGACTTATTTCATCTGGGCATTTTATCAATTCAATAAGGTACAAATTTCTGATTTTAAAAACCGGTGACAAAACATTAAAAATTTCGTAAGACTCCCTTTGCGAAGGTGTTAACCCCTTGCGGCGTGTTGGTTTCATAGAAGTACCACTTAATTTTAATTCCAAAACGCCACATTGGCACCGGAATTTTGTTTAAAATAACACTATTTACTGAATGCGTGAAATGTAGCGTTTTCTTATTTACAGATAAAGTTGTTTTCGAATTCCGGTGTCAGTCATTAATTTCAACACTCAAGCAATGAATTTGTCCTGCGCCGCAAAGGGTTAAAGATTTCTATTTGGAGAAACTGGTGCTACTCAGAATTAAAAAATAGTCGCCTTTGGCAGTCCTGTATTATGTAACAGAATTCTTTTAAGTGGCCCTGCACATGAATAATAAACATTTTTTTACCGCATATTCTATCAGAGTGTATATTTTAGTGCACTTAAAAATGCTTATGAATGCTTGTAAATGCTTATGAATTTCATTTTGTTTGAAAGGCTGTAATACCGTTAAAATACACTCAAACATATTTTCCCATTGGCCGTAATGTAATGGAAAATTTTGACCATCCCTGTAATTAAACTATACATTCGATTTTTATGAAATTTAAAATGATTTGACAAAATTGTGTAATAATTATGTATTTAAAATTTCAAAGTACTCGGTTAGGTGGCTTTTGTTCTGTAATTTGCGAACGGACAGACAGGCGGACTGAAGGACGGTATTACGCATTTACATAATTACGAGCGCATCTTAGAATATCATATTTATTTTATTTGACCTGCTGTTATACCGAAAGCAGCAAGATTCATGATTTCACTTACACCGAATTATATCTACAGCTAAAACTTTTTAAACAATTATAGCATTTCACATTTAAAGCATACTTTTTCCGGTACTTAAATTAAAATAAAGATTTTTATATTTTCAGTACACAAAATTGATTTGTGTGGAAATCGAATATAATTATAGGCTAAACAGCATTAATATTTGATCAATTTGCCACTTAACTCATCAATATTTTTGAAAAAGAACTTTCAAATAATGCCTACTTTTTTATGTTTTTACAGCATTTTTAATCTTTTATCACTGGATTTTCAAAACAGAAATTTTTGCCTAACTGAATCAGAAAAATGCTCGGAATAAACAATGCAAAATTCCGTAATTCAGATAATTCTAATTTACACAAGAATATTGCAATAATAAATTCTGCTATATTTAAGATTGTTTTTCGTAGCATATGTATTTCCATGGCCATTAGAAAGCAAAACTATAAATAAAGGACAGAAAATTGTTTATGCATAATGCCAACAATAACGAGCAAAATTAAATTTCTATACATAAAGAAGCCATTTATCAAAGTTTTAGACAAACGTAGAACGTTTAGACGTTAGTAAGTGATATATAAAAACAATAATATACATAACTAGATATTTATATAATATCTTATAAACAAGCATAAAAGATCGTCAGGTTTCTTTCCGTAGATATTTATAAGATTTAGCAACAAATCTCACAGTCTAAAACCCATATTGAACCCAGCTTATATATAAAAAAAAGTCAAGTCCCCTATACTGAAAATGTACTCATCGTTGTACATGAAGTTGTTAAATATTTTCAGTAATAGCAGCTCATTTTTGCCCATTGAATCTTTCAACGCGGAATCTTTGATGAAGAGTCTATTTACTATCTGATGAAGTTTTTTTATATACCACCGTCTTGTAAAATTTGATGGATAAATACACTTTTCTACAAAAGTAGAATCAGCTTTGTGGAATCAGCTATTATCACCGAGTTAACGTTTGATTGCTAATCTAAAATCTGTTCAATCGTATATCAACAACATTCTGCAATGCATAGTTTGGGGGGGGGGGGAATACAAGCAGAAACATTGACATTTTGCATAGGTCGCCAGCGTTGTTAATTTCTAATAAAAAAGTTCCCTAGCTCACAATAAAAAAGACCAGAATGTAACTCATGGAAACATGAGGGTTGCAAAATTATATGAGTCTCTATGTTAAGGCTTTTGGATTACGAATCGTTCCATTGATAATAATACAGTAAAACCGAGATCTATCGTTCCAGCATCCATCGTTTTCACGCATTGATCGTTTTATTTATACAGTCCCGGCAGCATATTTCAGATGTGTATATTGCTGGGACGATTACTGTTTCTAAACCAATAGGAGACCGTCATTATCACGGTCAAGTACACGCCCTCACAGTTTGATTGACAGGAACTCGTGGACAATTGATCGTGTGTGTTTATTGTTTATTTGTACTCGGTAATTAAAAATTAAAGGTACGAAAGAATTTTTTTTTTCAAAATGACTGAATTTTATTTACTTCAATTAGAAATTATACTTCCTCTGATCCTGAAATAAATAAATAAATAAATAAATAAATAAAAATTAAAGTAAGAATTTTGCTTATACGGATATTTTCGCAGAATACTTTTTTCCCATTTGTTTAATATATATATATAAATCATTTTGGAACGATATCTAGAATATTAAAAGGGTTTGAAATATTTTTTTTAATGTCTTATTTATTAATAAAAGACAGCCTCCAATAATTAAAAAAAAAAAAAATCACCAACGGACTCTCGGCCCGCGATGGACTCGAACCCATATCCTCCGGTTTCAAGCTCGACGCTCTAACCATTCACCCACTCAGCTCACTTTCATCCGCAACAGATTATCGTTATAATTAGCACCGTCAATTGTCCACGAGTTCCTGTCAATCAAACTGTGTGGGCGTGTACTTGACCATGATAATGACGCTCTCCTATTGGTTTAGAAACATTAATCGTCCCAGCAATATACACATCTGAAATATGGGTCCCGGCACAAATTATATTTAACCCTTAAATGCATAGGATAGAACGCGTTCCAAAAAATGCGCAATTCAAAGAATCACAATTCATACCAGAATAAAAGGAACTTTTTCAAAAAAAAAATATAACCGACTTCAATCAACGCTCTAAAAAGAGTTAAATAATTCTTTAAAATACCCTAATGATGAATTGTTATTTAATAACCACACATCAGATATCATGTACCGACAAAACAAAATGGTTATAAGTTTAATACATAGAACTTAATATCCAGCAAACATGGTTTTTCGACAGAATATTTTTTACAAGAGATTAATTTACATATTTTTGATTTAATTTATGAATATATACATATAAAAAGTAATGAATTACTTTTTGAAGTTGGTGCCAAACGATCACAATCAATAATGATTTTTACCATTTTATTTATGGTATTAGGCATAATATAACCACAATTCTTACTATACTTACAATAGTTTGGCACCAACTTCAAAAAGTAATTCATTACTTTTTATATGTATATATTCATAAATTAAATCAAAAATATGTAAATTAATCTCTTGTAAAAAATATTCTGTCGAAAAACCATGTTTGCTGGATATTAAGTTCTATGTATTAAACTTATAACCATTTTGTTTTGTCGGTACATGATATCTGATGTGTGGTTATTAAATAACAATTCATCATTAGGGTATTTTAAAGAATTATTTAACTCTTTTTAGAGCGTTGATTGAAGTCGGTTATATTTTTTTTTTGAAAAAGTTCCTTTTATTTCTTACTTTTTAGTTATTTATACCATAATACTTAGTTTAATCGGTTGGATAGTTGTGGTGTAATCGGTGAACATATATATAAAAAAAAAGTACATACGCGGTCGAATTGATGATAACCTTCTCTCCTTTTTTAAGTCAGTTAAAGAAATTATAATACGGCAAAATACTGTATGTTATACATGGATGTCAGGAATGGGGTTCGAACCCACGATCTCTTTCGAGAACCTGAGCTTAAGTCGTGCGCCTTAGACCGCTCGGCTATCCTGACTGCAATCTAAATGGTGAACAACGCCATAAACTTCGCAAGTCTATTATTTTAGCACACTTTCACTGATAAAGTACTGAGTTGGTAAAAGATCTCTGATACTCTGTGCTAACGGTTAAAAACAAAATATTCTTAATAGCATAATTAGTATTTAATTTGTAAAATATATGTGTAAAAAGAATATTACGGAAAAGGCCTTTGTATATATGTATGTCAGGAGTGGGGTTCGAACCCACGTTCTCTTCCGAGATTTGTTTGTATTTATGTCGGCCAATTATCTACGCTATGGGATATAGACCCTATGGGGTGGGGGTCTTTCTAAGGGAACCTAACCCGTATTTACGCAAGATTCGAAGAAAACCACGGAAAACTCCGAACGGTTAGGCCGACGGTCGCGATTGGGTTCGAACCCAGCACCTACCGTCTCTTTCGAGAACCAGAGCTTGAATTAAGCGCCTTAGACCGCTCGGCTATCTTGACAAAAATCTATTCGGTGAACTTATTCAACGTCATATTACTTTTCGCAAGTCTATTATTTTAGCACTCTCTCACTGATAAAGTATTGAGTTGGTAAAATATCTCTGATACTCTGTGCTAAAGGTTAAATACAAAATATTCTTAAAGCATAATTAGTATTTAATTTGCAAAATATATGTGTAAAAATTATAATGCGGAAAAAGGTTATTGTACACATGCATGTCAGGAGTGGGGTTCGAACCCCCATCTCTTTCGAGAACCAAAGCTTAAATCAGGCGCCTTAGACCGCTCGGCTATCCTGATAGCAATCAACTCAGGGAACGTATTCAAGGTCATGTTATTTTTCGCAAGTCTATTAATTTAGCACTCTTTCACTGATAAAGTATTGTGGAGATAAAAGATCTCTGATTCTCTGTGCTAACGGTTAAATACAAAATATTCTTAATAACATAATTAGTATTTTATTTGTAAAATATATGTGTAAAAATTATAATGCGGAAAAAGGTTATTGTATACATGCATGTCAGGAGTGGGGTTCGAACCCCCATCTCTTTCGAGAACCAAAGCTTAAATCAGGCGCCTTAGACGGCTAGGCTATTTTGACTGCAATCAATTCGGTGAGCTTATTCAAGGTCATATTACTTTTCGCAAGTCTATTATTTTAGCACTCTCTAACTGATAAAGTATTGAGTTGGTAAAATATCTCTGATACTCTGTGCTAACGGTTAAATAAAAAATATTCTTAATAGCATAATTAGCATTTAATTTGCAAAATATATGTGTAAAAATTATAATACGGAATAGGTTGTTGCATACATGTATGTCGGAAGTGGGGTTCGAACCCACGCTCTCTTTCGAGAACCAGAACTTAAATCAGGCGCCTTAGACCGCTCGGCCATCCTGACTGCACTCCATGGTAGGAACTCATTCAACAGTTTTAATTAGCGAAAAATCACTAATTTTAATAGTTTTTGCCCGTTTACTAAAAAATTACTGAACCAATTTCTATGAAATGGAAGTGGTACCAATCCGAGAGTAAGTTCTTTAATTTAACACCAAAACCAAATTAATCAGTTGGATAGTTTCGGCGTAATCGGTGAACATACATTAAAAAAATACATACGCGATGAATTGATAACTTCCTCTCCTGCTTGAAGTCGGTTAAAATATTCTTAATAGCATAATTAGTATTTAATTTGTAAAATATATATGTAAAAATTATAATACGGAAAATTATTGTACACACGTATGTCAAGAGTGGGGTTCGAACCAGGGCCATCGCTAAGACTTTTTATTGGTGGGGGAGAAGACCTTAAATTGCCAAGTCAAATTTTCATATTTGCCAACTTATTTTATAATTTTGCCAAGTTACCTCAATTAGAAAATGTAATACAGTTCTTATTTGTAAAAAGTTCAATAATATTTCCAATTAGAGTTGTAACTTTTGCAATTTCTATCGAAAATAGGAAATATATTACAGTTTTTACTAAAATTTTAATGAAATTTGCCAAGTGTAACAACTTTTGGGAATGTTTGGGGGGGAGGCTCCCCCCCTGTCCCCCCCCTTAGCGAGGCCCCTGGTTCGAACCCATTGTCACTTTCGAGAACCAGAGCTTAAATCAGTCGCTTTAAACCGCTTGGCCATCCTGACTTCACTCAATTGTAGGAACTAATTCAACAGTTTTAATTACCGAAAAAACACTAATTTTAATAGTTTTTGCTTAATTACGAAAAAACTACTGAACCAATTTCTATGAAATGGATGTGGTACCAATCCGAGAGTAAGCTCTTTAATTTAACATCAAAACCAAATTAATCGGCTGCATAGTTTCGGAGTAATCGGTGTACATACATAAAAAAAAAAAATACATACGCGTCGAATTGATAACCTCCTCTCCTTTTTGAAGTCGGTTAATAACCTCCTCTCCTTTTTGAAGTCGGTTAAAAAAAAATACATACGCGTCGAATTGATAACCTCCTCTCCTTTTTGAAGTCGGTTAAAAATCTAAATAGTAATTTTTTCTATATTACGAACGGTCTGTCATTAAGTAAAGTTAAAATTGCTCTTTTAAATTTCTGGTGAGAATACGGAATATGTGAATAAAACCCCCAATAAATTGGGAACACTTATGTTGTCGAAAATGATACAATATGCATTTAAGGGTTAAACAATGCTAACGAAACCCGCAAGCATCGTTCTTCAAAAAGTCGTTTTCCCGCATTTATCGTTGTAAAATTTTTTCTCTTTACCGAAATGAAATTGAAAGTCATGTGAATATTTTATACTACATGCCTTATTAATTTTTGAGAATTTAGAACTCCCACCCCCCAAGTGCAATAACCACTATAACGTAGATAGATATACATTTTATGCAAAAATCTTAATCGTATTTCCCCTATAAATGTTAATCATCTAATAGTCTGTTATTTTCCATTTCACTCAATAGTAATTATGTAGCATATATGTATTATTCATTATTTTCTATAAGTTTTAAAAGGATTTTTCCATATTCCAATGTACGGAATACATTATACATAATGTATGATTTCACTTTCTAAATCTATTTGAATCTAATTTATCGTTGCTCTCAAAGAATTCAAATTGGAAAATACGTTTGCGTTCCGTAATGCACTTAGATCGTATAATAGTACGATTACGCAGAAAACGCAAGTTTCTGTGTATTCGTTAACTCTAGTCACAGAGAATGTAATCT
The DNA here is from genome assembly GCA_964019185.1 of Maratus speculifer. Taxonomy (NCBI): domain Eukaryota; kingdom Metazoa; phylum Arthropoda; class Arachnida; order Araneae; family Salticidae; genus Maratus; species Maratus speculifer. The sequence goes on from OZ025295.1 coordinate 396,693,893, forward strand.
TCTTACAGAGATAGAAACACATGAATTTGCGTGAATTTATTTCTAAGAAATTCAGTTATGGGAATTTATCAGTTAACCGAGTTGTTTTATTTAAATAATAACAATTTAAATGATTGATGGTCGTTACGGTAGAAAATCCACATAAATAATGAATTGTATAGTTATCTTCATTTTGGTACTTCTTATTGTAGTAATAAACTTAAAATGTCAGAGAAAAACATATTTAAGAATTTTTAATCCCTTCCGGCACAATGTGCCAGTCCGGGAAAACTAATTTTAATTAACTAAAATATTACTGGTGCCGTTTGCAAGTTTGGAATTAAAATTAGGTATCCCAGACCGGGCACAGTGTGCCGGAAAGGGTTAATTTACAAATTTCGGCATTTTGCGATGATAAAACTTACTGTACATTTTTGTGGTGCAAAAAAGCTGAAGCTCTTGACGGCTATGCGTAAAGCGCTAGTATTTTTAACACGTTTCAACATAGTTGAAAAGTATTTAACAATTCTCTCGGTCTATCTGTCTGTTCTCTAGCTCGCATAAATATATTCAAATTATCATGAAATTGATATATGTCAGCCATATGCCGATAAAGCCATATATCAATATCATGAAATTGATATATGTCAGCCATAAGCCGATAAAGCAATATATCAATATCATGAAATTGATATATGGCTTTTATCGTGGCATTTTCGGTATTAAAAATGAAAAGATTTACGGTTCATTTATAGGGACCCTCATAAGCATTCTGTCTCATTTTAGACAACTGAGAAAAATTATTGACGATGTATTTCAATGATATTACCTTATTTAAAATATATTGGCTACAGTACTAAACATGTATAATACTAAACACAATAATAATTCCTAAAAGTGAATTTGAATATGACTCACGCATTTTAAAATTTAACTGTTTTTATTTTTTTTTTTTTCATATTACTTGGCAAATATAAAATTGTATAGATCAAGCACGGGAGACGTCAGAGTACACTTGCGTGATACGCACCCTCCAGTTTGATTTTATGACCGAAGTTTGAATAAGCATAATTTTATATTTTTAAATAAAAATTATCCCCACCCAACTACATTTGGAACCCCACTGTCTTTGACAGCCCGTAGGTAGAGATTTACGCGCCTGCCGCTTTGTTTCAGGAAGCCAGTCTTGATTTTCAAATTTCACTAAAGAGCCACGGCACTAACATTTGTCTCTATACATTATTGCTACTTTTATATCAACTGTCGCGGACGACAGTTCTCACTTGATAGGTTTAAAACCTGTAAAGTTACTAACATGAGGGATTGTCAGACTGATTATATTATATTGCAAGTTCATTAGAATAATATTGGTGTCACTTAATAAATACATTTTTTTTCACTAAATAAGATGAAAGATTGCTACGTAACCCGATTTAGTATAATTAGTGTTTAAAGACAATATTCTTTTAACACGATTAAAGAAAATATTCTTTACTCCTTATCATAACTAAAGAACGGCATTATTATATCAAAAATTTTTTTTCAGAACTTTTATATAAAATATTTTCTATAAGGACTCTCTTCTTTGATTAAATCAAAGTTTATTTCAATTTAATAACATTACCATGCGTTTTTCCTTTTGGAATTTTTTCTTCAAAATCATAAGTTTAAAAAAATCATAACATTTTCTTCATGGTTTCGAATCTCAAACGGCAACCGAAGTAAGTTATTCAAAGTCAGCAAGATCGTTTGAATATGCTTCACTCAATTTAAAATTTGTCTGCTTACCATTCAAATAACAATCCTGTACGGAGGTGTACTAAATTAAAAAGAAAAACTAAATTAAAAAGAAAAAGCAAGTAGACTGTAAATTTAATGGAATGTTTATTTTCTAAGAGTCGCCGCTTGTAGCAGCATTAGAGCTTGTTGCTAAGAGACCGTTTCTCTCAATCCACTGCGTCACACAACACGTGAGCAGGATTACACTAAATTGCCGATTGGCGTATAATTGGCGTGGGCTGTGTTTGTCGCCAAGGCGATGTTACAGGATCACAATACAGAAGCGGAACATCCCGCCCGGCATTGAAATATTTTTATATTTCAAGATACATATGCAATACAAGTATTGACACAACATGATACAAATTATAAGCAAAAAAATAAATAAATAAACACAAATAATACATGAAAAATTAATACATAATAAAGCACATTTAAATTTTAGGATTTATAATGTTGTCCTCAATGGGTAATATACTTATTTTTGAAATAGGTCGTTTAAAATTACCCTTAGCGGTACGAACTTCAACTACCCTGACTATCCCGTCCGCGCCTGGGAAAACCTTATTAATGCGGCCTAGTGACCAAGTGCAAATGGGTAATTGTGAGTCCTTAAGCAAAACTAGCATTCCTGGCAGAATATTAGGCCTTTTAAATAGCCACTTGTTTCTTTCTTGTAACTGGCTCAGATAATTATTCTGTCAACGTTTCCATATTAACTGCGTTAATTTTTGAGTCCTTTGCCATTTATTTAGCAAATTATCTTTGACCTCACTTAAATTGGGTTCTGGAATTAAATTAAGAGGCTTTCCTATGAGGAAGTGACCAGGAATCAACACCTGAAGATCGTCAGGATCTCTTGATAAAGGACAAAGTGGTCGCGAATTTAAAATAGCCTCTATCTGTGTGATAACTGTCAGGAATTCCTCGATCGTGAGATGAGCTGAGCCCACAGCTCTTTTTAAGTGGTATTTGAAAGATTTGACTCCTGCCTCCCAAAGGCCACCAAAATTTGGCGCCCTATGAGGGGAGAACTTCCAGTTAATACCTTCAGAAGCTAAAAAGTTCGAAACTTCATCACTCGTAACAAATCTGCGTAAACGTTTTAGTTCTGCTGAAGCCCCAACGAAATTTGTAGCATTGTCGCTAAAGATTACAGAGCTTTTCCCACGACGAGCGAAGAATCTTTTTAGAGTCGCTGTTATAGCCTCGGATGTCAAATCTGAGACAAAATCCAAGTGCACAGCTTTAGTGACCATACATACAAATATGACAACATAGATTTTCTGAAAAGTACCCTTTCTTTGGCCTTTATATTTTATTTCAAAAGGCCAACTTAAATCTAATCCCACATTTGAAAATGGGGAACTGGGCACTATTCTTTCAGGAGGGAGATCCCCCATCATTTGACTAGCCGTTATAGGTTTAATTTTAAAGCATTGTAAACACTCATGTACAATTTTACGCGCAATATTTCTGCCACCAAGCGGCCAATATTTTTGACGCACAGTGTTCAAAAGAGCTTGGGGTCCTACATGAAAATCTCGTTTATGATAATATTGAAAAATTAATTTCGTCAAGCGACAGCTCGCCGGAAGTATAATTGGGTGTTTATGGTCAAAATTCAAATTTGATTTTGCTAGTCTTCCTCCCACCCTCAATAAGCTATCTCCATCTAAAAAGGGATGTAAGAAATTTAACTTACTTGCGCGATGAACCGAAGATCCCGCTTGGAAGGCCGAAATTTCATGTTTGAAATACTTTACCTGTTCATTTTTTATTAAATAAACCTCGGCTCTCTTTAATTCCCCCAGCAACAGAGGGCCGGTAGCAGATGTTGCTTTTTTACATTTATGTATGAATCTGAAAATATAAGCTAAAATTCTAATTAATTTTTGGAAATTATTGCTAAGATTAATTAAATTATCACAGAAATTAGAGTCATTATGAATAGCGAATGTCAAGTTGCTGGGAGCTTTAAGCTCACTAGAATAATGTTCATCTTTAATGTCACTTATATTAGAGTCAGTTTTTGCTATTGTTTCTTCAAGAATTGAAAGAGGCGGGCCATGCCACCACAACTGGTTAGAAGAAAGGTTTTCCACACTTGCACCTCTTGATATCAAGTCAGCTGGATTGTGTTCTGACGGAATATGAAACCATGGAAAGTTTTTAGTTTGTTCCTTAATTTGCACAACGCGGTTTCCCACAAACGTTTTCAGGAGATGAGGAGCAGTGTCTATCCAAGCTAAAGCAATAGTTGAATCAGAAAACAAATTGACTGAAGCTATTTGTTTGTCTAATGAATTTAAGACCTTGTTAGTGAGTTCAGCCAGAAGAAGACATGCTGACAGTTCGAGACGTGGCACTGTTATTACTTTGGTTGGACACACGCGGGATTTACTGCATAATAAGTGACTGATGGTTTCACTAGAATTAGATGTTTGCATGTATATCACTGCGCCATAAGCCTTGGAAATACGCATCTTCGAAACCATTTAGCACCACTGATTGTTCACAGCTAGGAAGCATATTGGCACTTCAAAGGATTCCAGTTCTTTAAGACTTTCGAGGAAGGTTTCCCATTGTTTGGCAACATGAGAGGGCAGCTTCTCACTCCACTGTAGTTTAAGAAGCCACAACTCTTGCATGAATATCTTTGCTTTCGCAATGACTGGCCCTAAGAGATCGAGAGAGTCATCTTGCAGAACTCCACCCTTACATAGTAAATCGTTCAAAGATTTTCCGTTGGTTGACTTGGCACTAGCGTCAAAAACGACGCGTAGTTTTGTGGCTTTACTAGAGGGTCGTAAAACGCCGTGATGTGGTAAGTAATAGCCATCATTTAAGTTCGTGTTTTCTTTTATTTCATGCATGTGATTTAAATTTCTATATTCTTTAATAAATTCTGAGTATAAATTTTTCATAACAGGATCTCGATCTAAACGTTGCCACAGAGAGTTTAATCTTTTCAAAGCAAGATTTTTGGAATTTCCCAAATCGGGTTCTAAAACCTGTGGTTTAAACGGCATCGTGACCACAAACCTACCATCCGGTTTTCTGAAGTGCGTTTTATCGAAGTGATCATTACAATATTCTAATTCTTCACTGTTACAGGGTTTTAAATTTTGTACTTCTTCAATTTCCCAGAAAGACTTCAAAGTGTCATTAAGTATTTCAAGATTTTTTGTTAAGAAACAATAATTAGTATTATTATTATTTACTGTTTTGTCATAAATACAACCAGATACAATGTAACCGAAAATACTTGATTGCAAATATAAATTATTGCCTAACTTTATTTTTTTCTTCATTTAAAAGAGAAAAATACAGTTCAGCACCGATAATTATCTCCACACTGCTTGGAATGTTAAATTTTTTATCCGCTAAACAAATATTTGCTGGAATTTTTAAATCTGATATGTTTATCTTTTTCGAGGGCGTGAAGTCACAAATGTTTGGAACGATTAATAACTCAATATCATAACTGGTACTATTCATTTTATTTGACAACTTTGATTTGATTCTAGATTTAATGTAAATAGGCAATTTATTTATTCCACTTACAGGAATAATTATTTTCTCCTTTTTGAAGCCTAATATTTGTGCTGCTTTAAATGTACAAAAACAATTCTGCGATGCGGAATCCAATATTGCCCTGAAAGGAATTTTGATACCATTTACATCTGTTAAATAAATTATTGCAGTGCTAATTAAAACAGATTTATTATTATCATTTTCATACGAAAAAATGAATGAGCAGTAGTTTCGTTTTGTGATAAATCTTCCGAAACAAAATTGCTATTTATTGCTTCATGTATTGGGAGATTGGTTATAGGATTGTTTACTGGTATTGTATAGTTATGTAATGATGAATGGTGGCTTGCGCTCTTGCAAACATGACAAGTGCTTTTTGAATTACAATAATTAATGAGGTGGGCTGAACTTAAACAATTGAAGCAAAGTTTATTTTTCTTAACAAGGTTAATTCGCTCACTTAACTTCATGTTTTTATATTTAACACAATGATATAAGGGGTGGTTTTCGGTTTTACAAATTACGCAACATTTACTTTGAGGTTTGTTTGTTTTTATGAATAAGGATTTTGCAGTATATTTAGAGGATACATTAGAACTTATACTATTTAAGATTTGACATCTTCGCTCAAGAAATTCTAAAAATTCATCAAAATTAGGCACTTCATTATCCTTTAATGTTAGTTCGTATTGTTTACGAGTTTCGTTATCTAGTTTATTTAGAATAATATTCAGCAAAATTGCGTTCGAGAAATTATCTCTATCATACTTTAAGATCTTTAAAGCCCTTAAATTTTTCTTTACAATATCTAATAAAATGCGGAGATCCTTAGCGGACTCCTGTTTAATTACATAAAGATTTAAAATATTCTTTATATGACAATCTACCATAACTCTTTTATTCTCGTATCTTTGTTCTAACGCATTGAAAAGTGAAACATAATTTTCATCTGGTGTAAGCAAACTCCTCGCTTCACCACTCAAAGCAGAACGCAATTAATTAATTAAAATAATTTTTCATTATCTTTTAAATTTGAATTATCATTAATAAGCTCATTAAAGGTACTTTTAAATACGGACCATTCTTCAATTCTGCCACTAAAAACCGGCAAGATGACCCTAGGTAGCTTAATGCTAGACGTTTTAGCTTGGTCCTGTTCAATGGATTTTTTATTTGAATCAGTATTTTCATAATAAGCATTAATAGAGGATTTTAAGCTTACCTCTAGTTTTAGAATATCCTCGTCCAGTTGACTGAGTGCTTTTTCAATTTCTTCCAACTTTTCTTCCTCTATTATTCTATAATACTCTAGTTTAAGAGCTTCAAACTTTTCTTCTGTTTTCGACAGTAAGTCCAGGTGGGCTTTCCATTCCGATAAATTAAATGTTTTTCCATCCGTAGCGTTAAATATTCTAGTGACTTGGGCCTTGATATTCCCTCGCCTTCTGTTCAACGCTTTTATTTCAGTTTCCGACATTATTCATCTTGTTGACGAAATTCGATAAATTCAATATTTAACTCAATAGAAAAAATACTGGCTCGATCATACCTCCGAGTCGACGGACCAAAATGTACGGAGGTGTACTAAATTAAAAAGAAAAACTAAATTAAAAAGAAAAAGCAAGTAGACTGTAAATTTAATGGAATGTTTATTTTCTAAGAGTCGCCACTTGTAGCAGCATTAGAGCTTGTTGCTAAGAGACCGTTTCTCTCAATCCACTGCGTCACACAACACGAGAGCAGGATTACACTAAATTGCCGATTGGCGTATAATTGGCGTGGGCTGTGTTTGTCGCCAAGGCGATGTTACAAGATCACAATACAGAAGCGGAACAAATCCACTCATTTAATCGTAGGATATGTAAAATTTGGCTACGATTAAATAAAGCCTAATTATTTTCCGAGTTATGATGCATTGGAGTTTATTAATTTGCAATACAGGGTGTCCGAGAAAGATCCGTACAACTTCAAAAATTTATTTAAAAAGAAACGTAGGGTAACAGCGAAACTAATTAGGACATTAGATAGAATAACTCAAAAAGTTTTTTCTGCAGTATGTTTCTGAACATAGATGGCGCTACATGTCATGCAAAGGAATATTAAAGCATTTTAGTTATTTCAATGGCGGATCGCGTGAAGAAAGCTCAATGTGTTGCGTGGTTTATCGAAACAAAATCCGATACGCAAACACAACGGAATTATAGAACGACGTATGAGGAATCGCCACCATCTCGGTCGAGCATTCGTGAGTGGTATCACAAATTTATGACAACGGGTAGTGTGGAACTCCTGACCTAACACCACTGGATTTTTTCTTTTGGGGTTATGTTAAAGATACTGTATACCGAACGCAAGTTAACAGTCTTGAAGAATTAAACAAAACATCCAAACAGCTGTAGCTACTGTTGATGTTAGCATGCTGAAACGGTCGTGGATGGAATTGGAATATCGTCTTGATATTGTTCGTGCTACGAAATGGTCTCATGTAGAAATTTCCTAAGGTAATAACTTAAGTTATATGAAAAAAAAACTTTTTGAGTTATTCTATCTAATGTATTAATTAGTTGCGCTGTAACCCTATTGTTTCTTTTTCAATAATTTTTCTGAAGTTGTACGGATCTTTCTCGGACACCCTGTATTTTTCGGCACTTAATTCGTGTTTTTTAATTTGAGTATACTTGTTGTTAAGTAATTGAGAAAAGCAGAACATATTTACAGTATCCAATTGAACTGTATGTTAAACACTCAACAAATTAAAAATAAGAAAATCCCATTTAAAGTTGATTTTTATTTATACTGAAACATTTTTAAAGCTCATGATGGTTATCTTTTCCTCTTGATTTTATAGAAATAAAATATTGATTCCAATGTTCTCTTATTTTCGGGATTTCTTGAAATATAGTGATATGCATGTTTTTGCTGTGTTTGCCTATGAGACAGAGTATCTAGATTGATATAATAGAGCTAAGATTTATTTATTTTTTTAAAAATTTTTTTAATCCTCTAAGTGTTTGGAACTTAATATTCTGTTCACTAAGCTCTAGGTTTCATAGCAATGTAAGCAATATTTATGATAATATGATTCTACAGATTTAATGAATTTTCAATATATTATAGAATGATTTTTATACTCTCAAGGTTGACATTCATATTTGTATTTAAGGGAGTTTTTGTATAATGTTGAAAGAATCCTATTTTCTGCGTATTTAAAACAAAATTCAGAGAAAATAACAATACAAGTTTACAAATTAGCAAGGCGCTCAAAGGATTAAGACATACACACAGTTTTTACGAAATGTGAATACCTTGAAATTATGTGAGTTAGCTTTAATAGCACGTAATGTATTACTTAGTTATGCCTCCGAGAATTTTGCTAAATTATACAAATCGCCTTACTAATTGCCAAATTTTGCATATTGACCTAACGTAATTTCCTGCGTATAATCCGCGAATCAAACAGTCATTTTTCGACCCAGAAATTTTATTAAATATAATAAATATAACCATTTTACATCGCCGTAAATATTTGCCTTCAATTACAAAATAAAATTTCAGCGTCGAAAAAGATTTGTTTGAACCGCGGATTATACGCAGCAAAATTACGGTAATTTTTATTTTAACCCTTTCCGGGGCAAGCTGCTTGTATTAATAAAATGTTGAAATAATTGGTTGATACCAGTATCTACAAGAAAATTTATATGTAAAAAAGTAAATGTGTATGTTCGCGTACTTTATATGGTTGAAATTTTGTTTAATAAATTCGGGTGCCAATGTGTCAATAATGAATTAAAATTAGGTGATGCCGTGGCGGCATCACCGCCCTTCAAAGGGTTAAATAACGGAAGAACAAATAAATTAGTAAAAGATTAATAAATATACGTATCTAAAAAGTCGAAATAAAAATGACTTGATGGCGTTTTTTTGTGTTTCGTGTCTAATATCATTTAATGTGGCATTCACGGACAACTATTATTGTCATTTAATCTTATATTTTGGAGATAGATTTTTCGTCGACGGGATAATCAAGTAGTACCTACGTAATTTTAGCCATTAATTGTGGCATCAGTAATAAACGAAATTTTACAGTCATAATTTCAACTTAAAAACTGCTGTACAAATACATGTTATTATTATTTTTTAAATACTTGTGTGAACTTACATCAACATTATACAAACAAAATTACTTGTTTCTGTATATAAGGATAAATGCTTTTATAATTAACCTTGAACTGATTAATTTTTTAAAAAAATACAACCTCATTGTAAATATTTGATGGAACAAAAAGAAGTACTATACAAATTTAATGTATTAACAAATTATTTTAGAATTTGCATCATGATTCAAAAATTATAAAGATAATTCCCAATTATTAAAAAAGTGTAATATTATTATTCGTTAAAATACTCTTGTTTGCTGTATTCCTACGAAATTATTTAAAAAAAATTAATTTCATTTTCAAAAAAATGCATTAAATTATCAGTAAAACTCGGCATTCTCACATCAGATTGAAGACGTATTATCCCCCTTTTCAAAAATTAGTGCAATTGTAGCATACATGTATATTAGAATAAATAAATAAGAAACTATTAAAATGATTCTCTTTGAAATTTATATCGCTGTCACCTTCTACGTTTTGTTTTAAATCATATAATCGTAAACTAAACATTACTTAATAAAATTAGGTCTTTGTTTATTTAATAAAATGTTATATACATTTTATTTTACTTATTAAATGTGTTGTTTCCGCGTCATAATGTATTTTTGCGCATGTTGTAACGCTTTGACTCCTTGGGGACGAGCGACACGTATACGTGCCACAAAAAGGCTTAAGAATCCGAGTTTATCCCCACCAGTAAAATTTTACAGTAAAATTTAGGTTATTTAATCCCTGCATTTTCTCGATTTAATAAGTGACAAATTTCTGTTTTTAAAAACCAGTGACAAAACATTAAAAATTTCGTAAAGGCTCCTGTCGCGAAGGGGTTAAGAAAGCCAAGTAGTAAACCATGTATCTTAGGTAAAGTTTAAGAATCAGGAATGAGCGATCACTAATTAAAATACTTCATATGCATACAATATGGAACTTTCTAATCTCAAACAAGTTAATCGGCTTCTTATACACAGCAAATTGCGTGTTTAAGTATTTGCCGCATTTAAACCTTTGGCACGAGTGACAGATATAAGTACCACTTAACCCTATAACGGACAAAGCGTTTTCACTGCTAAGAAGTTACAATACGTCACTGCAAACAAATGTATTTGTAATTGAGAAAAAAGTGATTTTTCACGTACATTATAAAATGGATTTTTTAATATTAAATATCCGGTGTTTATGTTGTATATCGGAATTAAAATTTTGAAATTTCGTAGAGAAACCAGAGAATGCTAAAGAGTTAAAGTGCTCAGAAACCTTGATTACTCTCACAAGTAAAATTTTATTACAAACTTTGCCTTATTTAACCCTAATTCTAATTCCAAAACAGAAAATATGCCCCCAAGGAAATTTTGATAGAATTTTGCTTTCGTATTCAAAGTGAGAAACAGCCCTTTTTTTTTAGAAATAAAACATTTTAATTGCAATTAATTTGCGCGTTTTCTGATGAAGTTTTTGAATATAACGTTATACAAATTAATAAGGTAAATATTTGGTTAGTAGAGTTGCCAAACATCCATTTTTTGAACAAAGAGAATATGATAATTTGTTGTTCTTTTAATAGCCTAAATGTTGCAATTAAATACAATAATATTTTCGGGATTAATGTACTGGTATCTAGAAAATCTGGAGAGATTTGGCAGCTCTGGTTTAGAAATGTCTATTTTACATATATCTCATTCTTTAAGGAAAATTAAGCTTTTGTGGATATATCTTTTAAAGATAAGGTATTTAAAAATAACCTTAAAAATTATAAGAATGCTGTGTTAAACTTAATAACGGTGATTTAAAACAACATTAAATGAATTTTAATTAGTTTAATTAACTATAACGATTAGAATCTATCTTCCATTATGTGTGGAAAAATAAGGACGACGGAACCCTTATACGAAATTTTTAATGCTTTGTCACCGGTTTTTAAAAGCAGAAATTTGTGCTTTATTAAATCGAGAAAATGCTCTTATTACCACATTCGCTGCCGCTTACGTGAATATGTGATGTATGCGATGTATTCGATGTACTCGATTATTCCGCACTCTAGAAGTGGGGTTTTCCCAGAAGCCGATTTACTTTTTATAACAAAGAATCAATGAAAGATTTTCTCGCGCCAGCTCGTGACTGGTTTTTGGACATCACCCTACGTCACGCTTCTGCCCGTAAGGTGTCCCTAAACATTGGCGCCATACCTCACGCTCGCGCGTGATCGGCAGCGAATGTGTTAAGTAAGGCAAATTTTATAGAATAATTTTACTGGTGGGGATAAACAGGGATTCTTAAGCCATTTTGCAGCACGTATAGCTTTCGCCCTTAACCTCTTCGTGACGGAAGCTTTTTACGAAATTTTTAATGTTTTGACAACGGTTTTAAAAAAATAGAAAATTGCTCCTATTGAATAATGGAAATTTTACAGTAAAATTTTACCGATGGGAATAAACAAGCATCCTTAAGCATTTTTGCGGCACGTATACATGTCGCTCGTCCCCAAGGGGTTAAAGGATTTCTTACCTAGTCGGATGCACTAATTAATATACAAAACCTAAAATTTTATATATATATTATGGTATATTTTCTGGTATAGAGCTGATTTTAATTTATCAATCAATCATTTTTTATATTCAAAATACATTAAGTACTGAATTATTCCCATGTCTGACTTAAGAGGAAAATACTTTAAACTGATAATTTTAAAATAAAGTGCAATATGTATGCTATAGAAAGAAGACATCTAGTTATTTTCTGTTTATCATGTAGTATGCGACATAGGAAGCGTGCGTTTTTTAGGCTATTAGTTTTTATTCAATATTTATTTATTTATGAATGTTATTATGTGTCTACTATTTGTTTGATTTTGATATAATATCGTAGAAAAAAATACATAAGAAAATTCTATGCTGAATTCTGAAAGGGATAGATTTATTTGATAATAAATAAAAATAAAATACAAATTCGTCCATTCCAAAGATACCAATAAAGTACAGATTTCCAGGTGTATGAATGACCCTCATAAATTGTAACATTTTCACAGAATGAGAAGGATTTAAAATGGAAAATCGTTTAAAATATTTAAGGGAATGTTTTTACGTTTTCTTATTTTATTTCTAACTTCACTGTTTTATTAAACTATTATACTAACTATTTTATTTCTAAGTTAATCAATCCAAGCACAAAAGTTGTAGATTTCTCTGGAAATTCACGAAAACACTTTACAGTTGATGTCTCGATTAATGTTTTTGAATCGCGCGTTGGTTGTGACAGCATAATGACCAGCAACCTCTAACACTTTTCTTGAGGCAGCTAACACTTGCCGCACTTTTTCTTCAAGACCTCTTTAATTGTCTTTGAATATTCAAAATGAAAACAGTGAAAATTTCTCAACAGTTACTAATTTATTCGAGCCCGGTGTGCCGAAAATAGGGAAAAACGATTTTTTCAATCAAAACCAGATTTTTTTTAAACCTTTCACGTATAAAAATGCGTTTTGCGAAACATTTGCTCCGCAAATATTTTGCAATCTACGAAAAAATATAATCTAATCAGGAATTAAAATAACACTATCCTCTTCCGAGAGACCCACTATTCCGAAATACGTTACTTATCGTCACAAACTTCAGAAACCTATATATTTTCAAGATTTTATAAGTGATTTGTAAGAGCAAAGTTTCTTTTGCCTCCACTGCTTTACGAATGCGGTTTCTGAGTAAAAATATGTATGTTTAAAAGACATGGCTGTTTTGCTGTTTTATCACCAGTCGTGAGTATTATACTGAACAAGTTTTACTAATTATTTTTTAATGAAAGCTCTTCAATTATGGATTAGACAGCATTAACTATTTTTTAATATTTCATTTTTTGTATTTTAGATTTACTTGTAATTTTTTTTATAATTTTTTTCAAAATGGTGGCAATTGGCTTACTTACATTGTTGCAGAAATGGGGAAAAAACGATATTTCAATTTTAGTAACTACATTCTTTATATTCTTCCTGATGCCATTTTCTCTTTAAAATTAACTTAAAAAATAAATAACAGAAAATGACCTCATGCTTTCAGATATACATATTTTCCCTAATAAAATTGTTGCATTTCATAATTTTTTCATTACGTTGATACTGTACTTGAGGCGGTATACACTATATAATGCTTCCGAGTGAAAATCACGTCATATTTAACAGAAAAAGATAACTTTTTTTGATAAAACTAAACATTTTATCGGGAGGAAAAAAGGGCATAATTTAGGGAAAAGGCATGGCTGGATAAGCATTGGAAACATGTCTTTCACTCAAATTTCTTGATTTTGTTCTCAGGTATGTCTACTTATCTGACAGTATATTTCCCTGATTATGACCTAATAGATATTGATATTTTATGAGCTAAAAATGTTTTTTTTTTTTTTTTTTTTTAAACCTTATTTTTGCAAAAATTACCGTATCGAATTACATGCCATTAATTGAGTTTATGTACACATCAAAGATAACTGGAAATTTTTCTATAATTTTCTGATTATAAAAGTGTATAAAAAAGCGATTAAAAAATTACAAAAATAAATATCATATCTTATAGGTGCCCGAAAAATAACATTTTTTGTAAAATATTCCTGATATGTGTCTGCATATCTATATTATAAAAGCCAAACGTATCTGTGCGTAACGCATACGTCATTTTGCGAATGGCAACTTGAAATTTGAAATGAAATGTCGGTTTTGCAAATATTTAAACATCTAAACATCCTACATTTTCAATTTTTACATTATTGTATGGAGGAAAGAATGTGCTTTTAAATGCAATTTGTTTGAAAAATGTATCTTAATTTATTTTTGAAATATTATTTTTTTTGTAGTTTTTAATACCGTTTTTCTAATTGTGGCAACAGAAGTACTCCATTTCTATTAAAAGCAAAGGGGGGAAAGTGATTACTATATCTTTATGTTGCCATTTTCTCATTAAAAAAGAACATAAACAGTTTAGAATTTGTTTCAGGTATGATCAAATTAAAATACCAATTTTTTAGAAAAGGTGTGAATACAGATGTGAAAAGTGTAAATGTAAATGTATGGTGAAAAAGATTTCGAGTTTAGATTTCACGGAGGAAAATTCTATGATTATGAGTGAAATTAATATTTTTTTTTTTCATTTTGGAATACTAGCATAAGATCCTTAATTAATAACTTTATCGTAATAACAAATTTTTATTACTTATTTTACTGCTTACATGTACGATTAAAGTTTAATTTTAATAATTCTTACAAATGAGTTTCTTATAGAAATAGTACTTTGCTAACTTTAAGTTAAATATCATTTGTTTAAGAGTTAGATTTACCAATATGAGGTGAATTTTTTATTGTAACTAATTTTGTAGGTTTATTATAAGTCAATGAAACAGTTCTTTCTTAAATATTTTTTTTCGTCGAAATTCGACGGGTTCTATCTTGTTATATATAAATGCTGAAAGTTTGCTTTGGGTACTACGTATAGATATTTACAAAAATATGAATAAAAATTATTAAAATTCTCTTAAGGGCGTTATTTTGCGCGGAGCTACTCATCTCTGACAGCTAAAGAATATTCGAATATCTTGTCAGCTTTCACATATAATTTCATGCTCTTTACAAGATTTTGTCTTACTTGTGAAACATATATCGAAATGGTGATTCTGTATAAGAAGCTTTGAAAAATATTTACAGTGCCAAAACTGAATCATAACATTTCCATTGCGCCCTAAGTATTTCGAAAAATGTTCTTCCCCGAGCATTTCAGCATGCTATTTTTCGATTTTATACGGTACATAACCAAAATGGTCAACATATTGAACAGTACGTGCATTAGCAAACCAATTCTACATTTTATAGGTACATTGTTTTATATGACTTCTGGTGGACATTTTTGACATTGAGCTTTTTTCCCGCTAATCTTACTTCGCATCAGTTCATTTAGACCAGGGTCCCAACTTTAGTCTTGATTTATATCCAGGAAATTTGACTTCAAATAAAATCTTTCTTAGGAAGACTTTTACTTTAAATGATCAGCATCAGTTTTTCACGAAATAAATATGAAATTACCCCCATTAAAAATAACATTATCTGAAGAAATCTCTACTTTCTTCAGAAATATTGCAGATATTGCTTTCCGTTACAAATATGGGTGGAATTTTCTTTATGGGTGGATTATTCTTTAATATATGTAGAATTGATTAAATATCTACAGATTTTCTACAGATGTTTGGGTTAATTACCTACAGCTTTCCTACAGGTTTTCTTTCTTTTTTTTTAATACTTGCGTATATTATATTTTGTATTTTCTGGTGTGAATCCGATTTTTCTGGCTAAAATTGAAGGCTAACTGACAGCCCTAATTTAGACACATTCCAAACTTCATATTTTCGGATAAATATCTCTAATTGAACTTTAATTATGTACACCTTGATACGCAACCTGCGTACTACACCTATTTTGGTATTCGGTGGATTTACACATTTTAGGGATCACAGAATCCAAGAAACATATTTTTAAAAATATCTGTCTGTAATTATTTCTATGAGTCTGTCTGTCTCTGTATCTGTATCTGACACATATTTTAGGTACTCTCTAAGACGAGATCTGAAGAACAAAATTCAAGAAAACCTAATATTAAATTAGTCCCTATTATAGATTAGTACTCATTACATTTTTGCGTAAGTCTCGCAACAGGTAGCTCTACCACGTTGCGTTTTTCATGATTTCCGCAATAGCTATATTTTAAGATCTAATGGAAGGATTTCCATAAAACTTCAGATTTCGTTAGTTCATAATAACATCTGGAGTTGATTGCTTCTTGGTGCAAATCTCCTACCAGGTTGTGGTATGATGATACATTACTCATGATTATCGCAATAGTTTTATCTCAAGAATTAATAAACGAAATTTTATGAATCTTTAGATTAAATTATACATTGATATTAATTAGTGCCATTAAATTTTTGGAGTAAATCGCTCAGCAGGTGGTGCTTCCATCCATATTTTTTTTACGATTTCTACAATAGTTCTGTCGAAAAAATTAACGAAAGGATTTTCAATAAAACTGAAACTCAGTCAGAACTTGAAATAAATTGTTTTTGATTAGATTTTAATGTAAAATACTTACCCGGCGATAATACGTGGAAGGTAGAAGAAACTTTTAGGACTGACACATCGGATAAATTTTACTTGCATTCCTCTAGGCTCCAAATTGGATTGCCCAGTTTCTTGAACACGGAGGAAAAAGTTTACATCAGACTGATCATACTGCGAGTCACTGTTAAAAGTATAATCGATTTGCAACTTAATTTTTATGGTGTAAATGGATTTTTTTAAATCATGAATTTAGCTTCATTATATTGACAGTTTCACAGGGTTTATACTATCGATATTTTATATGAAATTATTGCATAAAATATAAGTTCAATAAATTAAGTTAGGCAGTACATTCTAAGAATGTTTTTAGTGAATTGGCACAAAAATGGTTTATGTCATATTGTGCGTGGTAATGTTCTGTCATTTTTCACTAGCAATGTTGAATTCAGAGAGTGTCCCGAGCGGCATCTTACCGTGAGCGATGAAATTGGAGATATGGAAATTTTGAGATTTTGTGTTTTCAATGGTCAAAAAGAGCAATTCCCCCGGAACTTTATAAAGTCCCCCCCCCCCTGCGGTGTCACATAAACCCCTCCCGGAGAAAAGCGTCTGAATTCAACACTGTTCACTAGTATTTTACGCAAATACAGGTCAATGATATAATTTACAGCAAAATTTGTTAAATCTGCCTTCAATTTAACAATCGAAAATAGTTGAAATAATTTATTGCCAAATTAAAAAGGACGTATTCTGGCGGGAGGGAGCATGCTCTTATGTGCTTCCGGATTAAAACAGAGATCGTATTTTTCGCTCATGATCTACACAGTTTATCACAAATTTTAAGACATCCTACTCGTGAGATTTGTATCAATCCGTATGGAATAGTTGAAGAGACTAAAGTATCATTCATAATTCCAATTTTAATTGACCTTGGGACGAAAGCTACAATATGAAAATAAACGAAAAATCGAAATCAGTTATCGAGAAATTGAATTTTTATAAACGATATTTCTAAAAATTTTGGTAGCAAATTTAGTAAAACGTCTGCTAATATAAAGTTTTAACAGAAAAAATATAAAAATATATTAAACCAGTATTTTTATTCACGGCTGAATATCACATAGATGTGCATTTTATTGTTTCAGACCTTCATTTTTGATTTGAAGCAAATAAAATGTAAAATTTTATTATTATTCTTTAGAACCATTCTTTTAACATATGAACAGAATCAACCAAGATCTCGCGTAGAATGATCATTATCTAATAGCGGAATCCGTCGACCTGCTTGATCCGCCATATGGTTTCAAAATCAAAGAAACTTAAAAATGTCAAATCAGAAAAAAAATACAAATACTTATGAATTCGCTTCTTTATTCTTTTAAATTTGCGAATCTTTTTATAATCGCGTTCCATAAATAAACTGATTAATACACGGTAAACATTACTCGGAAACGTACAGAAATTAAATGACAGCAAAAGAACCTTTGTTTATATAACGATTCTTAAAATTTCGAAATTCTAATAGTTTCTTGGCTTTTAAAAAATAAAGAATGCTTCCATGAATCATGGTACACTCGGATTAAGATAAATATTTTCGTTTGAAGCTATTATATTTTTTATAGATAAAAGAAATATATTCGATTTATATTTTTACAATGTGGTGTAATAGCCGTGAAATACAATTATGCATTTCTATTTTCATATAATTTTCTTTTTGACCCTTTCCAATATGTTTTTGGTGGTTTCCAATATGAAAAAAGTTTATGAATTCAAGTTTTCAATCTCGCGTAAATAGGAAACAAATCCATGAAATCTATGTATGTTATTACTATGGCATGTTTGATATTTAAAAAAAATGCGTAGCATTTTCGGTTCATTGACAGTGGAAGTGAAAAGAATCATGTTATATGACGGTCTATGAGTAAAATACATATATCGGCGCATTTTAATATTACAGTATTTAAACATATTTCTATTGATATGCATTTGTGAGGTTTAGCTGCAGGTTCTTACTATAAAACTTTAACGGCTTTTCAGAGTAACAGCAGAAATCTGATTTTCAAAATCGTTATGCGTTTACCACATTGATTATTCATTAAATTATCGTTGAGCTTAGTAAACTGTTTTTGGAAAGTGCTTCATAATCTAAGCTATACGCGTGAATTTTTGGTCTTGTTTTAAGTTCGAAACGCATTTTTATTCCAAACTTGTTTGGGTAAACATCTGACTTTCATAGGGTCGTCACCTTTGTGACATAAAAAGTCATCTTTCATTTTAAATGCAATGCGTTAAAAACGAATGAATGCCTTCGATATTCTGAGAGAGCTGTGTCATAAAAATTTCTTATCAATATCAGATATATATTTCTAGTACAAACACATTCTGAAAGGCACCCAAATGTTTAAATATTTATATTTCAATTAAATGTGTTTCATTAACCCATTAGTGCCTAGCGTCCCTTTTTAGGGACGCTTCAAAAGGTGAATTCAGCAGTGTCTTTGACACCGGTTAAAAAAGAAAAGCAATAATTATTTTATTTAAATGATGCATTTTCATGATTAACGAACTAATCTTAAATCTTCTAAAAATAGTGGTGCCAACCAAATAAAATTTACGCAAAAGGTGCTGGGCACGAATGGGTTAAGATAAGTGTGTGCGAGAAACCTTTCTGGGAGTTCCGTTGTGAGGAATCTCGAGTCAAATCTTCAAAGATAGAAAAAAAATAAATTTATGTCCTAAAATGAGTCACTCGCAATATAAAAATAAGTTGCTCCAAATTTCAAGCAGTTAAAACTTACTTTTATTTCATCTGATTTATAAAGTTTTTGTGTCATGATTCTTTTCTCAAATCTCATTTACTCAGAAATTCTGAATTCTCTTTTGAAAATTTAAATACTTATTTTATTTCTGAGCGAAAGAGAGACTGCTACTGGCCCTGCCTGTGGGCTACTTTTTAGCTCACAGACTATCATAGCCTGAGAACTTATGTGCCCGCCCGTTCTGTATGTACGTTCGTATGTGCGTAACGCGATAACTCATGATAAAAATATCGGATCCACTTGAAATTTTGTATATAGGTATATCCTGATAAGGCGCTTCCCTGATTAGTTTTTGGAGTTCATTCGATATGTATAAGAGGGGGAACGGGGGGCTCATGCCCCTCCCCTTAATGGATATAAATGGATTTTTCATGCAGAATTAACAGTTTTTGTCCAAAATTTAAATATAGGATCATTCTGATAAGGCGATTCCGTGACTGTTATTAGGTGTTCATTGAATAAGTATAAACAGGGGGAACGGGGGGCTCATGCCCCTCCCCTTAATTGATATAAACGGGTTTTTCATGCAGAATTAACAGTTTTTGTCCAAAATTTAGATATAGGATCATTCTGATGAGGCGATTCCGTGACTGTTATTATGTGTTCATTGAATAAGTATAAACAGGGGGAACGGAGGGCTCATGCCCCCCCCCCTTAATTGATATAAACGGGATTTTCATGCAGAATTAACAGTTTTCGTTCAAAATTTAGATATAGGATCATTCGGATGAGGCGATACCGTGGCTGTTATTAGGTGTTCATTGAATAAGTATAAACAGGGGGAACGGGGGGGCTCATGCCCCTCCCCTTAATTGATATAAACGGGATTTTCATGCAGAATTAACAGTTTTCGTTCAAAATTTAGATATAGGATCATTCTGATGAGGCGAGTCCGTGGCTGTTATTAGGTGTTCATTGAATAAGTATAAACAGGGGGAACGGAGGTTCTAATGCCCCTCCCCTTAACTTGCATAAATGGATTTTTCATTCAGAATTGTCAGATTTCGTTCAAATCTCTGAATAGTTTTGGAAGTTTAATGGTTAAGTATAAAAGAGGGGAATAACTCCTCTTAAATTATATAAATGCTAAATGGGTTTTTATTAAGAATTATCCGATTTGCTCTGAATTTTGGATATAGATTTTTTAATATGATAAAGCATGTACTTGATGGTTTAGGAAGTTCAATGATTAAGTATAAAAAAGGAGAAAGGGGAGAGCTGTTTCCCCTTCTTAATTTTTTTTTTCGAACGGAATTAACGAAAATACAAGCCTGTAATGTACAATTAGTATGCGTAGCCTGTGAGCTCAATGCCATCAGTTTAACTGGGCAATATTCTTTTTATTTAGCTCACAGGCTATCAAAGCCTGCATATGTGCGTAAAGCGATAACTCATGATAAATATATCCGATTCATTTAAAATTTTGGATATGGGTTTATTATCATAAGGCGCTTCCCTGATTAGTTTTCAGAGTTCATTCGATAAGTATAAGAAGGGGAATGGGGACTAGTGCCCTCCTCATAATTTATTTTTCGAAGGGCATTATTATATAAAGCTGTCCTATACAATTAGTGTGCATAGCCTGTGAACAGTATGCCATCAGTTTAACTGAGCAAGATTTTTTTTTTCTTTTTTGTATTTCTATTACTTCATTGACACCACTTTATGAAATTGATACATTTCGCTTGAATTGAAATACACCTCGTGATTAAAATACACCTCGCTTTCGTCCTATTTAAACTGTGATTCATTAAGGTAAATTTTAGTATTAAAAAAACTGGTGGTATTCGAGAAATCTCAAGAAAATAAAAATAGCGAACTGGCATGGCAACAACGTGTATTACTCTAAACGTCCCAAATCTAGTTTATCTTAGGTTTTACTGATTTATTTTAGCGATTCGACAAAATCCTCAAATACGATTTAAAATTCTTTTATTTCGGGATTTATAATGCAAACGATTATAATGCAACTGAAAACTGTTGGTTTTTTAGAATCTTTGCAAATTGTATTTAATGAATTTAAGTATATCAAACAGAGGAAATTTAATATATTATGTACAAATATATTACATATACATTGTTTGTTGGAATAATTAATTAATTTAGCACTGGAATTATGGAAAAAAAACTTTACACTGGAAAACATTTAACACTGGAAATATGGAATTTTTATATATAAAACAAATCATATTTAGAAAAATTATTTTCATACTTTTAAGCGTACACTCTCAAAACAAATTCCTTCTATAAACGGAAATTTTAATTTTCTGTAATTTGACGGATATCTGTTAATTTTTTTGTCCGTTAAAAGAGGTAAAATTCCATCAATTCAAAAGAAAATTAGAAATATAAAAGCGGCGGACGTAGGGATCGTACCAACGACCCCAACATTGGAAGGCGAACACGCTAGCACTGGGCTACTCTTGTACAGTAGGAAAACGCTTTGAAGTAAATGTGTTCGTTTCATATGGGTGTCTTTTGGTCTATTTCTTAAAAAGCTTTTAATTTTGAATGTAATTTCGAGAAGATTTCGTCTTTAATGAGATTATGGCTGGAGTTTTTATACGATAGTTTTAATGTAATATAAAAATGTGAATTTTAAATATATTTACGTATATTGCTAGAGGTAAAACATAGGTGTTCTATTTTTTTTTTTTTTTTTTTTTTAAGATTATTTTGAAATAACATCGATTTTTTTTGCATTTAATTTTTAAATTAAAAATCCCTTAAAGTATATTTTAAATGAGATTATTTATTTATAAATAATGTTCTAAATTCAACTTTATTCAACTTATCCAACTCTAAATAATAAATTGCGAGTATATTTGAAAAAATGAAGAAATTAATTTTTATTTAATTTTAAATTGGAAAACATTTGTCTTTTTAAACTAAATTAGATATTTTAATCTACAGAATTTTTTGTTTTTCATTTTAAATCTAAATTTGATTTAATAAGTAATAGACCTCATGCGCATGCGTGCTAGGAATAAATGAAATCTATTCATCTTTTTTAGACGTTCGGTGTGAATTCACGGATCAAATATGTTTTCTGGGAGTACGGAAATTATTTATGAAAAAATAAGTATAATTTAGTGTACATTGACGAATTTTTCTGACAGTGTATTCAAAAATAAAAGACAGATGTTTCCATAGCAACAAAATCGAACTGACAATGCTCATTTGGATTTTGAGAATCGGACTTTGAAATAGGACTTTGATAATTTTAATTAATTTAAATTATGAAATCGCAATATTTCATGGTTTAATTTGAATATAAATACTTACAATTATTGATATAAAAAAATATGCTTAAAAAAATTAAAACAGACAAAACTAAAGTTATTTAGATTAAATTTATCTAAAAAACTTCAGCATGAATTTTTTTTTTTCTTTTAAGTGTTTTTGACATGAAAAAAAGTATTTTTTTTAAAATTGCATTCCATCGCCAACCGAAAAAAAAATTTGCCAAAAAACATTTTTTTTAACAGACACTGTATGGAAGTTCCACTGAAATTGTTTTTATAAATGTATATTTCCTCATGAAAAGCACATTCTGTAATATTTTCAGATTTTTTGGAGTATACGAGTATGGAAACTTTCCTTCTCAGATTTAAAGACGTAGACAAAGTAAGTGTTCTAAGATAAATAGGAGAGATGATCGCAAGGTTAAAAGCGGGGTCACATCAAAAACAACTAAAGCTATTTATAATAAATACAACATTAAATTTCAAAAATAATCAACAAAGTAGTACTGCAATAAATGCCTAATGAAAGTGAACCTTTGACGCATTGTAAATGCAAAAGGTTTATCACCAAAGTTATGTTCATGGCAGCAAGGGCAAGACCAAGATCAGACTCGAAAATAACAAGTCAGAAATTGCACGTGAACGTAACAAATGAGGTGCGTTCGTACGATAACGAAGTTTTAAAAATATTCAGATCTTGCTGATATAGTAGAGCGTACTCCGGATACAGTATAGTAGTCGAAATCTTTACGTTTCTGTAAATATGCAGGAAGTAATTTTTATTACACCTCAGCAACGTATATCTTATTCATAAAATGTGAAATAGTTGAATATAATTAAAACACGTACCAAACCATGTTTCCCCGTATAGCATTATATAGTGGAATACATTTGTGTGGCCCTGTAATTTAATAATGAAAATTCTTTGCATCACAGATTGTACAGAATGCATATTTTAGTATATATTTCATAGATTCATGCCAATTCTATTATGTTCGAATGAGTGTAACATCATTAAAATGCATTTGAAACTTTTTCCCCATTGACCGTAATGTAACGGAATCCTTTTGATTGCCCCTGTAATTGATCTATGCATCCGATTTTCATAACATTTGAAATGACTCGATAAAATTACGTAATAATTATTTGTTTTAAATTTCAAACGATTAAAATGCATTTAAAACTTTTTTCCCTATTGACCGTAATGTAACGGAATCCTTTTGAATGTTCTTGTAATTGATCTATCCATCTGATTTTCATAACATTTGAAATGACTCGACAAAATTACGCAATAATTATATGTTTTAAATTTCAAACGATTAAAATGCATTTAAAACTTTTTTCCCTATTGACCGTAATGTAACGGAATCCTTTTGAATGTCCCTGTTATTGATCTATCCATCCGATTTTCATAAAATTTGAAATGACTCAACAAAATTATGTTATAATAATGTATTTTAAATTTCAAACGATTCGGGTGGGTAGTTTTTGCGTTGTTATTTGCGGACAGACGGACGGACAGACGGACAGACAGACGGACGGACTGAGCGACAACAATAGGTGCTACGTATTTACATAATTACGAACGCACCTAAAAATGATTGGTGGAAAAATGGAAATGTGGTATTTTGTTTATTCGGAGAGTGCAAAAAGAAACTAAAAAAATGTGACGGCAAAAGCTGTAGAAATTGTTAACAAAGAAGAAATCCGAAAAAAATATTATAGAAAAGGTGTTGCAAGGTATACATGAAAAATTTCCCAATTATGAACAATCGGGTCCTGTATATATAGAATAGGACCATGCCTACCTTCATTTGGCAGTGGATGATCCCAATATCAGAGGACAATGTTTAAAAATTGGATGGAATTTGCAATTACAGCATTCTAAGGAACGGTGTAAATATAAAACAAAATGGGGCGTGGCTTAACCTCTTCACGAAGGGAACTTTTTAATAAATTTATAATGTTTTTTCGCCAGTTTTTATTAACAGAAATTTGTGACTTACTAAATCAAGAGATTGCTCCGATTAAGTAAGGCATATTTAACAGTTAAGTTTTACTGGTGGGGATGAACAAGGATCCTTAAGCTTTTTTGCGACACGTATATGTGTCGCTCGTCTACAAGGGGTTAAGTCCATACGAATCTTACGACCGTACGAACTTTATAAAAACTAATATAGTACTGATTTACAAACGGACCTAGGGAATTCTTGGTAAGTTAATGTTGTCAATTGAAGCATAGCACCCTGAAATCCCAAAAAATGTTCAAACCTATGTATAAAATCACCAGTATGAATAATCAGCATAAAAATATTCAAATGTGGTAAATAATTTAGAACAGAAGTAGTAGTTTTTTAGAAATCAAGTTTATATCATCATACACAATTTTAAAGAAAAAAAGGAAAATGAGGAACCGGAAAAAGAGTGCTCTAAGTAGCAGACATAATATTTTTGAAATAGAAAAAATTAATGATACCGGAAAAAGTCTACTCTGAATGGAAAATATTGTTTATATTTGACGTTCATCATAAACTAATTTTTGTAACTGTAGCCTTTCAAACTGTTGTTGAACTGTTGTCGTGTTTGTCGACAGCAAGGAAAGTAATTAAATGTACCTAGTTTGTGTTGTGCCACCGGTGTTGCCAGATCGGGAATTTTGTCCCCATTTTGAGGACCCTTCAGTGGAATTCTTGTGGACATACATGTTCGGGGATTATAAACATTAACTTGTACTTACATAACTTGGAGCGGTCTCTTTTAACTATTTTCGGTCGAAATAATCCTCCTACATACAGATACCTCCTGTTTATATCTGCTGAATTTATACAGATACTCCTGAATACAGATATCTCCTGAATTTAGTCAGTTCGCAACACATTTTTTAGGAATCATTCTCAGCCTAAATTTCTAATGGACAGATATTCAAGGTGTTACTGCCACCTTGAGAATCTGTCCATGGAAATTTAGGCATTTAGGCATGGGAAAACAGGCTATGTGCTTATGGCCTGGGAGCTTATGTACCCGTCCGTTCTGTATGTGCGTATGTGCGTAACGCGATAACTCGTGATAAAGATATACAATTCAGTATATGGATATATGTATATTCTTAAAAGGCACTTCCCTGATTTTTTTTTTTGGATTTTATTCGATATGTATAAGAGGGGAAAGGGGGCTAATGCTCCTCTCCTTAATTGATGTAAATGGGTTTTCCATGCAGAATTATTAATTTTTGTTCAAAATTTAGATATAAGACTATTCTTATGAGGCGCCTCCGTGATTAATACTATTCATGCAGATTTTTTATATGAAAAATCAAATCCGTAATTAGTTTAAGGGGTTCAATGATTAAGTATAAAACGGAGAAATGGAGGTATCTGATTCCCTGCCCCGTTAATTTGTTTTTTGAAAGGAATTAACCATTTATAATATAAGATGTAATGTACAATTAACATGCGTAGCCTGTGAGCTCAATGCCATCGGTTTAACTGGGCAATATTCTTTTTATTTTTTACATTTTTTTTTATTCGCATTCCTCTTCGTCTTTCCTTTTCAATCTTTTTAAGTATTCCTTTGTTTTTACTTTACTGCAAATGGTCATATTTAGCTCTTAAAATTTGCTAGCGATAAAGAGTTTGTAAGGTGTTTTGGCAATATACAAAATGAGGAGATAACTAAACAGAATTACTAAAAATTTAGCAACTTCTGGTTGTTGTAGAAACAAAAGTAATACATCAGTAGAAAGAGGAGAAATGGTAGATTCCAAATATTGAAAAATCAAAAAGTCGACATATTTTAGGTTTTGATTTTCCATCTTCCCTTAAGTGATCAACAATTTTGAAAATAAACTTATAGATGCCTTGTTTTTACAGAAATTTTAATCTTTTATCAGCGGTTTATCAAAGAAAAAAAAAACCTTATTGAATCAGAAAATTGCTCTGATTAAAAAATGCAACAATTATAATAAAAATTTTCTTGTGAGTATAATAAATCATCATTGGAATATGGATTCCCGTACGTGGAATGGGGAAATCATGATTGGCAAAAAAATCGTTGCCCGTATGAAGCACGCGCAAATCAGAGAGGTAACGCGAAAATTGCTATTTAAAATAATTAAACCTATTTATTTAATTCAGGCTTCTCCATTTACAATTTATCAAAATTTCCGTATAAAATATCGTATTTACACTATGTGGACGATCTAGTGGTAATTAGTTTACGGAATCATAAAAAAATTATGTCTTAACCCTTTCCGGCACACTGTGCCCGGTCTGTGTTAAGTAATTTTAATTTCATTATTGTCATCGGCACCAATAATATTTTAGAAAAAAATTGCTTATACAATAAAAGCTTCAATTAAGGATTTCAAAATATCTAAAAAAATCGTTCGTGAATTCCGGTGTCAGTCGATAATTTCTCATTTTACTAACAGATTTTACCCGTGCCGGAAAGGGTTAAAGGTGTACGGTGCATGCTTTAAAAAAATTTTTATTTATAGAGTGACAAATTTTGAGTATTTTTAATGAAAAATAAAGTTGTATTTTTTAGGAGTTTTTTAAATTTTCAAATTCGAGAGTTTTTTTAATAATATTGTTTTTGAGTGATAGTTATATCCTTAATTCATTCTATAGAGCAAAGTTTCCGGATCATTTTAAAGCAAAAATTAGGTTTTTATGTCAATTCAACGTTAACATATCTTGGTGTTGGTGACACATAATTTTTTTTCACATAATTTTTTAATAACACATAATTTTTTTTCGAAAATTGTGTTACATAAATTTTGCTATATTTCTTATTATATTACATTGAAATACTTCATTTTGTAATTTTATAAGACTACAAACATACCTTTAAAATATCAGAAAGTTTAAATTAATTACATTGAATACTTCTGTTTTTATATGGACTGGAAGCGAGAGCTCTGTTTTCATGTTTTTCCGTATAGATCAACCCCTTAGCCCCCTTAAACCTATTTGCAGAAATATCGAATATCCGCAATCACGCCTATTTTCTCTAGCCGAAATTTATTCAATGTACTCCGAATGAGTTTTACTTAGGGATGAGAATTTTCGACGTTTTTACCCACCAGTGTAATCTTAGAGAAAATGTTATTTTACGCAATCGAAAAATGCTGCGATTGAACGGAACAATATTTTCTCTCATGTTATACTGGTATGTAAAAACGCGGAAAAATCTCATGCCTAGTTATATTCTATTTGGATCAATCATTAATTGAAGGTGAATATTTTTGTCTTGCTGAACCATCAAAGACTGGTCTAACTCTTTTTTTAGAATTTTCTTTAATCACAGCTCTATGTGGCAAGTAGTGCTCATTTTTATCATTACAGGTATTCTTAACTTCCTCAATAACATTCTCTTGTATCTATTCTTTTAATTCTTCATACTCTACTAATGTTCCTGTTTTCTTTACTGATTCAACACAACTTTTAATCGTCGTTCAGTAATTTACCTACCAGGATGGGTTTCATTCCATGGGAGGGAAACTTCATACCTTCCTTCTGCATCTATTTTTATATTTCTATTGAAATGCTCTTCAGTTACTTTTGCGATTTCTTGTCTGTTTCCGCTTTCCCCAAAATCGAGAATTCCAAGTGTGTCTAACCGCCTTAAATCTGAAACTTTTGCATCATTTACATGAAGTAACATGACGCTGTTTGTGCTATGTATTATGTTAAAAATGTCAATTCCCCCCCCCCCCTCAAAGTCCAACCAAGACTTTTTTCCATTACTTCTAAGCCAGAAATCAATTGTTTTATTCGACCGGTGTGCCATTTGCCTGCTACATACAACAGCCGACACGCTGTTGATGTTTTCAAATAATTCAAAATTTCGGGTTAGAAAAATAAACTATGAAATGTCATGGCTAAATTCGGCAACAGTACATTTCGCGAACATATTCGTTGACTTAATCTTTCTAAGCCTCCAAATGGGACAGCTCAGTTACATGATTACATTACAAAATTTTAGCTGGACCTACGTGTTAATAATACAAGTTTTTAATATTTATAATTTGCTCTTATATTTTTGCGGTATGAATGTTTTTTTTCTAAAATAAGTTAAAAAAACATCTATTATTTTGACTCTCTCAGGTTTTCTACGATTTTTTATATTTGAATAACGGCAATAGTATCAAGGTAACGTGTGGTCAAGGAAAAAACAGTGTTAAATACGAGCATTTTGATAAAGATAAGTTCGTCTTCATAATCTATTTATATTGTTTAAGTATTTGCTTTAATAACATACCATAACTTCCTGCGTATAATCCGCGGATCAAACAATTATTTTTCGATTCAGATTTAAAAAAAAGAAATGTAACTTTTTAGATCGCCGAAAATATTCGTCTACAATCATTAAATAAGATTTCTGAGTCCAAAACGAATTGTTTGATCGGCGGATTATACGCCGGAAATTAAGGTAAATGCACCAGTAATGGGCCACTTAAGGACATTTTTCTAATTAAAATATTAGTGAATTTCAAAAAAATATATTTTTAAAGCCTAGTCCTAACCTTTATGTATCTGAATAAACATTCAAATTTTTAAAACATATCCGCTAGAAAAAATGAAAAATAAAAAATGTTACCTTCCTCTATGCTTCAGTAATGGGCATAGTAAATTTCTGATGCTCCACTAGGGGCCTCCTAGAAGTGGGCCACTCCATTCTTGAGTTTAATACATAATGTACAGAAGTTATATTTTTTTACTTTTCTACACTTAAATATACAAAGTAATGAAATCATATTTAGAAATTTTGATGATTACATAAAATAATTTTAGCTTCTCTTTAGTTTTTTCGTATAGTCTGTAAAAACACCCTTCCAGCTCAAAGACTATGAGAGTACTGAAGTTGTCCCTTTGCGTCATAACAGATAAGGGTTCCAGTGAATCAGCAATTAGTTTGTTATTTGACAGAGGTGATTAGAAAAATTGTTTTTCAACTTTGAAAACTGGTGGTCCACTTTTGGTACATGGCCCACTACTGATACACTTACCCTATGGTACTGGCAATTACCAACTTGTTTTTACTGTAATTTTCCCTGACCTCTCACCATCCTGGGATACTGACTAAAAGATTGTTTGAATGAATTGTGCTGAACGGAGCTACCGAGGATAGCTCGGTTGGAAGAGCGTCGTTGGCTCGCGGACAGGTATCATATCTTGTAGCGGGAGCATCATTCTTACATTTGCTATCATTTTTTTTTACGAAAAATAATCTTTGATTAAATATATCACAGAATTTTTAGTATTTGATGTGACTGCACAAGGGCAATAGTGTCATGTAAGTATTTGTTGAAAATTAATGCGCAAATACATTATTAGCTACCGTATTCAACATGAGATCCTAGTTTCCACTGGGGAACTGGACAATATCGGTTGGAAAATGTATTCTATTCGTGTGATATAACGTATATCAATCAGTTTGACGAAGATGAAAATAATGAAATATAATTGTATTTCATTAAAATTATAATTCTAATATAATTATATTTCGTTATTTTATTATTCATATCGAAACTATCAATTTCGTTTATTAGTGAGAAACTGCAGACTCGTGTATCGACTGGAGTATCTCAGTGAATAGAGCAACAGCATGGAACGCAGTGGCAACGGGTTCAATTCCTGAC
The DNA here is from genome assembly GCA_964019185.1 of Maratus speculifer. Lineage (NCBI taxonomy): Eukaryota > Metazoa > Arthropoda > Arachnida > Araneae > Salticidae > Maratus > Maratus speculifer. The sequence continues at coordinate 396,724,132 of OZ025295.1, forward strand.
TCTGGCTAACATTTCACTCCAGTAAGGTTTATTGTATTTATTGTTTGTATATCTGTATATTACTTGTACGTACCTTTATATAATCTGAAACTATTTGTAATTGTATTTTTAAACTAACCTTAAAGTAAAAAGCTATTATAAATATATAAACGGAAAATTTGAAGTCAGTTGGTGGATTTTTTTTTCTTTAATTGCTATTTCAGAGAACACTGAGAGGAAAGATAGTAAAATTTTCCTCTATATGATTAGTGAAACATCTAATAAATTACTATCCTAAATTTATCAGTTATTTATTCCAATTTTTAAAGTTCTTGTTAATTGATATTGATATTTCATTTTTAACTCCATATTTTGATCTTTAAAACATACTGTAATTTCGGGTGTATAAGCCGCTGATCAAACAATTCTTTTTGGACCCAGAAATCTTATTTAGTATATGAAGACAAATATTTACGGTGATCTAAATAGTTACACTTATTTCTTAAAAAAATTCTGGGTCGAAAAAGAATTGTTTGAACCGCGGCTTATACACCCGAAATTACGGTAATATTTTTTCATTCATTCTTTCAAGAATAGGTACTTTCACTTCAACGTTCAATCATACATTTTTCCGCCTATTCTCTCATTGGCTAATTGAAAGCCTGCAAGTGCTATAATAATATGCTCTGGAAATTTCAATCCATCCTGATTTGTTTTCCAGTCTATGGTTTACCAGATTTGTCATAATATTTATTATGGTATTTTTTGTTGTCGTATTATCCTTCTTACTGTTTGGCGATAGTTACCTGTGCCTGTTGGCGTCTGGATAATTGAATGGTAACCCTCTCCCGTGTGCTTCTCGTCTAGTCGCTACGTAATTCAGTTGAGGTTTGATTATAAGTCGAGACGTTAACAGTGGAGATGGGAACAGTCGAAGTTATATAGACTCTAGCGAGAGTCCTAAGTATCTTGCAAGGCACTCTCGTTACTTGTTCAGTCACTTCCCGTGACTCAACAACGGGAAGTGATTGAGTCACGTTCCCGACTCAATCGGGAACGTGAGAGTCCCGATTTGTCAATTTCCCAGTGTGCCTTGCGTTAGCAGCTGTTGTTGTGATAGTAAACAGAAGTGTAGGTTGTTTATTTCGGTAAAATTTCTTAAAAGGTGTTAAAAAATAATAAAGTATCAGAATTACATGTTAAAATAGTGTTTAACAAAATAAACAAATAAATAAACAAACGAAAAATAAAAATAAATAAAAAAAATTATTTCCCGGTGTGACATTCCTGTTACGTCATTTCTCACATGGTTTTATTTTTCTTAACCCTTTCCGGCACACTGTGCCCGGTCTGGGATACCTACTTTTTATACTAAACTTGCCAACGGCATCAATAATATTTTAATAAAATTTTCGTTCTACAATAAAAGCTTAAATTAGGGGTATCAAAATATTTAAAAAAATCGTTTGCGAATTCCGGTGTCAGTCGATAATTTTTCATTTTACTACAGATTTTACCCGTGCCGGAAAGGGTTAACCGGAGCTGTTTAATCTCTGTTTACGAGAGTAGCCTGCAACGGTAGTTAGGACTCCCGCTAGAGTCTTGTTCGAAGTTATTGGAGTACCTTTTTCCACGAGACCACGCGATGATGCTCTTGGCACATCTAATGACCCTGAAGAAGATTCCGTTCGATGATTGTAAACTGTCATGTAATTCAAGATAACAGATAAGCATAAACTCCTTTTTTACTTTTGCTCTTATCTAGTAAAGTACAGTTTGAATATTTCATTTTTTTATGAAAATAATGTTTCCGGAGATCTGTAAATTTCAAAATTTGCCATTTTGGGTATGGTCATGCACAATCGATAATTGTTCTTAGTACTATAAACGTTAGTGGTTAATTAGACAACTATATTTTACAATGCATTTCTTTAACTTCAAGAATAATACAATAAATGATTGTATTATATTAAGAAAAAAAGTCTAATTAACAGGGCTCCCAAATGGTCCGCCAACTGAACATCAGAATTTTCTTAGGAAAATTTTCTTTTTAGATTTTTCTTGCAAATTGCCGAGAAACCACTTTAGAAGGTTAATTTTTGCGTCAATTCTGTAGAAACCTATGATAAAATTTTCTGTTAAAAAATATTGATGTTCAGTTCGAGGACCATTTGGGAGCCCTGAATTCATTTTTTAGAAACTTTACATAATTAATGGTCACGTGTAGGCTTACAGGTGAAGTAAAATCGTTATTTCGCGACCTTAAATCATGAACCAGGCCTTTTTTCAATAACATTTTAGTCTAATACTCCCATAATCAACTATTTCATTTATAATTTATTACTTGGCATTTAATCGATAATATTTTTAATTCATACCATTCTTTATTCTTATTTATTACTGGCACCACATGAATACCTTTTTTAATTGCAACAATTATAATTAATAATAATTACCTTATTTAGTTACAACATGTGGTACCAAAACCCTCTTCACCTAAAATCTATATTTTTTTTCTTCATAAATAGATGAATGGATATGAGAATTAATACAAAAATGTGTAATTTCTCAAGAAACAATTGCCTAATATAAAAAGTAACTCAGGATTTGATAGAAAAAATGAATTGTGTGAAATTAACCCATTAGTGCCTAGCGTCCCTTTTTAGGGACGCTTCAAAAGGAGCATACAGCACTGTTTTTGACACCGGTAAAAAAGAAAAGCAATAATTATTTTATTTAAATGATGCATTTTCGTGATTAATGAACTAAACTTAAATCTTCTAAAAATAGTGGTGTCAACCAAATAAAATTTACGCAAAAGGTGCTGGGCACGAATGGGTTAAAATAAAGAAATTAAAAGATTGAAGTAATAATATGAACTATCGTAATTTTTATATTGACTTATCATTTTTGCATGTGCTGTCTGAAAATTGCAATATGAAATTCGTGCACTATGAAATGATATGATACAAATGAATGTTGAAAATATTCACTGTATATATTTATAGTAATTAATTGTGCATTTAAAATTTAATTAATGATAGTTAAGAAATTCAGTACATTTGAAATAATTTATGTGTGTAACATAAAATGAAAATTTATCATACTGAAGTATAAATATTAATATTTTGATGCAAAAATGAATAATGAATAATTATATTTGCAAATCATATATGAATAACACTTCACATGGTATTTTTTTTCTCAATATGTGTACATTTTGTGGTGAAATTGATTTAAAGATTGAAAGTAACTGAAGTAATTTGGTATTGAGTGTGTATATATATAAAAGGAATTAATACAAGTCAATAAATTTCAGTTACTTTTGTAAGTAAAAAAAAAGAGGAAGTTTCTTAAACCTTTTTTGCTCTTTACATTACAATGGCTAAACATATTTATATTGAAACTCAACCATTTAGTGGGGATCCTACACTTGTCACATTTTTTTCGAACAAATTAAGGAAGTAAGATCAATTTATAAATTGGCTGATAAAGAAACTATCGCTCCTTTCAAAAGTAAATTGGTAGGTCCAGCTTTGCAATTTTATCTTGAATCATGTTCCATTAAATGCAAAGACGATATAGACGCAAGTCAAAAAGAATTTGAAAAATTCTTTAAATCTAAAAATGTATCAACCAATCTTAACGAAATTAACATTGAGGAAAGTGAAACACTAAATAACTTTACATTCCGTATTGACAAAGCCTTGTGTCAGGAATATCCAAAATTGGATCAATTGGCAATAAGCGAACTAAAAAAAATCTGTTTGTTAACGCCTTACCAAAAAATATAAAAATCAAAATCTTAGAGCATGAATTTTCATCATTTGATGAAATTCTTGAAAAGGCTGAACAATTAAAAAAAATATTTGATGACAGTAAGTCACCAGTGGCAAAAATAGAGGAAAATTTTCACGTAGGATATGAAAACACTCCCAAAAGATCAAAATTCACTAGACAAAAGAACTCCCATCACAAAAAAGACTCCCAAAAATTCAAAAATAAAAATAAAAAGGATTCATATGAAAACATTAACACTAGAACCCAATGTTGTCAGTGGGTTACTTTTTAAAAATTCAGATTTCTTGATTGGCGCCACTTTTTTGAAAAAGGTAAATTACCTTTTGTTTCGCCTTAATTATCATGTCATTGAATAAGGTACATTTTATCATTTGTAAAAAGTGGTGCCTGTCAACAATCTGATTTTTAAAAAAGTAGCCCATCTGGCAACACTGCTAGAACAGCGGGGAAATTAATTCAAGTTTTATAAAAATATTTCTTACCGGAATTTTCACTTAAAACTGTTTAAATTATACATTGAAATTATTTTTTCTTAGCTAATTTTATAAAGAGTTTTCAGATTCGAATCAACATTTCGGCATATGATACGGGTCAAAATGACCCGTAGCCGCGGTTCTAGTGTTAAGAGCAATAAGCATAATTCTCACAAACCCAATCGTTATGTAAAAACATGTAACTCTTGTTCCAGGCGTGGTAACTTAATGCCTCAATGCTATGATTTTTTGGAATTAATTGGAAAAAGAGTCCCCAGACATAAACGTAATTATAATCAATCAGACGAAAGTCAGAAAAAAAATCCAAATTTCAAAGAAAATTTAAACGAGCAACGAGGTTGAATGTTTCTGGCGATTTGGCCTCCACTTCTCAACCAAAGCCAGAAATCTTAAAATTCTCCTCGGCAAAAAACAAGAATCTTTATGAATAAAAGCATAAATACGTCATTATCATTCACACCAATTAAACTTCTTTCTAAATCTACAGTGGACTCTAATAATGAAAGTTTTGTAGAAAAACAAGATGACTTTAATCATAGAATTTTTTCTGCTTTTGAAAATTCTGTCCAATTACCTTGCATTAGTATAAATTTTCATCAAATTTCACAAAATGCTTTGCTTGACACAGGTTCTAGTTTGTCACTTATAGACGAAGAATTTTTCCACTTCTTAAAACAACAAGTACCATACAAATTTCTTTCAAGAAAAGTGTCAATTAAAACTATAAATTCCATAGTTAAATTTTCTGGATGTATTCAAACTAATATGAGAATACATGGTATCCCTTTCTCCCATAATTTTTACATTACTCAAATAAATGATAATAGATTTGTAGTTATTCTTGGAATTGACTTTCTTTCAAAGTTTTCTATCACAATAGCTCCTAGTTTTAATGCTATTCTTTTCAAAGATAAAAAAATTCCATTTGTTAATGAAAATGAAGAAGGTAATCTCATAAATACAACTAATTCTTGGAAAAAAATTAACAAACTAATTTGATTTGGACATAACAGATTATCATAACATAATTCCTAATAATAATGAAGTGTGTCAATCTGATGTACCATATAATCAAATGTATTGTAATAATGTTCAAATGCAAAATGAAATATGTGTAAATGAATCTAATGATAGTCCCATGGTAAATACAAATGAATTTAAGTAACAACAATCTGTTGTGAATTCAGTAAAATCATCTAATTAAAATTGTATAAATTATGAAAAGTGGAATGTGATTCTGAATTCATGTACTACTACAATTAATCCAAAAGAATGTGTATATGTTAGAGTAAAATACAAAAAAATCCCTAATGAATTTTTTTCTGTTTACACTGTTAAGTTTCTGTTACACTTCTGTTCCTACTTATAATGACCATAACTTACATTTTGTTGATTCAATTCATTCGTTAGAACATATTCAACAAAACACGTTCCTTATTTTAATTGAAAACAATTATAATGAGGTTGTACACATCAACAAAAACAAAATTCTTGGTTACTATACCAATTTAACGCAAAATGACATCGAAGAGTACAAATTTGATTCTGAATTTTATGAACAGTGTAACTTAATTGTACCATCAGAAGAAGTAATAAAACTTAGGAAAGAACAATTGAAGAAATAGGACTTTAAACTATCCCCCTTTCCTTCTGATCAGAGAGACAATTTATTAGAAACACTTCTCCAAAATTCACAAGTATTTTCGAAGAATTTGGAAACTCTTGGTCATACAGAGTTAGTGACTCCTGAAATAAAATTTTTAAATTCTCATCCCATTAAAGCTTTGCCTTTTCCAGTCCCACAAGCATTAGAAGCTGAGACAAAATCTCAGTTATCAGAAATGATAAATGCCAACAATATTAATTGTAGCAATTCTTCTTGGGCTTGTCCAATGCTACTGGTTAAAAAAAAGAACAGATCCTAGTAAAAAACAACAATATAGGTTTGCCTTAGATTTAAGATTATTTAATGCAATTATCATTTCTGCTTCTTATTCTTTGCCTAAAATTAATAACAGATTTCTCAACTGTCAAAATATAAATTTTTCTCAATATTAGATATGCCAAATGCATACTGGCAAGTAGCCTTACCTAAAGAATTTCAAGACAAACTGTTTTTTATCACACCGTGGGCTACCTTCACCTATAACAGGCACGTTTTTGGCTTAACCCATTAGTGCCTAGCGTCCCTTTTTAATGACGCTTCAAAAGGTGCATTCAGCACTGATTTTGACACCGGTAAAAAAGAAAAGCAATAATTATTTTATTTAAATGATGCATTTTCGTGATTAATGAACTAAACTTAAATCTTCTAAAAATAGTGGTGCCAACCAAATAAAATTTACGCAAAAGATGGGTCCGAATATCAGCAATTCTGATGCAATTTAATGGTGATAAGCTATATCCCATTTCCTACTTCTCAAAATCCTTAACACACCCTGAAAAAAGGTATCTAGCGTTAAAACTAAAGTTGTATGCTATTTTTAAAGGCATAACTGTATTTAAGCACCATGTTTACAACAGAGAGTTTTTTGTCTTATCAGACTCTAAGCCTCTTGAAAAGTACAAAAAGTCAACTTCACCCACTGATATTATCACATGATGGCTTATGAAATTGTCAGAGTACCAATATAAATTCGAACATCTCCCTGGTAAATTAAACATATTAGCTGATTACCTTAGCAGATTACAAGAAGATCCACCACATCAAGACTTGTCTACTAACCCTGAACTGGTAGAATCTGAAGACATTCTTCCAATTTCTAACAACAAACTTGACTTAGATAAAAATTTACCACCTATGTTACAATCAAAAATTGTAAATGAAGAAAACCCGTTAAATTCTGATGCTGTAAATTCAGAAATTAATAATTACCAGCTTGAAGAAATTAACAACATTAATAGTGATGATTGCATTTCTGATATTTCTGATCAAACTTTGAGAGAGAAACAAAATAAAAATAAAATATTAAAAGAAATTATTAAGGAAATAAAAGAAAATAGAATCCAAAAAAAAAAAAAAGCTTACTACATAAATCCTAAAAAATAATTTGCTGTGTTTCAATAGAGCCTCTCATAATTTAGAAAATGCTTTACATAGGGCTGTAGTTCCTACATCAGTTATTCCTAAAGTGATAAAGATTGCACATATCACTCATACAGTTCAAAACAAAACCTTGCATAACATTCGAAAAAGATTCACGTGGAAAAACATGATTGTTGATGTCATAAATTTCGTAAACAGTTGTGAGACATGTAAAAAGTTAAAAAATCAAAATCCCCCTAAAACTCCATATTTACCTGCTCCTGTACCTACTGATCCAGCAGAGAAAGTCTCCATGGACTTACTTGGTCCTTTAAAAAATCATTCATTTATCTTAACGGTTATAGACCACTTTTCTCGACATCTTGAATTATATAATTTAAATCAAATTACAGCATCCGCTGTAACCAAAGCTTTTCTTTCTTACATCTCCACTCATGGAAAACCAAAGATTGTCCTCAAAGACAAAGGTTCTCAATTCACAAGTGACTTATTCCATACTGTTTGTAAACGTATAAAGATTTATGTCAAGCATATCACTATTTGTAATCCACAAGCTAATGGATTGAGTGAACGAATAAATACCCAGATAAAAACCGCCATAAATACAATGTTAACTGAAAGTTATGATGTGTGCACGGCTATGAAAATTCATCAATCAATTTATAACTCAACTACTCACCCTGCAACTCAATTCACTCCAAACTTTGTCCATTTTCTCAAGAACTTAATGACATCTACTCAAACTACAAAAATTATCCTGAATGGAAGATTTTAGACACTGCACATGATATTTTCGAGTTAACTAAAGTCTTAGATAAGATTATACCGCAACGTTTCTATATAATAAGAAACAAAGACAACAAGTGTACAAAAAAGCTCGTGAAACAAGGTCTTTTCAAAAATTATAAGTAAATGACAAGGTATTAGTGAAGTTCCCCAAAGTTTTCAAACAAGAAAATCAAGGTCCTTTCATTGTACAAAAAATTATTTCTCCTGCTTTTGTACAAATCAAATCAATAGACAATGAGGATGCTTCACCGTTCTACATCCATCAAAATAAAGTCATTCGTTTAGATGAGAGGAAAGAACACTTAATCCAACAATCTCCCACCATTGCACCTAGTACAAGTACTGCAAACGCCAATGATTCTGTGAACAATACCTTCCCTGAAAATTGTCCGCAAAGAAAAAGAGTTCTCAGACTAACTCGCAATAAAAAAAAGATTGATCCGAATTTTGAATACTGCTAATATTTTCTCCATTGTCAGCTACATCAGCTTCATTAGCTCTGTTTTTTCCGGATCCAGATGAATGGCGCCCCACCTGAGTTTGGATTTGATACGAGTTTTCCCCCATGTAGTTCCCTGGTGTCGACGTTCTGCTGGCAGACTGATTTATCTACCCCTGTTGACCTCCTGTGGAATGATGGACTTGCTGTGGAAGACAATCATGCAACTCATAAAGTCTGTTTAAGATAAGTTTCCTTTATGTTAATGTTGACATAAGCTAAATTGTTGTCAATAATTTAAATGTTTGCATTGTCTATTATTCTCAAATTATTCACTTAAATATGTTATGTAATTTATCATCATGTCTCTTATCAATCTTTATTATTCTCAGCTATATCAGGCATTTAAAGTCTTTCTTCTATGTTTTCAAAAAAAAATGTTCTGAGAAAAAGATATTTTGAGCTTTTTTATATTATACCAATTTGTGACAACTTCAGTTTCTGGATACTTTAGATTTTGACTTTTCTAAATATTTTTTGGATGCTGTGTAAAAACCCATCACATCTTTTTTTACGGCTATACATTTTCTTCCCTTTAAAATTGTGTTGCAGTTCTAAATTAATGCCCTGTATGCTTCACATGTCACTGTACCAGAGACCACCCTTCTTTTTGTTGGTCTTTACCAACAATCCTCTTCAAAACAATTTTTACTGGAAGTCGACTCGACTCCTAATAAACCTATTAAATAACTCGGCTAATAAACCAAATGTGGAGGGGTAGGAGTTGTTTAGTTCATTCTGAATAAGTCCTTTCACATCCCTTTCCCCCCTAGGACTGACAAGGAAGGTCTCCATTGGGGGCATACTCAGAATTTTTTGAAAAAAAAATACGAATTAAACTACTCATGTAGTTAATAAAGGATCAGTGAAAATTAGCGGCGGAATTACATTATTAGATATGTAAAAAAAATAAAATAGTTTGGAATAATTGGCGTGAAAAGCCGAAAGCGACGCGGGATTTGGCGAGCAGTGCATTTCCTCGCCAAAAGCAGACGATTTTAATGAATCTGAAAATTTATTTTAATTGTCTTCACTGTTAAAAAGCTGCAGCATTTACTGCAACATCACTCCACTTCTTTTATAGAATATCTCTCTTCTGACCAATGAGAATGCTCCATAGCACGGTGAATTGATCGTGTCATACACTGTTAAAAATCTGCTGCATTTTGTTGCAACGCACTCCACCGCTTGTATATAATATCTCTATTCCAACCAATAAGAAAGCTCCATTTCACGGCCAAGTAACCGTTTTCTATACAAGCAAGGGAGTGCGTTGCAACAAAATGCAGCAGATTTTTAACAGAGTATTTTTCAATTTGGAACAATTTTAATCAATTTAAATTGTGTTTTAAATGATAAAATATATTAATTTCATTTTGTTATAAGGACATATAAACGTATATGACAAAATTACATTTAAAGTAAACTAAAAATGCAAAACTAAAATTACTTAATTATTACTAAAATTACGTATTTAAATAAATTGAAAATAGAAAGTTTTTTCTTTAAAAAGTATTCGAAGCGTAAAGCGTATTTTTCAAAATTTCGTTTTTTCGCCAACCGGAGCTAAATCGCCAAATAAACGAAATTTTTATTATTTTTTTACGGACGTTATAAGGAGGTTCCGCCGAAATTTTTTTTATAAACATATATAACTATATGAGAAGAACATTCTGTAATTTTTTCAGATTTTTCTGAGTATGCCCGTATGGAGACCTTCCTTGTGAGACCTTAAGTCAAAGTCCGTCCTCTTCAATTTTTTTTTTTTTTTATCATTCTGAAAGTTTCGGGTATGTGAGAGTGTCTATGACCGGATGGGCAGACAATACTCCTCATTTCCCGTGCGGATGCACTAAACCAATTTTTCAAATCTTTTTCATATGTGTTAAGTTTTATGTGTGTAACATAAAGTATATACAAAATGATATTTTAAGCAGATTTTTTGTTATCAACTCATAGATGAAATTTTGTCTGCGCATCCAATCACACATAGTACAAAAAGAGTATAAATATCATTTTGTATATACTTTATGTAAAAAAAAATGTTCATTTTAATGTAAAAATTAATCTGTATTTTGCTGTTTCATTACATATAAAGTTCTCAATTCTCAGTTCTGAAACTTAAAATATAAGTTATAAGAGACCATATAAGCCATTGGACCATGGGGAAACGAAACCTGCAATAAAAAAATTAGTTCAAATTTCGACCACCAGGGGTAAAAAGGGCGCTTTAAAACTACAAATCTCAAACTGGAAACAGAAATCTTTCAAATTTTGACCGCTAGATGACGGTTTTCACCTGCGAGAAACGACTTTATGCAAATTTGAAGCGTTTTAAAAATCCAGTACTCTCTGATGTACATTCATTCTGCATCTTGCCGTTAGAAAAGAAGGAACGAGCGTTACTGGTAAAGTTGGTTTATCAGAACGGCAGTAATTTGTCAATTGCACTGCGAGAATACCGACGCTTTAAAAGGCTTACGAAAAGAACCAATGACGAGACAAGTCTTGAAAAAGATGTTTAAATTTGAAAAGACTGGGGAGTTGGGTGTGCAGCAAGGAACAGAACGGAAAAGAATTTCAAATGAAACTGCCGAAGAAGTTGCTCTTGCTGTGGTCGAAAGAGCATCGGATTCCCAATATTCTTCGACAAGTGCTCGAGCTTTGTCACGTGATTTCTTTCTCCCGTGGTCTACAGTACGGAAGGTTCTGCAATCCATTATAAAGTGGTATCCATACAAAATTCACGTTGTGCAAGCGCTGAAACATGCAGACCCGGACGCACGAACTCAATTTGCGAGGTTGTTTTTCGATAGACTAGCCGTTGATAATGCATGGCCGTGGAACATTTTATGATCGGACGAGGCCCATTTTACCCTAGATGGAGCATGGAATACTCAGAACTGTCGTGTATGGGATGCTGCAATTCCTAGTGTTTTTCATAAATAGTCTTTACATCCTACTTACGTAACTGTTTGGTTCGGCTTTACGGCTGATTTTATTCTTAGTCCCTATTTTTTGAGGAGAACACTTCTCGGGGTCCTAAAAGGTGTTCCATTACGGGTATCCATTTTTGCAATCTCCTTCAGCAGCAGGTCATTCCATCTTTACAAGAGCAGGAGTGTTTAGAGACTGCCGTATTCATGCAGGACGGTGCCCCTCCTCATATAGACCGAGCAGTGACAGCATTACTTCGTGCCCAGTTTGGAGATGATCGGGTAATTTCCAGAAATTTTCTGACAACCTGGTCTCCTCGTTCCCTGGACTTGAATCCCTGTGACTTCTGGTTGTGGGGATGCCTGAAAGATCGTGAATATGGAGGAAGCATAGTGACATTATCTGATTTAAAAGCAAGCATAACACGTCATGTGTCTACAATTGATCGAGAAACCCTTCGCGCTACTGTTGAACACACGATAATGCGTTTTGAAGATGTGCTTGGTGCAAATGAAATGCACATTGAACATCTCCTGTAAATAAAAAAAAGAGATCTCCTGTAAATAAACTAGTTGGATGAGCCAATCCCAAAACTTTCTTCTATCTCATACATACATTTTAATATAAAAAAAATAGTTACCCATTTTAATGCTTTAATAATTTTAATTCAATACCTTACCAACTTTGATTTTCATCTTAAATTTATGCTTCAATCAATTAATCGGAGTAAAAATGAATTTCCGTCTCTGTACGAGCCGATGAACAATAGAATGATAAGCAGATTTTTTTTCAAATTCAGGGAGGATCTACTTGCCTTACCAAAAAATAATCATATACAAAATGTTTAGTTCAGTTCTAAAACTAACTTCATGCAATACACTTTTATGTGGTGCAATATTGAAAATGGCATAAAATTCGGTATTGCAGTACCTCCTTCCGGCGGATTTTTTTCAGATTCAGGGCGATCCAACTAGCCATAGCCATACACTTACACAAAAAATTTCGTTCAATTCGATGCATAACTTCATGTACTTTTGATCGGTACAATATTGAAAATGGCACAAAAATCGTGATTGCAGCGCTCCCTTCCAGCGGATTTTTTTCAAATTCAGGGAGGACCAACTAGCCATAGTCATACACATACACAAGAAATTTGGTTCAATTCGATGCATAACTTCATATAATTTTGGTCGGTACAATATTGAACATGGCACAAAAATGGCGATTGCAGCGCCCCCTTCCGGCGGATTTTTTTCAAATTCAGGGAGGACCAATTAGCCATAGTCATACACATACACAAAAACTTTGGTTCAATTCGATGCATAACTTCATATACTTTTGGTCGGTACAATATTGAAAATGGCACAAAAATCGCAATTGCAGCGCCCCCTTCAGGCGGAATATTTCAAAACTGAAGGAGGACCTGCTTGCCACAGCCAAAAACATTCACAAAAAAATTGGTTCAATTCTATGTATAGCTTCATACACTTTTTTATTGTAGAATGGCGACATACAGACACACAGACACACAGGCACACGGACACACAGACACACAGACACACGGACAGACAGACATTTTCTAAAAACATGTTTTTTGGAATCTCTGATCCCTAAAACGTGTAAATCCGTCGAAAACCGGAAGTCGAAAAAAATTTGGATTACAATACTTTCTTCTATTGAAGATAGAAGAAAGTAAAAAAGAGATTTCTGTTTCCAGTTTGAGATTTATGGTCTTAAAGTGCCTTTTTTCCACCTGGTGGTCGAAATTTGAATTAATTTTTTTATTGCAGATTTCGTTTCCCCATGGTCCATATAATTTATATTCCAAGTTTCATCGATAACGGTCAACCACGGCGAACTCTACGTATGTCCAAACAGGGTAACTTTAATTATGACCACCCTGTATATTGTACAAAGATATCTTTCTGTACTAAATGTAGTTAAAATGTATGAGAAAAAAAAACTTTTAAGCTATTTTAGTTCATACTACGTATTCCTTATAAATTCTTTTCTGTAAACCTGTATCTGATTTTTAACATTTGTATATATAACGTAATATGCAAAAGTTTTGTTAAAAGCTTATATCAAAAGTAAAAATGAACTTTCAACAATCATCGCTTTACAGTACTTCAGATAGAGTATCGCATCTGAAATTTTTATTCATTTTTTAAAAAGGAATAATCAGTGTATTGCTGACGTATGATAATATTATGCTTAATTTTTGTAAGAGTTTATTTAAATATTTATTTTATTACAAAATTCACTTAATCAACATAATAAAAAGTAAACTTTTTTACTAAAAGTAAAATGGACTACAAGAACTACTGCAAAGTGAAAAATTTTTTTTTACACAATAGCCAATAGGAAATTAAATTAAGAGTATTTAGCATGCGTATTTTTAAATTTATGTGCATTAATTAGATTTTTTAACCAGCCAGCAAAGGTAAGTTAAGTACAGTTATTCAGTTGACACACTATAACCTCGTTTATCCGAATCCGGATTATCCAAAAATCGGCTTAACCGAATGACCTTAAAAATCCTTAATGTTCATATTAAATGTGAATTTTTTTTATCAACACTATTTTTACCGATGTCGAATGGCAACTTACAACACATTTGATTTATGATTATTATTTTATTTGTAATTTTTAAGTCAAAACAATTCCAAATAATTTTTAATGAATTTAAATTTCTTTTAATACTTATTATCTTTAAAAATTGAAGCAAAATAAGCGAAAATCAGACCTTTCAATGGTGTTATTGAGCACTGGTAGAAAGAGTGTTAAAAAAACCATGTTCTTTATAAAATAAATAAACAGAATCAACTTACTTATTTTTTCCATTGCGTAATTTTGAGCAATTTATTATATAGACATGTACGATACTTATTTATTTTGCAAAATGTGTTGTAATTAGCTTTCTATTGTTGTTGTTTTACTACTTTGCATCGTATCAATACAGCTTTATCACGCCAACTATTAAATGACAACATGTTTGATGCGGTTGCATTTTCTTGTACTTCAAGAATCCTTGTTTATTCCCACCAGTAAAATTGTACTGTAAAATTTGCCTTATCTAATCGGAGTATTGTCTCGATTTAATAAGGCATAGATTTCTGTTTATAAAAACCGGTGAAAGAACATTAAAAATTTCATAAAAGACTCCCGTCCCGAAGGGATTAATAATCTTATACAATACATGAAAACTGTCATCTAAAGTCCGATGTGATATTTTATTTTGTATTCCCTTTTCTTGACAGAAAATAAACAATCCCTTCGGAAGCGCACCCGATAAAATAAGATTCTTCCCTACTTCAGTCGTGGTCGGCTGCGTGTACTAGAAGTCGCATCATACAGGGAAGATTTTATTGTTCCTACTTCTGTTTTGAAAATACAGTCTGTATCGGTTATATGGTCACGTCAGCGGCCCAGAAAAATTAGACCATATAAGCGGGTAATAAGAAAATCATTTTAATTCCAAATGATAAAAGACATATCAAACACAGCAATTTTTAAATTTCCTATATAATTATTTAACCCTTTCAGGGGCAAGCAATTAGGTTTCTATAATGTTGAACTTACATCGGAAATTTCGAAAGAAACGTGTTTCCATATAAAGAAAAGGTATTTTTCCCGAACCCCTTTTTTCACAAGATTTAAAATAAAACTTAATAAAAAAAATCTGGTTCAAGTCATGATTAAAAATATCTCCCATCAAGGGGTTAAACCTAAGAAAAAAATGTTTCTCCCATTTTATTCAAAATAACTAAAAATTCAAGACTTTTTTTTTTTTATAAATTTGTAACTTTTATCGAAATAAAATCACAGTTTTATATTAAACTCATGAAAATTATAAAAATGCATTCTTCTCGAAAGAAAAAATTCTAAATTTCTAAAATTCCTTCCCTTAAAAGTTTAAAATATAAAAACGCATTGAAAAAAGACTCTGAAAATGCCGTCATAACACTGAAAAAAATGCATACATTCATTCCTTAAATTTTTCATTGTCTTTTGCTCATGGAATGTTCTAATCACAGAGGCGTGATTTTATAAGGAGAATACAGAAGAGCTTTATATAAAGCGAAATTTACTATTGAAATATTCTGATGTGATTTGAGATTCTCTTAATTACGAAATCTCTACCATGGGATAAGAAGGTGTAAAATATATTGTAATGAAGTTCGCTATACCACGTTTCACAAAATAGATAAGCAAATGAAGAAAATCATGGGTTATTACAAAAGTTTTAGCGAGAAAGACAGACCGCAGAACACTTGGAAAACAAAGATATCTTTATTTGGTTTATTATTATTGCAGGTTAGCTCTAGTATTTATGATTTCCGCGCAAATCAATTTTGTATACTAAAAAAGGAAGCTGATATAAAAATATAAAAAAATCTATATTTTAATTCACACCAGAAAAAATACTGTGTAATTGTAAAAAATATTAAGTATTTGTCACTGATGTACATTCCCACATGTAACGTGCTGGTTCGATCGTGAAATCTTGCTGCTTTCAGTGAGAGCAAGTTAGAAAAAAAAAAGAACTTCATTTTAGGTATGAGGGGCGGTGGTGTATCTATAAAACTACTTAATTTAAATTTCTCCAAGTCACATTGGCACCAGTATTTTCGTATACAAAAAGACTCCCGTTTATTGTGTGGGTGAGGTACAGCTTTTTCTTATTTAAAAATAAAGATGTAATCAAATTCCGGTGTCAACCATTAATTTCAACACTTAAGTAATGAAAATCCTTTGCGCATCAAAGGGTTAAAATATTCCTCTCCGCATCAGCCGCATCTGGATTCTTATTTAAATAAATAAAATAAATAGTTGGATTCAGTTTTAAAATAATTTAATGCAGCCATTCTCAACCTGCGGCTCGAGGCATAGAATCCTTAATCCATATTTTTACAATGCATGTGTATTTGAAAGTTAATTTAATTTTTAAATAAACGAAATAAATATATTAGTGAATTAGTTGAAGCAAATGAATTGATTTTTCTTATAAACTTAAGAATCAGTAAATACTTTATAAAATAGTTTTATTTTCAGAACATGCGTTCAATCAATAAAATTTTCTCATTATGAATTGTAATGTAATTACATACGTTGCGTTGATTTATAAAATAAATATTTATATTTTCGACATGGGAACACTCATTTTTTTAATAAATCGTAAATCAGTAATTAATAACTTTTAATTATAATAAGAATTCCTTTTAATTTAAAAATAAAATAAAAATCTTAATATATTTAATTTTAGTATTTAATTTTTTTAATGTGGGATATTCCTGAATCTTTCTTATAAAAAGAATATAGCATAATATAGCATACATTTTTAATGATTATGTATGTTTTAATATAGCATACATTTTTAATGATTATGTAGAATTTTTATTTGTTAACTTATCAATGATTTTATCTAAAAATAAAATTGAAAAATTAATTTACCCCCCCCCTTTTTTTTAATTTGGTAAATAATTTTTTAAGAGTATGTAGTAATTTTTGGTGATTAATTTTTAAAAAATCTTTCTTTAAAATTTTAAATATAAAAAATGATTAGATTTTTTTTTATATTTTTATAGCTTGTTAAAAATTTTTTAAATCATTTTAATAATTCAATATTTATTTTAAATAAGAAACGTAGATATGTTTTTAAAATAAATATATAATTAGAAAATAAGTTCAATTAACTTATGAAACATTTCTTTTCTTTCTACAACTAAGTTTAGATCGAATAATAATTTTAAAGAGCTATTCAAAAAATTATTTGATGATTCAAATATTTGTATGTTCATTTCAAAATGAAGTAATTGTAATTTAATTGCAAGTCCTTTTAATTTATGAAGATGGAAAGGGATGGAGGCAAGAATCAGAGGAAACAAACTGGCCCTCCTTGGATTTTAAAAAATGTTATTTTCTATTTTTTTCAAAAAGATAATGTAAAGTTTTCAAGTAACTTAAAAAGAAAAGATATAAGAATTTTTCAGTTAAGGGAAGGGGGTAGACTCATTGCCCCCCTCTCTGGATTTTAAAACTCAATTGGTAATTTTTTCTCCAATTTACAAAAGCATAATAAAATTTATTCTTTTAGAGTAATTTAAAATAAAGAAACGAAGAATTTTCCGTTATGTGAGGAGTGCATAGATGAGCCATTTTCCCTCCCTCGATTTTGAAATTTAACTAATTTTTTTCTCCGATTTCTGAAAACATACTGAATTTTAATCTTTTTTTTCTTAGCTTAAAATATAAGAGGAACTAAGAAACTTTTCTGTTAGGGGGAGAAAGATAGAAGAAAGCTTTTGCCCCTCCCTAAATAGAAAAAAAAATATTTTCTTCTATTTTCAAAAGCATAGTAAAATGTATAATTTTCAAGTAATTTAGAATAAAAAGTAAGAAGAAATTTCCCATTAAGGGGCTGCTGAGTGAAAGGCCAATTGTTCCTCATAACATTTGAAACTTAATATATTTTTTCTCTGATTTTGATAAACATAGCATTGTATATTCGTTCAGAGTAACTTAAAATGAAGGAACTAAGAAATTTCCTTCATAGGCAGGGGGCATAGGTAGTCAATACCCCTAACTGGATTTTGAAATTAACTTAGTGAAATTGAATTTTTTTCTCTTAGCTTAAAATAATAAAGGAACTAAGACATTTAAGTGATGGGGAAGGAAGCATAGATAGGTACAACCATGCCTGAATTTAAAAAAAAAAGGATTTTAACATATTAAAACTTGTAATTTCCAAGTAACAAAATAAAGTAAGAACTAATAAATTTGTCACTAAGGAAATGAGTGGATGGGATGGGAAATTCCTAATTCGATTTTAAAGTATAATTGAAATTATTTTTCTCCGATTAAAGTCTGAATTTATTGGACAATAACTACAGTTATAGTAGGATATAGGTATTTCTAAATTAATGGTTGGATAATAACTTCAAATTCACTGCAGTGAGTCTACGGTTATAGTCTTATATATTTTTTAATTTTTGATTATAGAATGGCTTTATAAAAACTACAGTGTTTTTAAAGTTAAAAGCTCACAGAATGTTTAAAATAAATTACTGTAAAATCACCTCCAATTAACTACAAAATAACTGAAGTGAGTTTATGTTGAGAGTGCACTACAGAAAGTCCACAGTTAACTTTAGAAAAACCTCAAAAACACTTTACTTCAAATAAAAAATCTGCAGTTCATTTTTAGCTGGGTCCTTTTTTGCATAAAATGATTCAGTGGACCAAAATAAGCTAGCAATTCAAAAGATTATACACCTTGCTATAGAAAGATGGGTGCTTTTCTGTGGTTTTCTTAGAAGATGGTGCGAATCGATCTTTAGAAAGTAAACTTCGTGCCCACCAATATAAACAGCTACAAAAATGTAACTTGGTGATTTTTTATACTTGGTTCTATATGGATTAACATTGGATTATATAATATAACCAAGCCTCGTTAACATGAACACGCTTAAGGTGAATTAGTACTTTTAACATGAATTGTTTTCACAGTCTCCTATAAAAACGAATACGAAGATTTGATACTGATAACATGAATTGTTTTCAGTCTCCTATAAAAATGAATACAAAGATTTGATACTGATAACATGAATTACTGTTAACATGAACAAAATTTTGATTCTCCTTGAGATTCATGTTAACGAGGTTAGACTGAATAGTTTTTATATACAAATTACTTATCTTTGTTTACAAAAGTAGACAAATGACTTCTTCATATTCATTAAACTGTATAAATGTTGCAAAATATTGCCTGCTTATAGGGAAACAGTAAATGGATTGACAGAAAATAGGTTACCATATTCAGAGCTGTCAAGTCTCCGGCTGTTTTTCTATACCAATATTTTAATACAGAAAATGTTGTTTTATTGAATTAGAACATTTCAGCGATTTAAAAGAACCATATTTTATCTCGGATAATACCGGTGCACAAAAAGCTGGAGACTTGGCAACTCTGCATATTGATTTCTCTCGGCAAGTATATTTTTTCGATCCGCGAAGTTCCATAGACAGTAAAAGTAAACACAATTATGTGTTTTATTTTGTTTCACGAAATTCCTTTAAATGAAACATGCAATGAATGTTGAAAGGGACATCAAAATGTACAAAAGAGAGAAACATGTTCACATTAAGAAGCCATTCTTAGTACTTATTCTTGTTTTTTAAACTTTTTTAATGTTGAACTATAAAAAAAATAAGTATATACTATTTACTGAATTCGATGAGATCATTTCATTTTTGTGCAATCACTGGACAAAAACTACAGGGCTTATCAGCTTTTGTATATTATTCAACTAATATTTCATCAAGCAATTTTTGAATGGAAATAACTAATGTAAATATCACATTACATTCAAAGAATGTTTTATTTTTTTAGATGCAACTATAATAATAACAAAAATGTGAAATTGGATGAAAAATTATTTGCTGATTTTATTCTTTAGAGCAACGATCATTGTTAAATTACAGCTAGATCTTTTTACACTGTTCAGACTGAACTGTCTTACATACTGACATCGGGGAGAGGAGTGCTAGAAACAAATTATATCTGACAAGAATCCAATAACACCATTTTGAATGAACGCAAAACCAAACAAAATAATCCGATATAACTTGACCCTCGAATAAACTCTATTCAAACTTCCCAAACTTCAAAACAAAAGCAGAAATATTACCTAAAGCAAGAAATGAATAAAAATGGATTATTTAATTGGTGGATGATGTCCACCAATGATGACATCATTGGTGGGTGTCATCATTCCACATCATATTGAATGATGTTCCACATCATTCACTATGATGTGGAATTATTCACAATTAATCAATTCACAGTATCAAATATCAAGTTTGTCTCATATAAAGAAAAAGAAAATTGGTAGTTTCATAAGTAGTTTCATAATTCATAATGTAGGTTTGAATAAAATAATGTTCTTCTTTTTTTTTCCTTTTTTAAAAAATGGTATACATAAAAAAGATTATTATAAAAACTTTAATACTGCAAAAGATAAAGTTTTTCAAATCCAAACCAACCACGAAATTTAATTGACTTCAATCTACAGCAAAGATTTATGTTTGGGTAAAATTCAATTATCTGTCAAAATGCAATATTTTTTAAAGTTTTGTTTCTTGTTTATTATGCAGAAAATTTATAAAGTAAAATATTATACTTATCAGTCGATTTCAATATTTATTTAATATTTTATTTGAATAAAACTATCTGAATATAGCAATAACCCTACTTTTTACATTTTATTTCAAACAGAGATGATAATAACTTCTTTTTATTATCTGTTCGATTACCATGCGCATATTTTAATAACATAAATTTAAGTCAATTCTTAAAAGTTTAAAATAATAAAATTTTGGAATAAAAAGAATGTGAAATACTTTTTTCTTTTTATATAAATCACTGAAGGAAAAAAAGACTTTCACTCAATTTTCATTTTCACATCACTTTAAAATTCTTCTTTTTTGCATATTTTTCTCGAGCAGAAGACGTTTATACCATATGACACTGTCACCAACAATTTATATCAAATGTGACTTATATGACAAATAAATTTCATAGATAAAGGTTTTCGAATAACTCTGACCTAAAAAAAATGTCAATTTTTTGGCAGATTTAATTGCATGGAGGCATTTGTTTATGCTGTACGATTAACTTTTCTCATCACAGCCCAAGAAATCTAATGAGGGCAAATTCATTTATTTTTCATGCTCTGTTTTTCATGCATGAGAGCATGAAAAAGCTCGGAGTATGAGAATTTGTTAGATTATGACTAATTACTAATTAATGACTGTTAGTTAAATATTGACTTGACTTCTGTTGACAGAGTAGAAAATGAGAATATAAGTAGAAACGGTTTAATATTTATTATTTTAAATTCGCTTTTTTATGAACATCCAGTGTTTATCATGAAAATGCACACTCACAGGATAACTGCAATTTATGTTTTGTTGCTAAACTAGAAACAGTGAGTACATAATATTTCAGTCCTGCAGTTTTGTTCTCCTGGCGTTTCGGTTCAGAGGCCAGTTCGGTTTTTGGCTAGTTCGGTTTTTGGCCATTTCAGTCATTAGCCATTTTTTTCGCTTGCCATTTCGGTTTCCACCAACTTATGATTGCCATAACGCTGTGGGTTCAACATTATTTGGATTTTTGGATTATTTTTTATTTCTTTATCACCTATATATATATATATATTTCTCTCTATATATGTGCATATATATAAAGAACTAAATATAAGAGTAACTTTCAACTTACTCGTGATAATGAAATCACAGCTAGCTGAAACTTTGATTAAACAATGTGACATAATTTTACCAGGGCTATTGGCTTTTCATGATTATTTATGTATTGTGTGGCAGCTGAATACTTGCTTATTTCCAGTGTCACATTTCTAATGTTAATTTAAAATATAAAAGCCTGTGAAGCTCTTTTTTTTTATCTTGATGCCACAATTATTTTGTTATTTTTTGCTCATTCTAATAATATTTTAATTTAAATTTTGAAAGCGTTTGTTTGATGTTAAAATAAAGACAAATGATAAAATGATGTTGTATATGTGTGGATTAAAATTTAAAAAGTAGCACAGTCAATGTTTTATATATTAAAACACTTAACATAATAATTACAAAGTTTGAGACTTTCGTCAAAGGTCATTTTCCTATAAAATTAGCATTATTTCTTTAATGTTTGAAAAATTCAAAAGCCATGATAATTTTTGTCATAAAGTTCTAAGTTGAAAGATGTGTCACATGTAAAATAAAAGTGATTTTTTTAAGAATTCAAAATAAGATGAATATGGCGTTATGGTGGAATGACGTTTTAAAACATTTGTTTGTAAAACGGAGCGCATCAATATGAGATTTTACTGAAAACAGGTGACGTCTTATTTAAAAAACAAATATTTTAAATAATATTTATCGATATTGATTTTAAAACACGATATTGAATTATTTGCATACAAATGAGAGAGTATAGTTGCAATTGATTGTTGTTCATTTTGTGATATATTTGTATTTTTCTTGTATTTTTTTTTTTGATTGATGAAGTTTTAATTTCTTTATGAAATATTAGCCAAAAGAAGTGCTGTACAATTTATATTGTTTAGAGATTGTGTAAAATTGAAATTGTCCGATCTTTATATGTTAACACTTTCGGCACGGGCAAAATCTCTTAGTAAAAGGAGAAATTATCTAACCAGAATTTAAAAACGGATTTTTTACATACTTTGAAAGCCTTACTTTAAGGTTTTATTATAAAGGCAAAATGTTACTAAAATATCATTAGTACCGTTTGTATGTTTGGAATTTAAATTAGGTATACCAGACCAGGCACTGTTTCCCGGAAAATGTTAATAAATTTGCCAAAGCATAAGTGTAGGTTCTATTCACAAGGCACTTAGCAACAGCAACGGCAATGAACTTTGTACTGCTGAGTAAGCACCTAGAGGCTCGTGATGAGGATCCTAGCATCGCGACTAACGGTAAATTGTGATGATGTAAGTAGGTTTTTAGGAAAGAGAGGACAGATGCGAACAGGAGTTCGGCTGCAGAGGGTGTGTCCAAAGCCGACCACATCTCAGAAGAATAGGGTCGGACGGACCTGCAAAAGACGTTTCGGTATTCGGTATTCGGATTCAGAGATTGCTGAGGGACAGACGGTCTCTCATTTTATATAAGACTATGCCAACCACATCCTGCAAATATGTAAATAAGTGTGCTATATCAATGTATATATCGATTCATGTTAGCCAAGAAAAATTATACATTAAAGATTTCTCGTCAAAGAAGTCACCTGGATTTGTTCTTGAATCCTAGACAAACAACCAAGCCACTGTATACCTTTTACTACATAAGTATCGGATTAGGAATCGCTGTTAGGAAGAAGTGTTCAAAATCCTTCACCCTTTAAATTTCCTAGGAATATTCTTCATGAAACTGACACTTTTTCTTAAAAATGCTCCTTTTTTTATTCTAAATCATATTCAAAACTAATTTGTATGTGCCAAGTGTTGTGTTTTCCCTTTTTAACGCTAATAAAGCTTGAACTTTAATATGATTTTATTTTCTAATTAACTCGAAGCCTTGGGACTATTAAGATAGAGAACTGACATATCCTGAAATTACTGAAGCTTCAATTGCAACTTTTTTCACAGGGTTTCATTATTACCCAGTCAAACTTCCACCAATAAATTTATGTAGAAGATTTTTCTTTATATAAATGCTTCATTAATGGAAAATGTCGATTAAAAAGGCAAAAACAGAATTCGTTTTTATTGGAGGTATTTTAATTTGCTGGTAATAGTTCCTCCACGTTTTGACAATTAAAGACATTTTTCTGTCAATATCAGTGAAAAGATTACAATACCTAGGTAAACTGACACCAGTAAAAATATGTTTGGAAAGGAAAACCCTCCAATAAGGTGCTAAAATAAGGCATTATCTATGCAAGTTTCTAGTGGAACTTTTTACTGACGGTTACCAGAACCTTATGATATGGTCAAAAGAAACAGCTGTCATCTTGTAGCAGTTACTTCATTAGCAACTGATAGACTTTGTCTATAGGTCCTCCTTCTTTTTATTCATAACTCCATAACATCACTGTAATAAGATCATTGAATTCTCTGTATCTTTTGTTATTACATACTCATCATACGTAGTATAGGGTAAATCTTACAATTGTTTTGTAACTCGAAAAAAACAATTTGACGGATTTACACATTTCAGATACTGGAGATTTCGAAAAACATATTTTTAGAAAAAATTTTTGCCGTCCGTCCGTCTGTCTATCTGTCTATCTGTAAACGCTCTATATCCCTAACAAACTGATATAGAGACTTGAAATTTTGTATGTACTTAGTGTGTAAGAATGGGACGAAGCCTATTTAATATCAGTAACCTCGATTATCCGGAACTATTTTTTTTCGGACTCTCGATAATTCGTTCTGATGAAAGGTATATAAAAATTTTCGAAATTTTTTATTTTAAGGAGAGGACGTGAAAGGCAATAAAATAACAAAAATTTTGCATAAAAAACGAAGTCAATCGTATGATTATTTGCCGAGATATTTGTAATCACGTTTTTCACCCTCTTCGATTTTTCATGACCCTGTATTTCATTCAAATTTCAATTCAAAGATAGATTTTAATTGGAAATGAGACGCTTAATCCAACGAAGTAAACTGTTAGTTAATATGATTATTATTTTTGGAGTTATAAGGATGTTTCTCTTGTGTAATTCGATACTGCTTGAGTAATATGACGTTTTATGTAATTTGTCCAAACTGGTTCATCAAAAATTCATTAATAGAGCATTACTATATATTAAAAATATTAAAATATGCGTTTACATTTTAATTTCGAGTGACGATGCATTTTATACATAGTTTACACATTTTTAATTTTTATATTTTATATTATGCATATCTATGATGAGTAAGTATTACAGTGCCCCTTCCCCCCCCCCCCAACGACTAGTCTTTTTATTACGTGAACGAGCTTTTTAACCCTTTAATGCCGATGGTAACAATTATTCTATCACCAGTATTCGAATTTAGAGCAATTTTTAATTTGGCTATTTCAGACTCAGAGCAGAAATTTAAAATAGCAACACATGCTTTGCGTAACGAGAGATATTTCGTATTTAAATAAAGCTAAATTTATTATTGACATTTTCTGGTGTGGATTCGGGTACTCTGATTAACGGAATTTCAAAAACGTATTCTATCATAGGAATTAGAGAATAAACTCTTTCCAGCATAAAATAATTCTGTTCCTAAAATAATGACACGATTGACTGACACCGGAATTTACAAATGGCATTTTTAGATATTAGAAACTATTTTCTAGGACTCGCGATTAGCGTATTCATTCTGGGACCCACCAGTGGCTGCAAGGTTCTGACCTTGTAACTGGTAGACGGCAGGTGCTCGGTTCGAACTCAATCGCGGCCGTCGGCCTAACCGTTCGGAGTTTTCGTTGTTTTCTGCGAATCTTGCGTAAATACGGGTTAAGTTCCCTTAGAAAGATCTCCATGAAGGGCACCCCCCAGGTCTTATATCTCTCGAGTGTAATCGATCGTCACAAAATAAACCTAAAAGCCTAGCTTATTCGTATTCTGCAATTTATTTTCTGTGCGATTATTGAAGTGGCTTTCAAAACTAAAACTCAGTAACATTTTTCCTCTGTTTTTTGTTAAATGTTTATTTTTTGTACAAATCTTTATTTTTAAAAAAAATTAAAATATTTGGATTACATTTAAGCGCAGTAAAGAGTAATAATTAAGACGATCTTTAAAAATCTGAAAATAACTGAAAAATTGAAAAGAATTATTTTTCGTGGTAGAATGTCTTTCAGAAACTGTGTCATTCAGAGAATCGGAATTCATACCAGAAAATCTAACTAGTAAATTTCGACTTATTTAATGTTGATTTGTCTGTAATAAAATAAAAAAAATACAACTATGTTAAGTTTCATTTGGCGTTGCCGAATTGCGGATTTTGTCCATTCACATTTCGGGGAATTTCGAGCCGCTAGGGATATTTTCCGGGAACAAGTATTTCTTGGTGAAATGTTCGAAGAATTTGATTTATTATTTCACGTAAAATTTACTTTGAATCATTTAACAACATTGGATATATCATGAGTTTGATTTAGGTTTTGTAAAGAAAAGAAAATTTAGAAATCAGAGATATTAGTCATTATTCTCGTGGGCTGCGTTGGATTATCCCCAACTCAATTTTCACCTTGCTGCGGTAAATGCATTTAGTCCATAAAAATATTTCTATACCGGAATATGTAACAAGATCTTTAAATATAAAAAATATTTTCGACTGCTATGCTTGTCGCTCTTTCCTGAGTTTCATGTAATCGAGTAGAACGGATGAACATTGTTCTCTGTTGTAAATTTCACTGAAAGAAATTCGTCGCATGGAATTTGCCTAGTGAATACGGAATATGTAAATAAAGTAATAAATCTGCGACACTGATGGTAACATACATGTATTAGAGGGTTTGGAATGATTGAACTTTATTAAGAGAAGACATGACTGAGTCGAATCCTATGGAAAATATACCAGCTTTAAAACAAGTTTCCTCAGAAATTACCGGACCGATTTTAGTGAAATTTGAAATCCATATTCAAAAAATTAGGCTACCCTGTTGAAATTTTACTCAAACTTGATTAAAATATTTAACACCAGAATTTTTATTTAAATCCATTTAACATACTTATTTGACTTAAATCTTTGTATTATTTATTTAATTTACTTTATGAAACATTTTCTGGTTTAAATAGAATGAAACGCATTGTGGGACTGGGTCGATTAGACCCATTCAGGGTAGGAAGGTTAAGAGTAATTTTCCCACGACAATTTTCAATTTCGCATTTTTTTTTCTGAAACTAACTAAAGTTTTTAAAAACCTTTTGCTACGTATGATCTTATTTATATGCTCTATCATCAAAAAATCATTATGAAAATCACTCGAGTACTTCATGAGATTATTGGACTTTTTAAGGAGATATAAAATCTTAAGAAACTTTTAACTACCAGGTCTGCGGAGTCAGTGGAAAAAATGGCCGATTCTGACTCTGACTCCGGAAATTTTAATGACCACGACTCCGACTCCGACTCCTGGCTAGCTAAAATACTAGTGTTGCTGTTGGTTATATTAGAAAGGAAAACAAGAAAAATAAGGCGAAAATTTCACTATATCGATTTTCTAACTCAGTTCTTAGAGTTTTGAAAGAAAAAATAGAAAAAATGTTTTTCATTTTAATAATTTTTCAATTTCACGTCTCAAAAACTCGAAAAATCCAACTATCGAAATCTAAAGGAGAAAACAAAAGACATTTTACTATTTAGCGTCTGTGGACTTGAAAAGTAGAAATAGCTAAAATTTTGATGCTAATTCATGTCCTCCAAAGCAGAAAAATTTCGATGGAAAGGAAACAAGAAAGAAAAAATTCATGCGTCAAGCATAGATTATGAAGCACTTTGCAACACATTCAGATTAATAACAAAATTGCATTGTTAAAAAAAATAAAATATTACGCCTCATTTCACCATATGCAAATGTAATAACACATTTCAAAACCGAATTTCATCTGTTCCCATCTACAATCTGAAAATCATCCGAATTTTTTAGCAGTACTGTGTATGATATAGAGATAATTTGTATCTATTAATAATATGCATTAAAAAATGCAGTTCATTTAAGCGATGCATATATTTGAGTTGAAAAATCCTCTTCACCAATTTTCTCTAATAAGGAGAATGGTATGTGGATACTTTTGTGCAGCCTTATATATGAGATATAGAACTTATATATAAAGAGTAATATTCAAATTTAATTTAAAAGCGTATACCAAATTTTAAAATGTATTCTCTAGTAATTATTACGCAAAGATGGTACCGTAACGGATATCTTTTATGTGACCATCTAAGTTAATAACTAATGCTACTCTTTTTTAACATGACCGTAGTGAAATTCAGTGATTTATATCAGTTTTAATGCATTTGAAAAAGGGTAATGTCATTAAAATACTCAGCAAATGATTTTTCCCATATACCATAATGTGACTGAATTTTTCTGAGTGTCGCTATAAATGATCTATTAATGGTACATACTTCATATCCAATACAAAATATGCTTTGGTGATTCTTAAGTTTCATCAATTGCATGAAATTCTGAGTATATTTACGGGATTTAGAGCATGGACAGACGGGCAGACGGACAGACAAACCGACTCATAAACACTTTTTAACTTGTTGAAAAGTGCTAAAAATAATAATAATTCCTTTTATGGATTTAAAATTACATATTATTGGTTTAATTTCACACTATGGATTATTTTTTTAATTTCCAAACCGTATAAAACGTTTGATAAAAATATTGTAGAAACATAAAAACATAGAACGATATGTGTAATTAACATTTTATCGAAAAAAATTGCAATGAAAAAAAAATCTGTTCAAAATATTAGGTTGCAGAAAAAATTGTTTTGTAAATCATCTTAAGAATATAGCGAATAATTTTTCCGTTTCTTTGTCCGACTTCATTTATTCTGTTTTTCATCTGTTTCCTGTGAGATTTTTATTTGTGGCAGGAGCTACTTTGAGATTTCCTTTTCTCCTAGTTGTTATCACGTGAGTATGGGCTGTTATGTAAACATCGGAGCAAATCGAAAACTGAATGATATAGTCAATGACAGTCGATATTTTGTTTTAGATATTATAATTATCAGTTGGCTAATGCATTACTTGAAAATCGATATGGATCATCAATATCATTATGGCGTAAAACTAAAATTAAAATATAAAAACAGTCTTTTAATTTGGGTTTATCAATAACTTTTTGATTTTGAAATTGGATTTTGAGTAATTTTTTCAAGATTAAATTTTTTCATGGGTCTCGCTTCCTATTTGATGTACTTAGAAAAATATTGCCAATACGCTAAGAAGTAAAATGGAAAATAAAAGTGAAGTAATTCTTTGTATGAAAGAAATTGACCGAGTAATGATCTATATTTATTTGCGGAATTTGAAACGTTTTCTTACGTTTTTAGTAATGCCGGAAAAGCATGAAAATTTATAAAAATTCAGAGTTTTTAATTTCGGCAGCTTTTTCTCATAACATAATATAAATTAGTTTTAGAAGCATAAGGGCATTCCTAAGCATTTTCTAAACATAACTTTTACAACATTCAAGACCTAAAAAAAGTTTCTTAACGTTCACAAAAAATAACTTTGTTAGCTTAAATGAAATGTAAAATAATGACGAAGAATGGCAATTTAAAAGTCGCAGCAGCTGGTATCAAATCCACAACCAGTATCTTCGATGGCGTTCTACGCCGTTTCAAATTGTGCAATGATGACACTTCGAACAACACGCGTAATAATTACTTTATATGTTCTAAATTATGTGAAATATAGTTTTTTGTTTCGCGTTCATAATTATGCAAATACGTAGCACCTATAGTTATCGTTCAGTCCGTCCGTCCGTCTGTCTGTCCGTACGTCCGCATATAACAACTCAAAAATTACCCAACCGAATCGTTTGAAATTTAAAATACCTAATAATCACATAATTTTATCGAGTCATTTTAAATTTTATGATAATTGGATGCATAGATCAATTACAGAGACAATCAAAAGTATTCCGTTACATTACGGTCAATGGGGGAAAAAGTTTCAAAAGCATTTTAATGGTTTTACACTCATTCGAACATAATAAAATTATACATCTATAAAGTAATACATCTATAAAGTAAATATTATAATATACATTTTGCATAATCTGTGGTGCGAAAAATATTTTTTATTGATTTACAAGGCCACACAAAAGTATTCCATTACATAATGAGTATAGGGAGAACATTGTTTGATGCGCATTTTAATTGTAATTAACTATTTACAGTTTTATGAGATTGATATATGAGAGTGACATTTTTAAAACTTCGTTATCGTACGAACGCACCTCATTTGCTACGCTTCACGTGAAATTTCCAACTGGTTTTTCTCGTTTACGTTCTTGTGTGTCATCACAACCTGAATACATATTTTCGTGAACTTCAACCGCTTCATAGTTTAGGATCTGTTCCAGTATAATTAACGTTCAACTGGATCCCCGTTAATAACCCTTTGAGCTTGTCGAATGAATATCGGAGAATAACGTGTTTAACACTTTCATAAAAAAAGTTAATAAGTCATTAATAACTTCAATTTTCCTATTTGTCAACCCATGCTGTAAATTTCATAACTCATATTTCCACGTAACTGCTTTATGTTATTGTAATTTACCGTGACATGTTCGGTACGAATGAAGAATATAACAATTAGTTCGTTTATAGGGACACTGAAAAGAGTTCCTCTAAATTATGGAACGTCGAGAAAGGTCGTTTTCAAAGTGTTTCTAAGATATTACATTAATTCAAAAGTGTTTAAAACACTAAGAAACTACTGATGTGGATTTAAAATGCTACAGTAAAAAAAAACATTAAAGCAGAATAGGGTGTGCAGAATACTTGTCGTTTATTGATAGGGACACACAAAATAATACAGTTATAATGTTACCTATGAATGATCATTGTTACAAGTGCGTTTTAAGTTGTTTGCTTCTTTTTAGGTGCGTTCGTAATCATGTAAATACGTAGCACCTATTGTTGTCGCTCAGTCCGTCCGTCTGTCTGTCTGTCTGTCCGTCTGTCTGTCCGTCTGTCTGTCCGTCCGCATATAACAACGCAAAAACTACCCAACCGAATCGCTTGAAATTTAAAATACATAATTATTACATAATTTTGTCGAGTCATTTCAAATTTTATGAAAATCGAATGGATAGATTAATTACAGGGACAATCAAAAGGATTCCGTTACATTGCGGTCAATGGGGGAAAATGTTTCAAATGCATTTTAATCGTTTGAAATTTAAAACATATAATTATTGCGTAATTTTGTCGAGTCATTTCAAATTTAATAAGAATCGGATGTATAAATCAATTACAGGGGCAATCAAAAGGATTCCGTTACATTATGGTCAATGGGGGAAAAAATTTCAAATGCATTTTAATCGTTTGAAATTTAAAACATATAATTATTACGTTATTTTGTCGAGTCATTTCAAATGTTATGAAAGTCGGATGCATAAATCATTTACAGGGACAATCAAAAGTATTCCGTTACATTACGGTCAATAGAGAAAAAGTTTCAAATGCATTTTAATGGTGTTACACTCATTTGAATATAACAGAATTGACACGAATCTATGAAATATGTACTAAAAAATACATTTTGTACAATCTGTGATGCAAATAATATTTATTAGTAAATTACAGGGCCACACAAATAATGTTATACGGGGAAACATTGTTTGGGGGGTGTTTTAATTATATTAAACTACTTCACATTTTATGAATAAGATATACGTTAATGAAGTATAATAAAAATTACTCCCTGCATATTTACAGGAACACAAAGATTTCGACCACTATACTGTATCCAAAGTACGCTCTACTATATCAGCAAGATCTGAACATTTTAAAACTTCGTTATCAACGAACGCACCTCATTTGCTACGCTTTACGTGCAATTTCCAACTTGTTAAATTTAACAAGTTTATCGCATAACAATTGATGTGCAGAAATTCTGTCGATCCTACACATGCAGGATTCGTACGGATACCGAGATTTTCAAAGTAGTAAAAAAATACATACATAGTAAAAAAAAAAATAAAGTTTAGTTTAAAAACGCGAAGTTTCGCCTTATTTAATCGGAAATTTTAATAAGAAAATGCTGTATTCAAGAATTTCAAAGACTCGTATGTAGCTACCCAGAAGTCAACTGTGCTTCCGTTTATTCGAAGAAATGGTTAACCAGGGAGGACGGGCGCTAGACCGGATAGACCCAAAAGTGCGCATGGATTTTACAAATGTCACCACTACTTTTTCAAAAATTATCTTCAACTCATTTTATCGCAGAATTTCTAACAGTTGTCTCCGACTAAATAAGATAATTATATTTCACACTTATTGGTGACTCGCTTTTGCATGGAGTTCATTGCTGCCGCAGAAAACTTCCACCAGTAAATTTATGTAAAAAAATTGCTTTTTTGAGTTTCAGATTTATTGAAAATTGCATATGAAAATAATGGCAGAAATCATATTTACTTTTACTGATAACAGTTCACTTCGGCGATAGCACTTTTGTCAAATTGTGACAATCTAAGCAACCAACTATCTGTGTCAGTGAAATGATTATAATTCTTAAGCAAATTGTCACCAGTAAAAAGAAATACAATTTTTTTAAAATCATAATTGCAATAGACATTTCTCTATAATAAGGCACTTACATGAAACGAAGCTTTTTTTCATGTTCACTGGTGGAAAATTTCAACTGCAGTAATCAGAAACTGTTGATGTGATTTAACACTAGAATTACGGTGAGGGGTCATTTTGACCCCTACCGAATGAAAATATTTCGGTTCAAACCAAAAAATTATTTATAAAATAAGTTAAAACAAGATACAGTAAAAATAAGACAAATAAATAAATTAAACAGTCTGAAAGGAAAATTCTAGTGTTAAATATATTTTTTAAAACTTTAGTAAAATTTCCCGTATTTCTAGTGTTAAAGAAATATCTGTCATCTTGTGGCAACCTCCTGAGTTTCTTCACTTGCAACTGAAAGACAATACATTATAAGTCTCAGTTTAGACATGTGTTACAGTTTCAAGTTAAAATTAAGGGTTAACATTTGGAACCACCACGCTTAAAATGGTTTAGCTTAGTTCATTTTATTGCTTTGAATTTCTAGATGTTTTGACTGAAAAGGGAAAGTAATAAATTAGAGCTTTAATGTCATGGAATTCAAAGAAAAATAGCTTCATAAATTCAAAAGGTACATTATCTATTTCAAATTTAAGTTTGAATTTTAATTTTGAACACATTTAGAATACAAACAACTAAAGTTAGTTACTTTATTAAATTCCTTAAGTTTAAATTTATGTCACAAGGCTTGAGCAAAATTAAAGGCATAAAATGAGAACTGTTATACAAATAAAAATAGTCATAAATTATTCTAATGCAAGGTTATTACCAAATCTAATCCAAGAATAGTTTCAAAATCGACGGTTTTCGGAAGACACAACGTTAATCCAAACATGAAATATTTCAATGCAATTTCATAAATAATTTTCAAAACTCCATGGACACTAGTTAATCCTAATTTTAATCATTAAATAACTTATTATTGAAACATATAGGTTATAGGTATTTCAAAGTTTTCATGGATGATACTGTTATTCACGTATTATGAATGC
Source organism: Maratus speculifer (assembly GCA_964019185.1). NCBI lineage: Eukaryota > Metazoa > Arthropoda > Arachnida > Araneae > Salticidae > Maratus > Maratus speculifer. The sequence goes on from OZ025295.1 coordinate 396,757,511, forward strand.
GTAAGATTAATATTTGTATCATAAGAATCAGGCACCAAAGACAAATAGATTTATTTATTTATTTTATATATTTATTTAAACTTTTTCCGTACATACAGAAAAGTCCTACAATAAACTATCTTATTCAAGAAAAATAAAAAAATAAGAAAATCTTTTAAAGTTATTGGTACCAGGGCCTGATTAGTAACGGGGCACTCTCCCACCAGGAAAAAGAAATAAAGAATTTTTCCTTATTCATGACAGTAATCTTGTATGAAAAGGGTGTTTAAAGAAGACGAAAATTTCTATAAATTTTTTCTGGTGAGAGAGTGCCCCGTTAGTAATCAGGCTCTGATTGGTACTAATATAATATAAAAATTATCGATAATAATGGAAATTCTATAGCAAAAGTTGCTAGTTCGGTATTTTTTTATTTTTTCAAAAATTTATCCTGCCACCGGGTTCCGGCAGGATAGGACCTGGCTGCCAGTGATATTCTTAATGTGCACATTGAGACCTACATTTTGATGTGTGTGACAGCCAGTGATATTCTTAATGTGCACATTGAAATCTACATTTTGATGTATGTCCGGTCCTTGTACTCGATACATAGGCAAACACTCAAAATTGACGTCATGAATGTGCGGCTGCCACCGGGTTCCGGCAGGATAGGACCTGGCAGCCAGGGATATTCTTAATGTGCACTTTGAGACCTACATTTTGATGTATGTCCGGTCCTTGTACTCGATACATAGGCAAACACTCAAAATTGACGTCATAAATGTGCGGCTGCCACCGGGTTGCATATTTCAGATGTGTATATTGCTGGGACGATTACTGTTTCTAAATCAATAGGAGACCGTCATTATCACGGTCAAGTACACGCCCACACAGTTTGATTGACAGGAACTCGTGGACAATTGATCGTGTATGTTTATTATTTATTTGTACTCGGATTGTTTGAATTTGTACTCGGTAATTAAAAATTAAAGGTACGAAAGAATTTTTTTTTTTTTCAAAATGACTGAATTTTATTTACTTCAATTAGAAATTATACTTCCTCTGTTCCTGAAATAAATAAATAAATAAATAAATAAAAATTAAAGTAAGAATTTTGCTTATACGGATATTTTCGCAGAATACTTTTTTTCCCATTTGTTTAATATATATATAAATCATTTTGGAACGATATTTAGAATATTAAAAGGGTTTGAAATATTTTTTTTAAATGTCTTATTTATTAATAAAAGACAGCCTCCAATAATTAAAAAAAAAAAATCACTCACGGACTCTCGGCCCGCGATGGACTCGAACCCATATCCTCCGGTTTCAAGCTCGACGCTCTAACCATTCAGCCAGCCAGCTCACTTTCTTCCGCAACAGATTATCGTTATAATTAGCACCGTCAATTGTCCACGAGTTCCTGTCAATCAAACTGTGTGGGCGTGTACTTGACCGTGATAATGACGCTCTCCTATTGGTTTAGAAACAGTAATCGTCCCAGCAATATACACATCTGAAATATGCCACCGGGTTCCGGCAGGATAGGACCTGGCTGCCAGTGATATTCTTAATGTGAATATTGAGACCTACATTTTGATGTATGTCCGGTCCTTGTACTCGATACATAGGAAAACACGCAAAATTGACGTCATAAAAGTGCTGCTGCCTTGGGTTCCGGCAGGATAGGACCTGGCAGCCAGTGATATTCTTAATGTGCACATTGAGACCTACATTTTGATGTATGTCCGGTCCTTGTACTCGATACATACGAAAATCGACGGTCGGCTCCCGGACTATTAGGTTCGTACCACTTTATATAGCCGCTTTTTTCACTTATGTTTTGACAATATTAGAGCAAGAGAAATACTATTTATGAAAATGCATTTTTAATTCATACAGTTGAATGCATTTTACAAAATATAATGTTTAAATTTCTTCATCATGATAAATAAAAAAGTTCATAACATAAATTTTATTTTCCTAATTTATTGAAATAAATCAGAAATTTAACATTATAAGTCATCATCATCATCATCAATGGTGCTGCAATCTATGCAGGGGCGTAAATCCCGGGGGGGTTTGGGGGGGTGCAGCACCCCCCCAGAAGAAATCAGTCGGAAAATTACCAGATCGCTCGGAAAAAGTATCTTTAGTCGGAAAAAAATAGTATTAACATATAAAAACTTATAAACTGGAAAAACGGAAATATCATTCGGAAATTTTACCGTTTAATCGGAAAGTCGGAAAAAATAGTATTATGTATTACCCTATAAAAACTTATAAATTAGAAAAATGGAAAAATCAGTCGGAAAAACTCTTGTTCGATTGGAAAAAATGGCATTAACTTATAAAAACTTATAAATTAGAAAAACTAAAATATCATTCGGAAAATTTTCCGTTTCCATCGGAAAAAAAGCATGTTTAGTCGGGAAAAACAGTATTACGTATTAACCTATAAAAATTTATAAATTGGAAAAACGGAAAAGTCAATCGGAAAAAATGGTGTTAACCTATAAAAACTTCTAAACTGGAAAAACGAAAATATCATTCGGAAAATTTCCCGTTCCATTGGAAAAGGCATGTTTAGTCGGAAAAAACAGTATATTACGTATTAACATCTAAAAGCTTATAAATTGCAAAAACGGAAAAATCAGTCGGAAAATTTCTTGTCCGATCAGAAAAAAATGGTATTAACCTACAAAAACTTATAAGTTGAAAAAACAAAAATATCATTCGGAAATTTTTCCGTTCCATCAGAAAAGGCATGTTTAGTCGGAAAAAATAATATTCCGTATTAACCCATAAAAATTGATAAATTGGAAAAACGGAAAAGTCAGTCGGAAAAATTCTTGTTCGATCGAAAAAAAAGTATGTCTAGCCGAAAAAAAAGGTATTAATCTATAAATATTTATGAATTGGAGAAATATTTATGTAGTTTTTAATTAAATAAGAAAAACAAGTTAGATCGAAGAAAACCTATAAAATTTTATTCTTTGTCGGATTTATTTCCCCTTGTAGTTTCTAATAAGAAAAAAACAATTTATAACGAAGAAAACATAAACTTATTCTTAACCGGAACTAATTAATTTAACTAATTGGTAATTTATTAATTAGTTTAATTTACTAATTAATATAACTTATTAATATATAGGATTTTTTTTTTTTTTGATAAAACTATTCAGAAAAAATTTGATTTGTCAAATATTGTGTACTCGGAAACCTAGATATGACGAAAAAAAATATTTATGTACATATTGTAGCAATGTTAATGTTATTTGTAACTGTGGTATTTTGAGTAAAACCTTAATATTCCGATTTTTTTTTCTGTCTCTTTTGACTTCGAAATATCGGAATCTACCTGTATTTATTTACTATAGGAAAGTTTTTTTTAGTTTAGTCTCGAAATTTTAAGCTATACTGATTGAAGTGAAGAAACTCTTACTTTTTTTTATCTAAACTTTAAATTTAGTTAGAAATATGTATCACGGAATTTAAATGGTATCCGATGAAAATTCAAAACTAAAATACAAATATTTAATATTTTTCCATATCGAAATCTGGATGTTTTCCACTCTATACAAATTTTACCTTTAATTGAAAATAATTATGGCTTTATTTTTTCCTACTAACTAATATTGCGTTTTCTTTTTTATTTTATTAACAAATATATAATTAAAAATGTGAAACTGTTTTTATTTACCTTTTTACGTAATTTTGGATTGATTAAAAAAAGTGCTTAAGAAATATATATGAGGACCCCAGAAGTCAAAGGGGTATAAAGTGACAAAACTGAAAAAAAATAAACTAAATACACAGACGACCTAAAAATATGCTTTTTTCATTTCAGGTAAAGAAATATAAGTGATTTTCTTATTATTTGCTGAGTTATAGAGGCAAACCACTTTTTTCGAAAAACAAACAATATTGATTAATTATACATTTAAAGAAAATTGTACTTTATTTTTTAACAGTTATTGAAATAAGAGTTCAAAGACCAGAATGCAACAAGCAGAAATTTTCTATTTCAATCCACTCAATTGTTATTGAAGTTCCAATTTAACATCAATTATCTTTAAACTCAATTTACCCCCAAATCGAAATTTTGTCACTTGTACCCCTTGGCTTCTGGGGTCTTCATATGATATAGGATTTAAATTGAAAATACCCAAATACTTTGAATTTTTATCTCGAAATAATATGAATATTTTACAGTATACGAGTATATTTCTCTCAGAAATAATACGTTCGGTTTTTTTTTTTTTCCTGAATCAATTGTATTCATTTTTTTAAAAATATTTTTATTAATACTATTGCATTTTGTTTAGTCCGAAAAATAAGGGGTAACATCAAGTTGTTACGCTGTTTTAAAGTTTGTCGTTAGAAAGAATTAAAACCTATATTAAGAAATCCCGTATTTTTGACAAATTTTTGTCTCTAAAATATTCCTTAAGCAAAACACACACACACACACACACACACACAAAAAAAAAAAAAAAAAAAAAAAAAAAAAACAGCTAGAGATTGTAACTGACTTCTGAAAAATAGAAAGATAGAACTTTTTTTCTCTTCAAAGTAAAGCTTGGGCACCTAGACAACTGGGCGCTGAACTTCCTGTCCTATGTGTAAATTACAAAACAAACAGCACCTGCATTAACTCTTTGTTTAAACCGTTAGTATTCAAGCTCATAGTACGAAATCATTCAATTACAAAATGCTTATGCGAGAATATTTTGGTATTTGGTTAATAATTCAATATTTTTGCATCAGTTATGTCCTCACCTAAATATAAGAGACAAAAAGTACAATCTGCGTTATGTAATTCCATTTTCGATAATGATTACAGGAACACACATAATAAACAAAAACATGCTGATAAAACTTCAGCCCATATACATATACCGTTTTGCATTGCTGGAGTTCCAAGAAAACCTTTTGAAGTAAGTAAGCTACTTTATTACAGAATATTTTAGATACATAAAATGTGTAAATAACTATTGTTTTCATATTTAAAAATAGATTTATTTATTTATTTATTTATTTATTGAGGGGACAAATAAATTATTTAATAACTTGTAAAAATGTACTGTTATTCGATATATATTAACTTTTTTTTTAACAGTTAGTATCGCAATTCCCGAACTATTTGCTAGTTTTGTTTCAAACTGGAGATAACAAGCTAGTTATTATTTAAATTTCATGAAGTTATTATTATTTTTAACTAAATTTTTTCTTTCAATATATTTGCTTTCTTTTTTGCCAACCATTTTACAATTCGCAAGTCAATGTATTTAGTATTGTGCATGAAGTTAAAACTGTACTATGGATCTTTTTATATTTTATCAATATTATTTCATAGAAATAATGTCAATTTTCATTTTCAATATCATTACTAAGAAAGTTAATTTATTTTTTGAAGTTCTAATGTCAATATATGTAAAATATTCTATATTTTTAAAACTTTGTTATAGTACCGGATACAATAATTTTGTCTCACTGCATAACAATAATTTAATTATTATTTTGTACATATATGTATATATTTTTTTTTGTATTTGTGTGTTAGATAAAGAATGTTATAGATAAGAAACAAAATTTAATCATTTGAAACTTGAAAATAATTTCGGCCTTGGGAGAAAATAAAATGGCGCAACTTTTGATTGTTTAAAGCTAATTGATGATTAAATCGATCTTAACCTCTTTTGCAAATTAAAAATTTTTAATGATACTTTTTTCTTCTTTTTTTGAGCCTGGTGTGCCTGCGTATGTGTGTGTAGGGGAAGGGGGGGGGGTTTGTAGAGAAACAAGAATTTTACTTATGCATTTCGTTTTTTTTGTTTTGTATTTTGTGCATGTTTTCATACGGCGACAGCAAAACTGTTGGCTCTATTTAATTGCCTTATTTATTTATTTATTATTTTTTTAAGAATAATTTGAGAACACAATGAATTCGCACCTGAAAACTTACATACTTTGCTTTAATAATTTGTTATTAATCTATATAATGCAACTAATATATTTATATGATATATCTAGTATGTATTTTTCTTTCTTTCTTTCTAACCGATGGCCAGGCCCCTACCTGCCGAGTTATTAGATACCTGGTATCCGGGCGGTCGATCGCCTAATTGCCGCGTAGCGGCAATAAACCTGATTTCTTTGCTACGCATGCCATCATTTCTGCAGTACTTGCTTGTCGTTGAGCATACTTTGTTTCGCCTGTTAATTAATGGTACATCCTGTTGTTTGAACTGTAAATGGCTTCGCAAGATGGTCTCGTAATTTAGAGCCTTGATCAGATGACGAGACCTTCACCTGGCAAGACACCTCCAGAGGTATAATTCACAGGTAACTTGGAGGACTTTGCACCCACGACGGATTTTACATGCACCAGGCGCGTACATGATGTAATTTTTGCCGGCAAAGTGGCGAACCACTAAGACAAGTACCCGGGTCAGCTGTTTAGGTTAAGTGCTTTGTTGGTAATCTTTGTGGTTTATTGCACATTGGGTTAACTTTGTGATTTGTTGCCGCACACCTTGTACTCATCTTACCAGACGAAATGGGACTGGATGTTTTTGAGCCTAAACAATGGTACTGAACTTAGCTGAATGTTGGGAAAATTTTGAGGGAATAAAAAAAAACAAAAAATAAAAAAACAGAAAATGGCCGAAAAGCTAAGTCGTACCGCTGATGGAGGATTTTTTTTTTTTTTTTTTTTTTTTTTTGCGCCAAATAGCAAGGCAAACGAGAGCGTTGCAGAGTGAGAGACAAGAACCCACCTTTCTACCGTACCCCACCGAGAAAAACTGGCTCCCTGGGTTGCCCCATTAGAGCGGGTCCGGTATTTTGTGCGGACAGAGTCCTACTGAACCAAATAAAGAGGCGAGCTGTCAAGAATAAATAATTAAATAAATAAAAATTAGTAATAATAAAATTAAAAAAAATAGTTAAATAAAGAATCAAAAAAAAATAATAAATGAAAAAAACTTAAAAAAAAAAACAGTTTTTAATTTTTTTTTTTTTTGGCATTAGGGGATTCCTAGACCTTTTATATATATATATATATATATATATTTTATAACACAACACAGTGGACGGACAAGCAGTGTCGGGGGCGTTTGAAGCTTCTTACTATGTCATATTGCACAACTTGCTGAACCGTTGGTTATATTCATTGTGCATGCAATTCATATGTTGCGGGGCTCCTATTGCGGGCCATGGTTACAGCTGATGTTGTGCGACTACCGCACACTGCTAAAAGACATAAAACATATACAAACATTTTTTTTTCTTCGAAAGAAAAAAAATTTTAGGCCTTTTTTTTTAACATACAACATATAACACATAACATACAGTATTATGTTTCTGCTGGGTTATCAAAATGAGAGGGCTTTCTGTTTTATATGTTTGTTTGCTTTAATGTTGTGATACTGTCGCAGTTTTCTTGGAGCCACCTGATTACTGTTTTATCTAGTATGTATTTTATCTAATGGCTGGGCAACGGCGGGCGGGTCAGCTAGTAGAGATATCTATACATATATAAAAATAAAATAGTTTGTCCTGACTGACTGATAATCAACGTTCGGCCCAAACTATTGAATGTAGAACCATGAAAATTGGAGAGAAAATACTTCTCATGATGTACGTGTCCACTAAGATGGAATTTTTGAAATTACCCCCCCGCCCCTAAGAGGGACAAGCGGGGGGACGGGGTCAAAAATTTTGGAACAACTTACCATATCTCAGCAAACATTTAAGGTAGGAGCGTGAAATTCCAGAAAATAAATCTACTAAAAATATTATTAAACACATAATCCAACTGTTTTCGAAATCCCCCCTCAGGGGGTTAAAAGGGGGGGGGGTCGAAAAATTTAGGACATTTGGCACAACTCAGCAGTCTTTTTTAATAATAGCATGAAACGGCAGAAAATAAAATTATTAAAAACTAATTAAATAAGTGTTTCAGCAATATTTATAAATTTCCACTCCCGAGGGGGTTAAAGTGGGGGTGGAAAAATTCCATACTTTTTGGACCATGTGTCGTATCATAAGAGAGCCCTCAGATCACTCTTTCATATTATAAACCTTGCTCCCCTCCCCCTGACCCCCTCCAATTTCCCTACCGTGGACAATTTTCGATCTTTTTTTAAACTGTAGCGTTTTATCATTTAAGATCGGATTTTTTTACAGCGCCCTCCGATAAATATTATTTATGATATATGAAAGATTCACAGTTAGAGGAAGAGTCTACTTTGAGAGGGGAAATATTTCCTAAATTTGGCCTACATCTCTCTTGTGATATATCGTTGGATACCCACTTAGTCCTCACAAGTCACCGCTTTTCTAAATTTAGCCCACACCTTTCGTGTGATATATCGTTGGAAAGCCCTGCGACTGCTTATTCATATTATGCACTACCCATGCCCCTCTCGGGTGGTATGATTATTCCATCAGGAGATCTTCTACTAATGGGGAAAATATATTGTTATATAAGACTAATAATAGCATAATGTAAGATTATTTGACTATCTCGGTACACTAAGTCAAAATTATCTTGATAATTATAATATATATATTAATGTATATATATCTATGATTATATATGTATATATATATATATATAGTATATATATATTAGTCCTCATGCTGGCCATAGTACTCGGAAATTTTCCATCTTGAAAGTCGGAAATTTATGAACCTACACCCCCCTACGCGACTAGAGTGGTTTACGCCCCTGAATCTATGAAGGATTTTGAACTCCCTTAATATACCCCACCAGAAATTTCTATTTCTGCACTTTATAATTTATAGTTTGGTTTTGTTCAAGGTCCTTTTCTATATTTTCAGTGTCTACCAACATTCCTTTTCCCTATTAATTTATTATGAAATATTTTCTTCGTGCTTCTGTCACCCCTCATTCGTATTAAATGGCCTAACTATTGCATTCTTTTTATTTTGATAGTGATTATTATGTCTTTCTCATTATATAGTTGTTCAATTCCATATGTCATCTAATACGCCAAGTATTGTCTTTCTTAATTGGTCCAAATATTTGTTAAGATCTTCCATTTACAAGTAATAAGTAACCTTTCATCTTTTTGGGTCCAGGTCTCACTATCATAGAGTGTTATAAGTTTTAACAACATCTACTTTTATAAATTTGTAACTTTTGCAGAAATAAAAACACAATTTTATACTAAACCAATAACAAGTTCAAAAATGAATGTGTCTCGTTAGAAATTCTTTCGAACAGCTTACTCTGAAATTATTTAAATTAAATTACTCTAAAAAATTTCAGAAATATCTGTCATGACACTGAAAAAAAAAAAACCCTCATATTTTTTGCATTTTTTTCTGCAGTCTAATTGTTGTGATCACAGCATTAACTTGTCTTTATTAAGACGTAAGTTTTTTAAGCTTCACATTATACATCAGAAAAAAAAATATTGTTTAATCAAAGTAAATTATGTTTCATATCTAATTGTAATCGTAAATCTATTATAAGAGAGTCCATTGAAATTTATACGCGTAATAATCTAGTTTGCAATGATAGCGTTTCTTTTATTATTCCTAAGTTATGGTTAGAATTAATAAATAAAATCCTCGTGAGGGCTTGAATGGGATGAACCAAGTTGGAATTTCTTTTGATCATGGTCTATTTTTATTTTAATTTAATTTTTACAATAGCGCGCGTGTTTTTTGGTGTTTTTTATATCTCTTTGTCGCGTGTCATTTGTATTGACCGTGAAATAGTTTGAAATTTTTACTTTTATTTAAGTTTTAGATCATGGTCTATATTTTAATTTAATTTTTTGCAATAGAGCGCGTGTTTTTTCTTACTTATATCTCATTGTCGCGTGTCATTTGTATTGTCCGAGATATATTTTGAAATTTTGTTTTATTTATATTATGACTATGGAACTTATTTGACGGTTCCGAAACATGTCAATGTATTTTATTTTTACTATAACACCTTCCTTAAGAAAAATTAAAATTGTTATTAAAATGTGTATATAAAAGGTGAATATTTTAAAATCTGATGATTTATTAATCAATTGGATTTAATTAACTTTTTATCATAACGATCTGCCTTTTTTTCTAAGATTTTAGCGTGCATTTGAAACAAGTTCCAACGAGGTTCCTTATATTGCGTTTCACAAGAGACAAACAAGCAAAAAAAAAAAAACCTCATTGGTTGTCCATAGCTTTTCATGCGGTAATACAGTCCACAGGATATTTGAAAACTGAAAATGTCATTATTTGATGCCCTTTACAGGGTTCGTATGGATCTTGGATTTTCAAAGCCAGGAAACTCATCAGCACCTGTATCTTAAAAAAAACTCTTGTTAATTAAGGCGAATTTTCTTGAGTTTAAATTAGATTTATTTTTCCATTAAAAAATGTTGTTAAACGACCTGAAAAAAAAGTCCACGTACAAACCGTAGATACAAACATACAGGTACCCAGTGTTACCAGATGGACTACTTTTTATAAATTCATATTCTTGTTTAACACCGCTATTTTGAAATGGTAAAATGCGCCTTATTTAATGACACATTAATTAAGGTAAACGCAAAGTGATTTTTACAGTTTCAAAAAAGTGGTGCCAGTCAAGAAATCTGAATTTAAAAAAGGAGTCTATTAGCAACACTGCAGGTACTAGACGTCTGCCACGGACTGATATTTCCAGGCCCGAGCCCGGCCCAGCCCAAACGAAAGAAATATTTGCCCGGTCCGGCCTGGCCTGAAAGTTAAAATTTCGGCCCGGCCTGGAAAAAAGTTTAAAATTAGGCCTGGGTGAATTTCTTCTGAACATTGATCTTTAATCTAACGGTAGAGTTCAGATCAAAATAACTTATCTTAGTGCTTTTTTCTTTCTTTCATGTTTATAATCTCTATTTATGCAGAAGTGCCATAGGCTGCGATATTTACCCTTTTAACCCTCTGGATCCCAAACCGCCCGATATATTTTAATTCGTATATTACAGTTCTCACCAGAAAATTAAAACAACAATATTTGTTTTAATCAATATCGGAACATTCCGTATTTAAATAAAACGAAATTAGCCACTGAATTTTTCTGGTGTGAAATGAACTACATAATTTCTAGAACGTGTTCTAGCATGGGAATTAAAGGGTTTTTGAACCTTTGTTTGTTGTATGTAAATTTTCAGTTATCATTAGTATTAATAATACATAAAAAAAATCTAAAAAATGGTATATGGTAAAAGTAAAATCTTTTAAGACATTGGAAAGAAAAAAAAATAGGTTTCCTTCTTAGCAGATGTAAATGTTTTATATATTTTTTTATCGCGTATTCTGTTCATTATATAACTTCATAGGTTAACTTCATTATATAACGTATAACTGTTCATTCATTTTGCATGAATGAACAGTTTAAAAGAAATTTGCAGTTTTCAGTTTAAACGAAAATTCCGTCATAATCATGTTTTTCTTTTTTTATGTGTTTAATACTGTTTTAAGACGCCTAGAGATCTACGATTCTTTAAAAAGAATAAATTCTGATGTTTAATTGTATTATAATGACGACTTAAAAGTATATGCCTATTTTGCAAAAAATTTTGCAACAAGCCAAACTTTACTGATTTATGAACAGACTTTTTCACGTCGAGAAAAGGATTTTCATATAGACAGGTTTAACAGGACTGATTATTTTGGTCCGTGAAGACTAGGAAGAATGAAATCAGTCTCGGCTTTGTACGGAAAAAATAAGTTAGGCTCGGCCCGGCCCGATACTCCAGGAATAAAAATTAATGCCCGAGCCCGGCCCGGCCCGAATGCCGTTAATAGAAATCGGCCCGTGCAGATCTCTAGCAGGTACCATACATTAATTACGATTTCTGCAAAGATCGATTTTATTTCACTAATGATCAATTTAAATTTTCTTTTATTTTTTATTCACACCGGAAAAAGTCTGCTCTGAAGATGATAGGGTATAATTATTTTCCATTGTATGCGCTGTATGAGCAAAGAGCATATTACTCGTGATATTATGCTGTCCTCTGCCAGCATGATGAACATGGTAACCCTTTCCGGCCCAGTGTGTCCACTCCGGGCACGCTTAATTGTAATCCGAACTTGTATTATGCGCCATGAATATTTTGCTAAAATTTTGCCTTTACAATGAAATTTTGAATTCAGACGTTTTTAATTTCTAATAAAGTCGTTTGCGAATTCCGGTGTAATTCGATTATTTCTCATTTTACGAACATAATTTGTCCGCCCCCGAAAGGATTAAAGCATTGTATTTAAAATCCCAAACTCGGCAAATATTTTTAGCCCATTGAAGGACGGTGGTATATCTATAAAGCCACTTAATTTTAATTTCCAAATGCCAAATTGGCTCTAGAATTTTGGTAAAGAAAAAAAGTTTAAAAACATGGATAGTGTAACTGTGTACATCACTCAATGAGAAAACAACTGCGACTTCCAAAATAACGATGCGATTAGCATCTGCGGTCATTTACTCTCTTTTTCGAAACCTTTCTACGTTTAACTCATGTTTAATGTTCAGATTTTTCTGCTCTCTGTCATTATTTTTTACTGGTAAGTTACAACTGGTGAATTGAATATCCATGCATTTATGTAACTGCATTTATGTAACTAAAATTGATAGGGGATGAACAGTCTTTAAATTTAATCATATTTGCGATCAATGATCTTTGGCTTCATAATCGGGGAAAATACGCAGCTTGAAATGAATCGCACAGATTCTGCGATAAAATAATGCACATGTTATTTACAAACAGTAATGTTGGAAAGCACTGAACATCAACTTTACGTGATCCGAATAATGAAAAAGAACAAATTAAATTAAATAAGTTGGAAATTGCACGTCAAACGGGGCATATGAGGTGCGATCGTATTGTTATTTATTTTATAAATATTCAGATTTTGATGAAATAGCTGTTAAACTTTTATGTAAAAATGTATAAATACAAAAATATAATTCATACAATTATATATTTTTAATTACTTAATAAGAATACTAGCTGCACCCGTCGAAACTCGACGGAAAAGAATATATATTAGGTATGATACATATCAATCTTATATAGACAGTGAAATACTGAGCGAAATAAACAATTGCCACCTCTTAAAATAGGGATAACATAGTTTTTCATGATGAAGATACACAAACTTCAGAAAATAACAAAAAATAAGGAAAACAACTCTCAAATTATTATGTTCGACTTAACTTCAGCTAAAATCTTTTTTTAATGCGGTTTCTAAACCTTAAATATTATTTAAATGCCAAATTATTTAGGAAGTTAATATTATATCCCGAAAGACGAATTCAAAAATATCTGCATAGTTTATTTTTTCTCTGTTTAAATATCGCTTGATAACTGCACAATAATTATAATATCAATGAAACATTTTAATTATAAAAGAAACAGGGACTTATTAAACTGCGTAACCAACCCACTACATATTTACAGCACTTACAATAAACTTAATTTATTTATTGGTTTGTATCCTCCATGAACTTGTAAAAGTTAATTTTATTGTTATGGTAACGAAAAAAAAAACGACATCTCTGTTATTAAAAAGAATAAAATTGTGATATTTGTTGCTGAAATGCGGATTTTTTTAACAATAACTTAATACAATGAAATGATTTTAATTATTTTTTGATATTATGTAAAATAAAAATATAGTAATACCGGCATATCACAGGTTTTATTTTTTTTTTCTAATATGACATCATTTACACCTTCAGAAATACTCTTCTTTTCTTAAATAAAAAGCGTGATTTATGCAGTTATTTAAGAATTTTTTAGTTTCATAAAATATTCATTATAATTAAATAGAAATGTCTCAGTTTATAGAAATATTTTCAACTGTGCACAACACGGACCTTTAAATTAATAGAAGTTCACTTTATTAAATGCAGGAATTAAAGTCAATGAATATGACATCATCACTGACACAGCTGCTATGACAATGTACATTATATTCATGGAATAAATTTATCTGGTTTCTGTATGACGACATTTTCTCCATCGACAAAATTTCACTTTAGATATTATATTTTATTAAAGTTTATGTTATGTTATTTTAATTACATAATACTTAATAATATTACTCAGTAAGTAATCTGTGTATTGCAGGGAATAACTAAATGCAATTATTTTATTATGATTATTTTTTACGAAAACCTTTATTTATGTTGTTGTTGTTGTTGTTGTTGTTTGAAATGCGATTATACATTCACCGATGAGATCAAGCTCCTAATTGGTGGAAAATAATGAAACAAAATAAATTTTGAGAAAAGCTGAACCTGTTGCCACTGTTTTGAAGAAATGTCACGAAAAAGCTTTTAAAATTAAAAATAAAATATAAAAATTGAAATAAATTAAAAATTAGCCAGAATGGGCACATCTACACATAAACAGCTTTCATTAAAAAAATAATTATCAAAATCGGGCCAGTAGAAAGCTCAGGGCTGATGACCAAAAAAACAGCCAGGTGTTTTAAATATATAGATAATAGGACTCTATCTTGAATAGGGCATAAACATGGTAAACCTAGAATCATTACCTATCTTGGGATATCATTGAATTAAATAAGTATGATCGGATTTAGTAGAATGAAGAAAGCTTTTATTACTATCTTTGTAATTTCTGATTCGATTTTCATAAAATTTGAAATGAGCCAACAAAATTCTCCATCGATTATATAAATTAAATTTCAAACCACTCTGTTGGGTAGATTTGCGTTGTTTTATGCAGAAAGACGAATGCAGCCCAAATAACGATTATAATTTCAACATGTTGATATAGTTACGACCAATAGATTTCAGACAGACAGACAAACATGCAGACCTAATTCTTAATAAAATTCAACTATATTTTAAAGTGTTAGATGCATAATAGATTGAAATTTGACTTTCATAATTAATAAAATAAACGGTAGCATACTTCAATACTAAATTTTTTCTTAAAATCTTTATTTATATGCCCCAATTTAGCTAAAATTTAATTAGGACAAAAACATTCTTAAATCTAGTTAAATTCACACTTCAGGACGTTATCTTCCGTAAACAGCCATGTATAAAACTATTTGAATGGCGCTATATATCATGTTTTCTATATTCTACAAACATATCTTGATTTATCAAATCTAATTCAGCATAACAAGTTATACATCATTTAAAAATCACCGATAAGCTATTATCGTTCATACTCTCTAACCTTTGCAGATTCTGTTGTGTTACCCTGTATATGATCTACAGCAGGGGTGCACAACCTTTGGCCCGCGGGCCACAATAATACCACAATTTTTATGCAGAATAATTTTCCTTATAGTAATGGCAGAAACTTTGCTATTAAAGAAAATAAACTACACTTTTCAAATATTCTGGTGTCAACCGATTTTCTGGTAAAAAGGTTGTGCATCCCTGATCTACAGCATTTTTACTCAAAAAGTAATATGCAAAAAATTAGTTTAATAAAAAAAATCATATCGCAATGGAAAATGCACTTTCAGCAATCATCTCTAATATATAGTATTTTGGATACGGTACAGTATCCGCAATATACTAGTATAAACACAGGTCTTTACTATATAGACACAGAATGAAAACTATTCGAAAACTTCAGAAACCAATATCGGTCCTGGATTATAAAAACCACACAGTAAAGCAAAGTTTTTGACTGTCGCTGGCTTTCAGATTCGTTTCCGATTCATTTTACTTAACCATCATACGTAGTATAGGATAAATCTTGCAATCGTTTTGAAAATCGAAAAAAAATTTTTTTTTTGACGGATTTACACATTTTAGACACTGGAGATTTCGAAAAACATATTTTTAGAAAAAAAAATTTGCCGTCCGTCTGTCTGTCTGTAAACGCTCTATCACCCGAACAAATTGAGATAGAGACTTGAAATTTTGTATTTATTTAGTATGTCAGAATGGAACAAAGCCTATTTAATATCAGTATCCTCGATTATCTGGAACTATTTTTTCGGACTCTCGAAAAATTCGTTCTGATGAAAGGTATATAAAAATTTTGGACGTTTTTTATTTGAAGGAGTGATCGTAAAAGGCAATAAAATAACACAAATTTTGCATAAAGAACGAAGTCGATCGAATTATTAGTTGCCGAGATATCTGTAATCCTGTTTTCTACAGTCGACGATTTTTCATGACCCTGTATTTCAATCAAATTTCAGTTCA
This sequence comes from Maratus speculifer, assembly GCA_964019185.1. Lineage (NCBI taxonomy): Eukaryota > Metazoa > Arthropoda > Arachnida > Araneae > Salticidae > Maratus > Maratus speculifer. The sequence goes on from OZ025295.1 coordinate 396,773,697, forward strand.
AAGATATATTTTAATTGGAAATAAGACGCAATAAACTGTTAGTTAATAAGATAATTCTTTTTGGAGTTATAAGGATGTTTCTTTTTAGCAATTCAGTACTACTTGTGTAGTTAGACGTATTGAATAATTTGTCGAAACAGATTCATCAGCAATTCAATAATAGAGCATGTATATTAAAAACATTGAAATATATATGATGCACTGAATATGTATATTAGAAATATTATGCATATATATGATGGGTAAGTATTACGGTGGCCCCCAACGACGAGTTTACATTGCAATAATCAGTTTTCTTAAATACGTGACAAGCCGTAGGATAGATTTTATCCCACCTAAATTTAAACAAGATTCAGACAACCAACTTTTAACGAAATTTTATAATTTTATCTTAGAAGGCAAAATCTTGAGAAATTCCCTTATTTTAAAATAAAATTTATAGGTTATTCTGGTGAGAATACAGTCTTACAGAGACATTGTTGCTTGTCCCTCAAAGGGTTAAACCAAAATATCGGTTTTCATGTTCACATATACATTCCCAATTAAATGTTTTCAGCTGCGTAACTGGATTGGCACTTGCAGGAATAACAAATAATGTTCATTTTAATTTTTATGTTGATGTTCTTCATTTATTATGTTTGCTTAAAAAGGGGATATGTTGTACATAGCGATATTGTTAAAATAATGTTAAAAACATTTGTAATAAAAGATTTACCTCTTTGACAAATTAAAAATTCAAACAATTATTTTTAAGGCTCTATTACACCTCCACCGTGTGAATATGTCATCTTTTGAATTAAGAAGACACATAAATTACAAAATGCGGGATTGAGGGATAGTGATTTCACAGATGCTTTGGCAGAGCATGGCCAATGGAAGGTTGGGAACCCCAGCTCTAGATAAATCTCCGTTTAATGGAGTTTCGGTTAATTTGGCAAATATTTACAATCATGTATTATTTGTTTATATCAGGGGTGCACAACCTTTGGCCCGCGGGCCACAATAATACCACAATTTTTATGCAGAATAATTTTCCTTATAGTAATGGCAGAAACTTTGCTATTAAAGAAAATAAACTACACTTTTCAAATATTCTGGTGTCAACCGATTTTCTGGTAAAAAGGTTGTGCATCCCTGGTTTATATACATTTGTATTTTTATGTTTTAACCCTTTAACGATCATAGCATTTTCATTGCTAAGATTTCGAAATAAATGAATGACACCGGTAATTAAGAACAAATATATTTCTAAAAAAGAAAACGTGATTTTTTACATACAAAATAAAAGGGATATTTTTAGATAAAAATACCGGTATCAGTGTTGCACATCGGAATTAAAATTTTGTGGTTTCGTGGCGAAACCAATGAACGTTAAAAGGTTAATGCATTAAATCTGACCTATTTATTAAATATTAGTCTGTTTTCAACAAATAATTAGTATTAATAATTAGTAATAATTAGTATTTGTTTCAAAAACTCTTTCGTAGATCTGATGCTAGGTTCTTTAAAAGAATGGTCCTTCACTGGATGCTCTATAACCCTTTAAAATTTGTTAGTGGAATTTTTAATTATTTGTATACGTGCACTTCTTATGACAGTTTTATTTTTGAATTCAAATACTTAAATGAAAAATACAGCCTTAGCCAAAACAATTAGGCACCCTGTTGCGCACCTGTAAAATTGCAGGTGTTCCGTGCCTGTAACCTTGTAACATCGCCTTTGGCGACGAACACCACCCACGCGAATATGCCAATCGGCAATCTTGTGTGTAACCCTGCTGACGGGTTGTGTGACGCAGTTGCTACAGAAACGATTTCTATTGCAGCAACAAGCTGCAAATTTTTCTAAAATTAAACATTTTCTTAAACTTTAAGACAGTTCACTATTTATTTCCAATTTAGTACACCTCCGTACATCCTCTTCAAAACACTTAAATTATAAAAAAATAAATACAAAATAATAACAAATGCTTTGTACAAAGGCATAAACGGCATCGTAAAATGTCAATCATAATATATATACATAGTAGTGAACTATTTGATTGTGTTGTGAAAGTACAGGGGAATTTGCTATTAAAAGGTTTTTGAGGATACGGTCTCAGAGAAAAAACATGAGTGGGCAGAAAACATGTAACAACGAAAAGTCAGGACAGAAAAGTAAGACTGGTCTGTTGAAGATCCCAGAAAATTTTCTTCTGAGCTCACTGCAGCATATATACGTAGTATAGTATCTAAGTGATAGAACAGCAAGAAAAAGATTGACAGAAACTGAATTAAAAAGGTGCAAACCCAAGAGGCAGCCCTAGCTTTCAGAAAACAAAAATAATAATCGCTTGGAGTGGGCTCGTCAATTTCAACATTTTGCAGAAGAAGATTGGTCAAATGTTATATGTTCCAATGAATCTAACATTGAGGTGAGTAATTTAATCCTTTTTTATAATGACAAATAACCACCATTTAGTCAGAGTCAGTTTTTGTAATAAAAATGGGAATACAGATGAAGCATTTTTATTTTATATTCGGGTATTCGAAACATCCGGCATGACCTTTGTGACGCAATTTACCAAAGAACAATATTATCCAGATTGCGTAATACACGCAACTGTAATACACGGAGGCGATCAGGCCTGCATGGCTGTTGATAGTGTTGATTACATGTTCGTAAAAGAAAGTCACATGAACTGCTAAAAGCTAAGATGACGCCGCCATTAACGCACAATTCTTGTGACACCAGATTACATAGCTTCCCGTTCCTACAATATAATTCTCCGCATCAGAAATAGGCCTCTACGAAGCACTGGTTTAACGACAGTAAAATTGTATTGATAGACTGATCAGCACAGTCCAAGAATTTAAATCCAATCGAGCACCTTTGAACCATATTAAAACGTAAGAACAGAAAACACACCATAACATGAATAAGAACTTTAACCCGGGAGTACACGTCCCGGTCTTTTTGACCCGGAGTGCGTATGTTTTTGCAATTTTAATCACTTATCTTTTAAAAGTAATCTTAAGCTTATTTTATCTCGCAAAATTGTAAGGATTGTCTCCGACTAAATAAAATGACGATTATAATTTGATTTTATTCGTGACAAAGTTAAAACCATTTCTACCCTGGATAAGCGCGTGTTCTGCCGGGTTAAAAAATGATCTTATTTAAAAATGGGTAATATATGCTCAGAAAAATGTAAACGCCATACACGAAGCATACCCCAAAAGATCTCTGCTCTAGTTAAAGTCAAGGGTGGACCAACAAAATATTGATATTTTTTGT